>VXAL01000598.1:675710-744119 GCA_013399475.1 Chauna torquata | reverse complement strand
CCGGGGCCGGGGAGGGCTCCGGGCCGGAGGCTGGGAGAGCGCGGGGTGGGGGGAGCGGCGCGTTTGGCGGCCCCCTTCCCTGCCCGCGGTGTCCGCGCTCGGCCGCCCGCGGCCGCAGGTTCTCCGGCGATGGGGCCCCTGGTTCTGGGTCCGTGACCTTCGCTGCCCAGACGGGGACCGCAGCGCTTGCGTGACGGGGCGAGCAGCCCCCGCTGTCCGCTCGGCTCCTGGTGTCGCGCTGCTGCCGCGTCCCTGTCAGCGGCGCTCGTGCCCTTCTCCCCTTTATGGTCCACCGCTCGCCGTTTTTGTGAAATCGTTACTGAACTGGGTGTTGTACGTTTCACTGGCTAGCAGCCCCGGGTTCTCTACCGTCTTTGCTCTAGAAGCAACCTGTAGCGGTGGTCTTTTCTTTTTGATGCGCCTAAACAAATAACAAAACACGGAGAACCAGGGGATGCAGTGAGGTTATGTTCAGTTCACTACCTCTGGTACCAGCTGTGTTATGAAACGTATCTTCCCTTTTCATCTGCTGGAAGAGATGCTAGCGTGAGTATGTTTCCTGCCGTAACACTGGTCTTAAGTATACGGTCACAGCGAGCTGGGTGGGGGGTCATGCCAACTGTCTTCAGGCTGCCAAATGAGCAGATTGTGAGGTAAGTGTGGTTTGGGTCTACAGACGGTACAAGACTCCTCGTATGGTGACCTGTGGGAATATTTCCTTGTAGGTTAGGCTCTGCAGAATTAGGACTAAAGTCCACACAACACCGTCTTTGAGGTCGTGTCTACAAAATGAGCTCTGGACAAGATCACGGAAGAAAGAAGATACTCGCCCACCCCATTTTTTTGGTACATGGGTGTGTTTACAGACACAAAACTGGCAAATTAATGGTGTTAATACTTACCTTGAGACACAGCGAGTGCCATCTATGTGTCTGTGCAGTTCGGCTCCTGCTGCTGTGGTCCGACAAAAGGCTATAGATGAGCAAACAGCAGAGTTCAACGTGGTCTACAGGTTTCCGGGGATTAAGTACTGCAGAGTGCTGTCGAGACTGAAGCTGTTGCAGACCGCTACAACCCTAGTTGTGCTGCCTCCTGTCTGCTACCTGTATCTGCAAGACCAGGTTTCTCAGACTGTTCTCCTGTATACAACTGGCATTGCTTGCTTTGCTGGTGCAATGTTGTATGGTATGAGCTATTTTTTCAGACGAATTATTGGATTAATCTACTTAAGTGAAACTGGCAGAACTGTCAAAGTGGCCCACTTGACGTTTTGGGGAAGACGGAATGACATTTACTGCCCCATAGAGACAGTGATGACTTTGGATGAAGTTGGAGACGTCAAAGGGGAGCTACTTCTCCAGTTCAAACGATATAACAGTACAGATATCTTATATTTTACGATTAAATTTGGCCAGATTGTAGACAGAGAGAAGTTTGTTCAAATATTTGGAGAACTTCAGTGATAGAGCAATTAATTTCCAGTAATTTTGCTTGTTGCATTGTTCCTTGTGCTTATTCTTCTATGAAGTCTAGTTAGTTTATCAAACTGACGTACTTCTGTCATTTTCCTATGCAAAGTCTGCTGGTAAGTGTGCTCAGCATAGGAAGTAGAAATGGTAATGAACCATCCACTGGATTAATTGTCTTTGTAGCTAGCTTACGGTGTGAGCAGGATCACTTGTTTCAGATACAGCAAGTGTGCATGGTGTTGCTGTCACTAGCAGGTCTAAGAGTTGCAAGCGCATGCATTAGTGAGCTGTAAATAATATATGTAATGCTGCAAAAGTTTTTCTGTCGGATTATGAAATCATTGTTAAAGAAGCAGTGCGTTGACCAGCTCTCATGAGTACACAAGGATGATGGCTGTGTGGGTTCTCCTGGCAAGCTGTTCCGGCAGGTGAACAGAACTTGGCAGTGCTAGACCAGCTGGCAGTTCAGTTGTACCCTGAAGTTAAAGGCTGGGGCGGCACTTCAGGAGCCTCTAATACAAATTTATTTCCCATTGAAATAAAGAACATACCTAAACTATGATGCTATGAATTACAGGGACAATGTGTGATTCCTTGTTCAGGTTTTTTCAGTTTAGATCCTAATAATCATCATCTGGAAATTTGGAACTACTTGTCCTTCTTTGCATGTATTCATGTTTGTGTTTGTTTTAGGTTGTATGTATGACATTTAATCACTGCTGTAACACTTGAGTTGCAAGAACTGCAGTAAATGTTGCCCAGAATTATCTTAGACTACGTGAATTTAACAACCTTCTGTTTACTATACCACAGATTACTATTTAGCCTGGGAACCAAGTCCTCTGTATCAGTTGATTTGTTTGCTGATTTGGGCATACTTCAACATCAACAGTGCCCTTGCCAAATACCCTTCCACTTACTGGATTTGCATACCTCCCTCCCATCCCCCCAATCTGGGTTTACCTAAAATGAAAAGAAAAAAGGTAAGACAACAAAAAGCTATGCTGAATTAAAGCTGAAATTAAAATAGGTGTAGTTTGTGTTCTGTTGAACTTGTGGAGTTGATCACCTCACCACGTGCGTCTCTGAAGGACAGTGGTTTCATTCGGTGGTGGCAGTATGATTCCTCCTTTGCCAAAACCAAAACCTCAGCAGAAACAAGGAGCAGGATTTAAACCAGAGAAAGAATCGAACCTGACTACTTTTATCTTGTAAGATTTTTTTTTTTTTTTTTTCAAAAGCAAGTTAACTCCTTAGGCTGTTCTTCTAGCCGTAACTTCATTTGAAATGATGGCAAGTAAGCTAAACTTCACCAACAGCCAGGTCTGGTGTGTTCTTGTCACTGTTACTTCCTCAGGCCTACTTGAAACCTCTGTCTCTTGGTGGATCAGCAGGTGCAGATAAGTAAAGTTGCCATTACAGTGCACAAGCTAACCCCGATTTACTATTTATTCATGTTGAACTTCTCCTAATGGGGGGTCTTTATTCTTTTAAATTTTGGCTGATACCGAGTGGTGCAGCAATATCAAAAGGAGAAGGGAATTTTTTCCTTGGCTTAAACACTGGCAGCAAAGTATCAAGTGAGTGCAGTGAACCGTATGCATATACCATGTTTTCTGGAGGCTTATCTTCATAAGAATATACTTAATAAGCACTAATGATTCAGTTTAGGCATACGCTAGGTATAAAACAAAGAGTCCTGGAGAAATTCAATTATAAATATTTTATTTAAGAATATTGATTACACATGAGATGTCTTTTTTTATGAATCTGTGTACAGTTACTAGTTACACCATGATGTGTAGTTAAGTATTTGTTGAAACATTTATTTGGCACTGTCCACAGTATGCTGTAAACAATATTAACTGTGCTTCAGCTGCAGTGCTTTCTATGTATTCTCTAACATGATTTCATCAACATGTTGTACACAATTATACAGTTACTGAGTGTCAGTAAAAATTATAAAAACACCTAGAGTATTCATAATAAAAGTGAAGATGTGGTAAGACTTCAAATTACTGGACCTTTGCTTCTGTAAAAGTACAAGACTTGCTAGAGACGCTTACTAAAACTACTGCACTGATATGTTGAACGAACTAATTCCCAGAATGTGGTCAAATACAGTTTTTGTTTTGACTTTCCTCTTGACGATAATACTCTTACGAGGACAGTGATGACAGTGAGGTTTTGTTGAACACCAATCCACCAGTCCTTTCTCCAGATTTCAACTACCTCTGTACAAAACCTGCTCAGGTACTGACCAGCTGGTACCAGAATTCTGGGTTCTGCAGAGAGGTTTATAGAAATCCCATTATTTTTAAGCTAGCAGAAGTGAGTTTTCTTGAGTTGTCCAATACCAGCACTCAAAAAATAAAATGGGAAAACCATGATTAAAACTTACCAAAGCAGGTAAGAAACCTTTCACAGTTTGGTAGCTTTATTAAACATGTATAAATCCATTAACTGCTCTGTCTCTTAGTATGTACTTAAAAATTGCTAATAGGGCAACCGTAAAGTCAAAAGTGGTCCCTCTTTTTTGGTGCATAACATACAAAAGTTAAACTTACTAAGGAAAAACCAGGTGCCTGCTAGCTGAGAGAAAAAAAAAAAAAGCACCAGAACTAGTTCAAGTCAGCCTTAAGCAAACAGCAAGGAGTACATAGTAGAGACGCCCAGAACAGTCCTCTGAAGAGGACAGAATTAACAAACTTACAACTTCTTCATCCTGTGGCTTTCTAGAAGACCTCTGAAGCATCAGTGACTTATTAAACTCTTAGAACAACACAACTACTTTGCATTATAATGTGCAGTCAGGACTAGGCCTCCCCTGTAGTGGCTCCGATGTCAGGTAATGGCTAAGATCAAGCAATTCTGCTGTAGTTTTACAGTAGTTTTACAAAATACTCAAGTATTCATGTAGAACTTGTAATAGTTAAATTAATGGCTATTATGGTGTATTATGGGCAAATGGTAAAATAATCCCAAATAATTTGAGATTGCCGACAGGTGGAAATAATGTGCTTCACATGATTCTCTAAGCTTTGTCAAATTACATACATCTCAGTACAGCTTTCTCTGTATAAGTCTGACTGTAAGAGAAGTCAAAAGTTTTAAAATCCAGGATGAGGAAAGAAGTACTTCAGTTCCACTCGCAGCCCTGCACACGTGGCTGCGTGCATTAGTGCCTCTGAACCAGCATGTATAGGCTAAAGGCTAGGTAGAGCAGTGTCAGGGGAATAAAGCTGGAAATTATTCTGTAAAATACTGTACTTGGCAGTGGTGGAAAGCAAAGCTTTCCTCGAAACACCTATTTTATTCTATCTACCATTAGAGAATGGCACTTTCTGCATGGCAGGTATGTGGCTTTAAATGTTATGCCATACTTGTTGCTGCTTCTGGACACACGTAAAAACAGACTGTACCAGGTCATAGTTAGGTGATCGGTCAGGGCTATGGATGTAGGGAGGACTCTGCAATTAATACGACCTGAAGATGGAGGGCCACAGCCTCTACGCACAGTACAGGACCTGCTGCGCGTACCTGCTGGTGACCAGTACCAACACTCTGCCTGTGTCGAGTTTGCACGGAGCAGCTTGCCTTGGGCAGGACTACAGACAGAACACAAACCTTAGTTTATGACTTTACACTTATCTTGTAAGTGGAGAAGACATGAATTAATGCAAACTAATTTCATAATCAGTTGTTGAATGTAAGAGAACTGCTTTTTACTTGAAGTTTGCTAAGATGTCACTGAAAATGTTCAAGAAGAGGTGCGCGTGATGATCCTTGAAGATCAGTGTTGGACGAAAACGAATGGATCTGTCACCACAGCCTCCCAGCACAACACCTAAGATGAGAATAGCTCCTTTAGTCATTTCCATCTTTGCCAAATATCCAGAAAATGCAGGTTTCACAATGAAGTTCACTTCACTATGAAGGGTCAACAGAAGCTTCCCAAATCACGGCTAACCATACAAACACACAGCACATCACCAGTGGTGCAAAGGGGCCTCAAGCTTCACAGCAACTTGGATATTGCAGTACACGTGCATCATATAAAAAAGGAAAATTTAAAGCACTACATATCCTGCTGTTTGTCATTTAAAGCTAAGCTACACAAACTTTCTTACCTTTGTTTCTGGCTGTTGTAATTAGCTTGTTTCTCGTTGCATCATTGGGAGTGTCGAATGAGCAGAACGTTCCTCTTCCTCTCACTCTGCTGATAAGATGGGGGTAACGAGCCTGCAAAGAGAGGTGAGGAGGTGTGCATGGCAGCTGCTGCAACAGAGGGCACCGGGTGGCAAGCTCTGCCAGGCATCCTGCCACACGAAAAACCTGCTGCCTCATCCATTTTGGTGGAGTGGAGCTACTGCGCATGTGGGTATCTCACATAACCCTGTGTCCTGTTCAACCTTTCTGACAACAGTCTGCGTAGCCATAGACTTCAGGGCCCTACAGCAGGCAGGTACCTCATCTCTCCTTACAAAGCAGATAAACATCTGAGGCAGGAACTGAGAATGAATTTACCCTAGAGCTGGGTCAAGGAAAATCCCACTTGGAGCTTCCTGAAGCGAGTATACAGCGGCTTGCATCTAGAATGCACTCCAGGAAAACAAGCATGAATAACCTGGAATGGGGCTAGCAACCAGCTCAGCCTTGTACTGCAGTAAGACACGTTTGCTAGTATTATCTGCCCCAATTACTATTGATTACAATCCTCTTTTATAAGAGTAACCTTTTTTGGGTAGTACTAGTTTTATTCTGACCCCCCAGAGTATGAAGGTAGTCATATTTTGCATTCTCCTGCCTGCTATGCCTTGAATTTATGGAGAGAGCAGAGACTGTATTTGGGCTTACCACTGCACTACTGATGCACAAGCTGCCTTTTGGGAGGCATGTGCAAACCTGCCCTTAAATGTCTGGCTGATTTTCCTTGCTCATGTGCAGCTCCATAGCTGAAGCTGTGAAGGAATTTCCCTTATTCACTCGAGGAAGGGAAAGCTACAATTTTCTTGTTGAATGGCCCGACTGAATTGTAACAAAATAAGAGGGCACTTTTTGTTAAAAAGAACTTTTGGGATGATGAAATGCTAGCTGCTTCTAATAACTGAGACTTCTAGCAAAATAATTTAACTAGCTGCAGTTCACAGCTTCATATATTTTGGAGGTCACCCTTTATTTTGGATTAAGCTACATAAAAACAGCATTCTTAAGTCACATAAGGAAAGTTTATTTCAATTCAACATATTTATTCAGGCTTCCATTGAAGTACCTAAACCAGTAAGTTATGATCGTAGCCTGCTTCCCAGCTGGAGTTCCTCAGTCCAAGTGTTTAAAACTGGATGAGGTCAGATCCTAACTGATAAACAAATTTCCCCATTTCCCCTTTGTATCTGTAATAAGCCTTCCAAATGTTTACCTGTAAATCCAGCAGCCCGGTCAGTAGTGCTTTCCCTGCATGGGCTGCATTGTTTAGAAGGTCTTCTCTTTTAATAACCTTAATGACTTCAGCAAGCATAAGGTTTTTGGATGGATCTCCAAGCCAGGTGTTAAAAATCCGATAGGGCTTGGGAAAGGATGGAAAGAGAGTTGCAGAACATGTTAACAGGCAAATCACTACAATAAAGAAAAGCAAGCCATTGAAATGGTCACGCAACATCTGGTACATCAAAAAGCACGCACTAATCTTTTTTAGTAGTCCCCTTTTTTGTTGTTGTAGGAGCAAAACGAAGCTGCCCTGCTCAGCAGAAACAAAGGGCAACTACTTTATGCTATGAATTTAGTGCATTCTGTTTTACTACTCTGACATCTCATTGAAACAAGGCCATAGATTATGTCAAGATCAGCATCGTCTATATGGGTTTTGCATTCAAGCTTTATCTTCTTCCCTGTTTAGTTTTTTTCATTTATTAAATATAAATGGCATTACTATGAAGAATACATCTTGATAACAGAATTAATAATGCTTACATTCAAACTCTGAAGATACCAAGTTGCCCTACAGGAAAAGGTGTCAGTTTGTGGCTGGTTTCATACTAAAGTCTAGTTCATTAGGCTAAACCCGGTTCTCCACTTTCTCCCACCAGCTTATGACCTTCGTGACTGACAGCAACCGCAAGAAAAGTGAGGAGGTAAAGGTGACTCATGTAAGCACAAAGGAAGTATCTATGAAACAGCAGCTCCATCTAGCTGAACCTGCATTACTGAAGGAAAGCTTGCCTCTTCCATGGACATTACGGGTACTCGTGAAGGGACCACCAACTAGCATAAAATTCAAGTTTTCACTGAATCTTACAGCATTTGGCCTGAACTCCTCTTTGTGGAAAAATCCTCCTGTCATCATCTTCTTACTAAATGTTACCACATCAGCTGGATCATCCAGGCCCCAGTGTTCATGTGCCCAGAATTTTCCTGTGCAGCCACCTCCCGTCTGCACCTCATCCACCAAGAACGCACAGCCATGCTGTGGAGATAGATGTAAAAAGCAGGGAGTGAGAGTCTGCATTTCCAAAGCAAAAATACCTGCCTTAGTGAACAATATAAGCCAATTACATGTAATGTCCCTCCCTCCTCTGCCTTCACTGCTCCAAATCTCCCCTCCTCAACCCCAGACCGATGCTGTCCTATTTCCTAACCAGTCTTTAAATTCATTGTGCATTAGATTCACAATTAAGAACTCAGCCATTTTTTCAGAAAGGCATCAGAAACATATTTTCTACCTAAATTCACAAGCAAAATACATGTTTTTATATGGTCTATGCGTTTTTGTTTTATACAAAGGATACCTCAAAACGTCTGAGAGGAGAGGAGTCTGGGTGGCATTTTCAAAGCCTCTGAGGGAAGCAGAACCTCATTTCTAGGAGTTTTGTTTGTTTTAAATAAGAAGTCTCAGCCTCCAATCTAAGTCAGACATTTGTGGCACAAAGACACTACCAGCAGCGTGATCTGTTCAGTCTAGGGGCGTAAAAGGATACTGAAAGAGCTGCCTTTTCAGATGAATCTGCTGAAAGAGCTACTCATTTTAGCTGGCAAAATGCTTTTTTTTTTTTTTTTTTAATGTGAAGGACTATTTTGTTGAAACTTCAGGACAGGGAGATCAAACTGTATCATGATACTGTAATTAAAACAGTTGCTAAGTACTTTTGGCAGATTCACATTTTAGATAAGGCAAACCTTTTCACTTTCACTTCACATTATTTATGATATCACCCTTGCATGAGCAGCTGTTAACAATGGGAAAAGCCGCTGTTTTCCAAAATAGAGTTTTCCAAATGTCACCTATTCTCTTCTCTGTAAGCACACTTCACTGTAAGCACACTGCTCTATTCTTTTCTCTGTAAGTTTCTGCTACGGACGTTTGAGGGGAAAAAAAGCATGAAGTACATCTTATTGAAGGCCACTGCTTCTAGATAGGTACCTTCATATTCCAAGTATCAAGGCATCTGTCCTTTTCATCGTTTTATTGCAACATCAGTACTTACGGGTGGACTCAATTTGTTTTTAATTGCAAAAAGAGCTGAAACAAGTATGTCAAGCAAAAATTACCCTTACCCAACCTGCCTCTTCTAAAATTGTTTTAACCCCCCTCAACGAATCGGCGTTATCATTTAAAGGACACTACTGTGAAATCCATCGTTAATGAGTCAGAGAAATTTCTCTATCATTTAGACATTAGAAGAAAATTTAGTGGACTGAGGAAACCTCCAACTGTGCACCAAATGTAAGAGAAACTACAGTGCTGACTACAGGAGTTGCTTGTATCTCAGTACACGTACATAATTATCCCAACTGCTAATGAGGAGGCTTGTGAAGCGCCAGGGTGGGGAGAAGAAAGTCCCTGGAGACAGGAACATGTAATTGCTCATTTAGCTAAAACTGAGTGAATAGTGAAATATTTGATTACCTTTCTTGCAATATCTCGTAGCTTTCTGAAGAAGTCATCTGAGGCATGATTGTCCCCACCCTCTGACTGTATTGGTTCTATAATGATTCCAGCCACAATTTTCTTCTTTTTCCTGTACTTTACAATCAGATCTTCCACCTGTAAATCAAACATTTATGCTACATTCTCCTTTCATGACATTCTGACATTTTCTTCCCAGAAGGATTAAACCTCAGCACCAGTACTTCAACTTTTCATGGCCATTTCTGGCTATAAAAGTGTCAGGAACCACAAGGAATCCACGAGTAGTTCATCCAGGATTTAGCATTGCCCTCTTGTTCCTAAATAATGGTGAAGTCTAAACCATATCCTGAACCATATTGTAACTAGTTGCACACTTGTCTACTGTAGTGTAAAAGGTCCAGCAAATTTCAGCTGAAAATACCATTGAAACTGCTGCAGTTTGCTGTGCCATCGCTGTCATTCCACCTAAGTTTCTTTAAAAAGAAAAAACAGCAGCAGATTTTATGTCAGAAAACAAACATCATCTAATGTATCAATGAAGGCAATCTGGCAAATTTGCTTTTTTCTAATCACTCACTTCAGACACTTTAAAATTCATTAGATGAAGTAGTGCAGAAATCCTTTTGCTGATAAGGGGCTTACAGGGTAGTTTTAATTAACCTTGTCGTTCCAGTTGCTGAGATTAGTAGTGTCATTTGTATTTGAAATACCGCTTACAGCTTTCAGGGCCCACAACCTGTGTAGGCTGTGTAAAGCAAGTGTTTCCAAAGGGTGCCAGTAAGCAAAGTCACAGACTTTCAAGGCAGCGTTCAGCTTCTTTTTTTTTTTTTTTTAAATAATGGCTTCAAGTTTATGGATTGATTTTTCACATCCCACTTTCCCCCTCGCTCCAATAAGCTATTGTGGAACAAACACAGGGAAGCAATTTGCTATGCTTTCAGTTTTCCCTGAAGTTATGCAGGTTTGAATGAGAAGTCTCTTCAATCCAGCTTTGTGCAGCCATCCCTGCAGTGCTGCTGTGCTCCGTTCAGCACACCACAGCCCACTCCTCAGTAGCCAGTTATAATGTTCTAGATTGTGCACTATTTCTGTTCCAGCCACAGGGCACATTCTGCTTTGCTCCCCACAGCGGCCTCTCAAGAATGAGCCCTTGCAAATGACAGACCCTGGATCCCAGGAAGCCCAACAGGGAATCCCATGATTCTGGTACTTGCAGACAGTTTGCCTCCATTAAACTCTTCTGCCCAGCTTTCCTTTCTCCTGCGCTAGGGAAGGCACTGAATCTCTGCCCACTCACTCCCTGCAGCTATAGGTAGGATCACAGTTCTATGCCAGAAGGCTACCACAGAAAACCTGAAAAAACTGAAATATTGGTACAGGTTCTCTTTGCAGAGGATTATACGCACTGCGCTCTCTCTTAGTCCATGTCCCTCTGCAAAATCTGGCGGACTAGTTCACTGTGATATAACAAGCTTCTCCCGCATGTGAAATTTCACTTTGGTATGGTTCATGTAGGCCTCCTTAATTCACAGTAAACTGGCTGTTTTTCTGAAAAGCAGGGAAAAGCTTCTAACTGTAAAAAACAGTGAATGCTATTTTAATCGCATGGTGTTCCAATCCCCGAAAACATTATTTCAGCAAAAAGCAACTAATCCTACTAACACTATTCAACATTTCAAAACAAAATAACAGAAAGCTGCCAGTGAATTCTTACCTCCTCTAAACAACGGGCTTCTTCCTGTTGATTCTCTTTCACAAAGTCTTCCAGAGGATACTTTAGTCTTGGAAATGGAGCAATAGGCCAGTCCAGCGATGGAATGTCCAATTTGTGAATTGCTTTAGAGTGAGTTGTAGCTAAGCAACCTAAACCCGGAGAAACATGAATTAGAACAATACCTGACTAGGAACAATGCAGGAAAAAAGCTACCAAGAGGTGAAAAACTGCCTGACGCCAGGACTTTCTTAAGTGCCCTTTTTTTTTTTTAAAATTCTTTCTTAATTGCTCTGTGTTTTTCTTTTCTTTCCTAAAATACTGACTGATAGGATACAGTCAAGTTTAAGCGGCATGCTCTAGCTTTTAAGCATCAGTTTCCATATGCACTATTCCAGAAGGTCAGGAGAACCTCTATCAGTCTGAACAGCAACGCTCAGGCTAGGTGAGTTTCACCCATTTAAGGAAAATCAGTTGCAAAGCTGGGTTACCAGACCCAGCAGACCCAACAGATCTGTTAGGTAACACGTTTGTAACAGGGATTGATCCAATACAAAATGGTAAAAGCAAGTGACATCACTTTTATATTGTGACAATTTTACCCCAAGAGCTAGACTGCTAGTATAGATACAAAACCTTGTATTCAGAAAGTAAGGGATCCTCAGAAAATTAAATATTCAAAACATCCAAGATTAAATCCCATTGTCACTCAAATATTGTTTCAGTACTGGTGGGGCTTCTAAGGCAAACCTCCGATAAACCTGCGGCTTCTCCACCGGTACTGCTTGTCCCAGGAAACAGTCACTTTTCAGAAACTGCAGCGAGGTGACAGCTTGCTGCAGCGGCTAGCAGGGGTGGAGAGGAGGCACAGGACGGGAGGTGCTGCCGGCAGTGCTTTTCTTACCCATGGTCCTCCCGTGGAAGCCGCCCATGAAGGAGAGCATAGCATAGTCGGGACAGCCGGGGGGCTGAAAGCAAAGCGCAGTGGTCAGCGCGGCGCTCAGTGCTGCAGGCGGGTGGCAGTGCCACCGCCACACGCAACCCCGGCAGGTGCCCTGCCCTGACAGAGACGTGGCCCCGAGCTGGGCACGGGGTCGGAGCCAAGCTGCTGCCCCTCGCAGCAGGCCCACAGGTTTCCTCTTCAGACATCAGCCACCAAAAATTGTTGTATTGACACATTTAAACAAGTACATTTGTCACCCCTTAAGAACTGCTTGACCTCCTAAAATACATCATTAGTATTAATGAACACTTGGCAATTTATGCTGTATTGTAGTATTACTTTACACACAAACTGACACAGCAGCAGAACATTCAGTACAATCAGCCCCTTTTTGTACAAACTATGAGCATACATGTACTGCGTGCCCACGTGCCGGCGGCAGGGCCTGTGTGAGGGGAGGCCGGGGCTGCCCCGTGCCGGCCCCAGCCGGCTCCAGGCCCCGCCGCAGGGCACAGCCGAGCCCCTCAGTGCCGCTGGTGCTGCCGCTGGGACACAGGTGGCAGAAAGGGCAGAGTGGGGCCTGGCCGTGAGGGGAAAAAAGTGACCCAGAGAAACCAGGCCTGAGCACATGTCCACGCTGCAGCCCGTGGAGGACCCCACACCGCAGCAGGTGGATATGCCCTGAAGGAAGCTGCAGCCCACGGAGATCCCACGCTGGAGGTTTATTCTCAAGGACTGCAGCCCATGGAGAGGACCTACACTGGAGCAAGGGAGAAGTGTGAGGAGGAAGGAATGGCTGAGAGGAACTATTATGGACTGATCATTGAGCCTGGAAAAAGGCATGGTGGGGCCATGGTCAACCCACCGCAATATGGTAGATCCCCTAAGAGCTGATAAGCAACTTCCTTGGGATTACTTATAAGTTACAGACCGCCTTGACAGGAGACTGAGAGATACCCAAGTAGTGAATGAGAGCTCACTCAGAAGCGTATGTCTGAGTGTTTGCACTTGGGGCACACTCAGACCAGCAAGGAACCGCGGACTTGCTGCACCAAGAATGAAAAAGGAACCGTGACAAATGACATGCAAACTGTATACTATCTGGAATTTAGAAAAAGGATATACCTGGGCTAACCTCCCAACCACTTTAAAAACACAGATTATCTTTCTTTATGCCTCTCTCTTATCCTAGGAGTGAAAGGATTATCACCCACTTCCGCACTCTGTTTAGACATTTAGTCTTGTACAGCATGCTCAGCTACAGGCTCAAGGCTCCAATATTTGTAATTGGATTCTGGGGGATCCCCCCCAGAAAGGGGGATGAGTTGCCCTCTGAAAATCTCTCCCCTAGCTGTAAAGAAAACTCAGACAATTAGCTCAAATGGGAATCTTAATGTTTAGATAGCTAAACTTGGACAAAAAGTGATCATCAGTTTCATGTGTCTTTGGTCATCTTACAAAATTCCTGTTCCTTCAGGTCATGATGTGCCATCCTCTTATGTGTATTGGCACAGCCAACTGTCTGACCAGGCTTCGAGCAACATCACAGAACTTTAAAAAACAATTCTGAAGACAAGCAAAACCAAAACTCTCTTCCTCCACATTTTTAAAGCCAAATGAGTTCCCTAATCCCATGCAAATGAATTGAATGCTTTTCACTAGAGAAGTGCCAAAGATCAGGCTAGGACCAGCAGGTTATTCACTTCTAAGATGTGTTATCTCAAAGAAGAGATTAAAATACACCATTTTCTGCTATTGCTGCATGTAAGATTTGTGACTGGCATGAGCAAGACTGGCAAGAAAAAAGGGAGATTGTCCCAACTTCCCAAGATTCACAACTGGGAAGGATGCAGAAGAATAGTAGCATCAGGTCTTGATATTTGTCAGAAGCAGTTTGTCTTTCACCATGTTCTAAATCTGTAAAACTAAGATTGCACATCAGAGATAGGAAAGCCAATTTTTCTCCCCAATCTTCTCTTATAAACCCAAGCCAATGTTACATGTGTAAGTGCGTTAAAAAAAAAACCACCACCACCACAATGTTACCTGGTTAATCATGCAAGATTCCAGTTCCTCTTTTGTGACATTATTATGGCCTCTCTCCTTGCTCTGCAAAAAAAAACAAAAAACACCAACAGTCCTCCTTTATTTGTAACCACTGCATTTTTAGCTGAGTCACAAATTAATAATTCTGGTATTCCAGACTATAGCCAATGAAGACATTGAGTGTGGTTCCTATGGCTACAATATGCATTGCGTAAGACAAACTATTTTAGACAAATGTGAGTTTAAGATGTTGGTCCCGATAGTGTACAGATGGGGAAAGCCTGTCTGTCAGCTCACTCCTCAACTATAGGAGAAAGAAGACTGTCAGTCAGGGAGGTAATTCCCAAGGAGTACGTAGGAATTTACTTCTGTTTTTAAGTTAAACCATTGCTGGAAGAAGAGGAAACAGATCGTACTACACAGGTGATCATGTGGTGAACGAAAGGAAAGAATAAGCAGTAATGCTACATACATTACGTCCTTTACTTCTCATTTCTAAAGTTGTGTCAATAGAAATTGAAAGCTTAGACAAAAACTTTTTAATAAAGATTCTATACCAACTTGAATTGAAATAACATCACAACCCAGACAGCCTCCAAGCCTTACTTTGCTTCATAATAGCAGTTATGATGATGAATAAATTCTGATTTCTACACCCAAACCTACAAAAAAAAATCTTTTAATATTTTACTCACTCTGTACCACATAAATATTGCTTTAAATGCATTTTCATTCGAGCAGGATCCACAAGACATGGTAATCACTTGCTGCAGACCCTTAGGAGCCACCTGCCAATGAAGAGAGAAAATTACTTTAAAATATTATTATACAACTGTAGTGCAAATTGGATGTAACATCATCAGATTCAATATAATGGGAAACCAACCATGCCTAGGATGAGGAAAGCCGATTCTAACTGCAGCTGAGAAGGCTCAGCTCAGTTTCAGCCCCCAAAGATCCTCAAATTTAAATCAGGACAAACACACTCCACATATTCGTTATCTCTAATGAAAGCAGAGTGAACAGAAGTTAGTGAAAATGCATTTTGTCATCAATTCCTGAATCCACACTGAAAGAAGCACTATCTGTGCAGACCAGACACATCACCTTCTCACATTCAGCTGTCAAGTCAGGGGAAAAAAGGTTCAATTTCATCGCTTGCTGGTTCTAGCCTCTTGGAAGAAGGAAGGCAGGTGGACAAATAGCTAATCCATAACGTTCCCTGTTAAAATCTGTAACATCCCTTGATATACCTGTGTCCCTAAATACAGCATGTGGTAACTCATCACTGCTATCTCAAACTTACTGATAACAAAGATTCCTTCAGTCTTTCTGCAAAGTTCTCTGGAGGTAAAATCCCTAGGGCAGGTCTGTTGATAAAAGTGCTCTACAAAGACAAAGGAAGACAAATTGTTAGTTTTCAGTATTATATGAAAAATATCATGTTGCTATCAAGGTAGTTACATTTAATTCTAATTACAAATACCAGCCACAAATTTGTAGCCATGGCACAAGGAGTTTTAAAACCAGGCAGTAATATTAATGTCTTAGAATAAGTTTTTCTGTGTAATCCTTAATATTTTATTCTTACGAGGCACCTTAGAAAAGGTGTATACTAACTGATAATTACACTTCCTCTTCAATTTTGCCATTTTAGTCAGCCAATCTCAATTTTCCTTGTACACAGGAAATATATTTTAAAATCTTAATTAATTGCAGTTTGAGTAGCTAAATCTAAATTCAACTAAGATAACAACACTTTCGTCCTTTCTGGGCCTCATGTGAGACCATTTCATAACACTGTGGTTATAAACATCCACCAGATACTATTACGATAGGATGTGGGGGAACAAGACTAAAGTAGACTTGCAGGACAGGGACTACATCTGAGAAGGATAACACACATGCAAGGATCAGCCTCACAACAGTACAATAGGACAGATTCCTGACAAAAAACTTGTATACAGTCATGCTGTCTCCCCTCTAGAGTCCTCTGGCATGTGCAGTAGTGGGTGGCGTAGCGAGTAGATGAGCAAGAAGCTACCTTGCATGCTATTCTCTCACTAATCAGCAATGTGCGTTTAATCAAGGTCAAGAACATTGACCATGATATATCCAGACAAGCTGGTGAAGGTTCTTTTCAACCATGTACTGCTTTCATGAAGCTTGCTGATTTGCATTGGAAAATTTTCCAGTTAAATATTTCCTGTTCTAGTGCCTTCAGTTGGCACACCCACCTTTCTCAGTGCCTCAGCCTGAATTTTAGGTACATTCATTGTTGTGCATTACAACAGAAGATTTCTAGCTTGTCAGTTAGTATCTCATCTTTTCTTTCCTCCTTTCCATTTCCTGACTGAGGCCTGACCTAGGTGCCACTACTGCTGAAATAGTCGCCATGGCTGCAACGTGACCTCTCCTAACAGCGCGTTTCCATAGCCCACCTGGCTGAACTCGTGCCTGCTTCCCAGAATTCTCTTCTCCAAACCAACCAGTCAACAGAACTAAATCTGTGCCACTGCAAGGGCCTTGGTGATTACAGGAACGCAGATTTCCAACGCCTATTTGAAAGCTGCCAGGAAGATGGAGCCCGGCTAGAAACTCGTCAGTGGGAAGATGAGAGGCAATGGGCATAGAGTCAAAGCATGCGAGGTACCGATCGGCTATAAGGAAAAGTTTTTTCTTGAAGAGGACAGTGAAGCAGTGGTACAGGTTGCCCAAAGAGATTGTGCAGTCTCTCTCCTTGGAAGTTTTCAAGACCCTGTATAAAGCCTTGAGCAACCTGGTCTGATGTCACAGCTGACCCTCTTTGAGCAGGAGGTCGGGCTAGAGACCTCCTCAAGTCCCTCCCAACTTGAATAGTCCCATTGACCCTATGCAACTGGTCACATCAGAATTCACACCTTTGAGAAAGGTGATTTTGGCATCGGTGTCACCCGCTACCCACACAATTGGTTCTAAAGAAGCTCTGGAAAAGTCCCCTTGGTCTCCTCAGTTAATGGAGATTAATTTGATGTGCATATGCACTTAATTTAAATGAAATGCAATGGATTAAAATTGCTTTATCATTGCTCTTAGTCTTTGTAGGTAATCTTATTTGCTTCACAATGTGCTACTTTTTATTTTAAATTAAATTTGCTCAGAAAAGGACAAGCTCAATAAATTTGCCTGCTGCAAAGCAGCATTATTTGCCCCCCTCCCCTTTTTTTTTGTAGCAAGTCATTGTTGAAATTACAGGCTGAGCTTTGATGACTTCAGTCTTTATAGGTCTCCAGAGGGGACAGACTGCAACCCAAGCTACATTTTTCATCTTCCTTCCATCTTTTTCCTCAATACAGGTACTCATTTATTCAGACTTGTGGAGCACAGTAAGATGTGTGAGTGGTCATACTGTACGTGCAAGAAACATATCATCAGAATTCTTAGGGATAACAAAAAATCACACAAGGTAAAATAAAGTGTGAGCTAGGACTCTGTAACTCATACAAGTGTGTTACTTCTACAACAGTACTTGTTTCAGCAGACTCAAGCTTAAAAAAAAAACTCTAAGTAATGACATTACTGGCAGATAACTACTAACTTTTTGTTTAGTACATATGAGAACTCTTACTTGACTTTTTACCTCAGTAAGGAGGGACTCCTTTCAGAAGGAAATTTTCATATAAAATTAGAGATATGAGAACATAAATCTGTCATGAATTTGATTATGGGTTGTCACAGTCAATTGACAACATTTGCCATTAAGCAGAAAAGTGTATTTTTTGTTTGTTGCTAATGAGATGCTCAGTACTGAGAAAAACAACATTGATATCAAGCTGCTGTGGTCTCAAATGAATGGATAAATATTCTGCTCTTTATAGCTGGCTATAAAGAGGGTACATGGAGCATTACAAATAACCCCCCCCCCCTTAAAATCTCTTCAAGAAAACATCGACCCCACTGTTAACAATAAACAAAAGCCCTATGTCAGCGTGTATTACTCAAAAAACAAAAACAAACAAAACCCAAACAAAAACACAACAAAAAAGTATTTTCATAGTAAAGCTGGCGCTTTATCTGCAGTCAGACCCCAGCAAATGTTCCTGTCTGCAGTGAGGTTTCCACAAGTTCTGGCTCTTTCAGCTCTCTGGCCTTGGGACTGCGAAACTTCCCTGCAAAACCGACGTTCTGCCTACGTGGTGCTCAGACTCAACACTGCCAGAAATCATAAGCGTGCTATAAGGCACAGACTAACAGTTTTACTGCCACCCTCTCCACTGAATTATGCAGGAGAGATGGGTCTTGGCTGCACTGCTCATTTTGGACTTCAGAGGTAGTTCCTTTTACTGCAGGCTTCTAGATGGCAGCCTATTAATTTCCCTTTTCCAGCTGACAAATTAGCAACTGCCAACAGACAATTGTTTTTTCTGTTTTAAATCTGACTTTGCCTACTGCTGCATTGTAATGAAGGCATCATTATTTCCTCAGAAATAATTTTTATGAGTTAATGTTAATTATTTAGAAATATTAGTCCTTCCATGACATCCAGATCTGCCTTTGATAACTCTGGCATTTTCCAGCTTCGCTGGTGGATTTTTTTAATTTTTTTTAAATTTTTTTTAAATTGAAGTATTTTGGTTCTGGGAAAGGCAGAGTTTTTCTCATCCTGAAGAACTGAGAACTCTATTAAGCAAATCAGCTCAGGGAACTCAAACGTCTGCACTTCTTTCACACGTCGGCTCAAGCTTTGCACTCTTCTGGAGTGAGCCAGCAGGCTCTTCAGGAAGGGAAACACAGGCGTGAGAGGGAAGTGACCCACACTCGAGCGATGTGCTTGAAGGTAGCATGGACACCCACTCCTGGTTTACAGAACCAGTGGCTAACTCATGAAAGACAGCACAACCAAAAAGGATCTATCGATGTGCAGCCAAGAGCCACTGCAGCTCAGTTTTGCATGGCTACATTCCAGGTTTTCAGTTAAATCACATCTCAGTGCACAAATATCTATGTACCATATACATAAGCTATTGTGTAAAAAAAGTTGCAATTAAAAAAAACGCAGAAGGTGACTATGGAACTTCTATCCAAGAAGTGAAGAAATGAAGCTTGAATTAGAATGCAACTTTATTTCAACAGCTTCCATAACTTAATCTCTGTTATTTCCAATCACTGTCAGTATAGTGTTAAGGAAATATGAAGATACTTTAAGAAGCAGTTACCTGGTTTTGAAATCACCCTGTTGCAGTTGTCTAATTATTCTAATTTTTGGAGGACATCAGTGGTTTAGTCAACTTAGTACTTCAGAGATGTGAACCAGCCACTAACTCCCCTGTTCCTCCCCAAATGAAAACAAAACAAAACCAAAATAAAACAGCAAAAACAACAACAACAACAAAAATGCAAAACAAAACAGCATTCCAGATTTAAAGCACCATTTTCATATTTGGAATACTGTATTCTCTCAAGGACTTGTGCTTGCTTTCAGCCTGAAAACCCTTCTGTCAAGAACATCGCTAAAATAATTAATTGGAAACACTATGCTCGAAGTATGATTTAAAACTGGCTGCAAACATATCAAGTGCTTGCATCACCCAAATGTTTACTCCTTGTAAAGTTTCACATAGTTTTTGATGTCTTCTTAAACACTATCAAGCTCTTTTCATCTAGTGAGAAATACGGAAAGCAGTTCCTACCATACTTTAAATTGAGCCATTAAGCGTTCATTATCAGTCTAAAAAAAAAATGAAAAAGATTGCCACAGGGAGGGAGAGGACGCCTTCAAGTACTTAATGTCTTAATTCACTTACCAAGTTCTGTGGCTGCTGTAGAAGCTTTATCAGAGAGGGATGGCTGTAACCTAATTAAAAAGAAAAAAAAAGAAAGAAAACAGTTGTATCTGGCTTATAAAAACTAATGTAGAGAGTAACCTAGAAAATAACCTCATTCAGATTCTTAACTCAATTTCTGTTTAACTTGTGTGTGTTTAAGCTATCAATAATATAACTTCTTTTGAAGCAGGACAAACCTTTTCTTTTACAAAATGTATTATCTAGAACTTTGGAACACATTTGGTGTCAGGCAATAGCACAAGGTATTTTAGTACTTACAGTTAAAAACTGAACAGAAAAAAGAAATGAACATGACGTAGATCTTTTGCCAACTGAAACATCAGAGTTTCTACCAAGTATTGCAGGTCTGACATTAAGTTTGCTTGCTCTTATTGCTAGGTTTCCTGTGTACATTTGGTTTCTCTGCAGTACAACATGCAAATCTCTCCTCTTCCTCCATTAAGAGCAGAAGTCACTTTCTGCCAAGACTGCCTCTACAAGCTGTTTCTGTTAGCTGCGGTACAGAACTGTGCCAAACATCTAATTAAAAACAGGCTGCTTACCATTCCTGCTCACCTTACCACTCCTGCTCACCACAGCCCTGATTTGCTTGACTGAGCACTGCCCACCCAACGCACATTTCAGAAACACGCTGGGAACAAGAGAGGGAAGCTCCCCATGCAGCTGTGCCCAGTTACAGTACCGGTGCTATGCTTCCAGTCTCATACCACTTTCTACCCTCCTTGAATATCAGACTAATCATTCCTAGCACCACAGCAGCTTTTTTTCCTTCCTCCTTTTACTGATTGGATTTTTCCTCACTGTAAAACTTTTTTTTTTTTTTAAACATATTAACTGATTTCCCAAAGAGACCTCATTTAATAATTCTAATTTCAATGTATTATAACATATCCAAACACAAAATTAGCAACAAAGTATCAGCAAGGGTTTTTTGTCCCTCAGCAGCTCCAGCCGGACAGTGCGGGGTAACCTTCCTGGCGTAGCAGTGCTCTTCTCAGCGATGGATGCCATGGCTGACGCGTGCAACGAGCACACATCACGGCAGACCCAGCAGGGACGAGCACTGGACTCCAGCAGAATTTTGCCAATGGCTCGACAGCACTCCGGGTCATCTGTTGCGACGGGATGGCATTCACCACTGCCACCTATAATGCTGTCTAAACAGCCTCTCTATGCAGGATGCTGTCAAACTGGTTTGGAGGCGCACACGTAACTGGCCACGTTATCTAGGCTTTCACTTATATATACACGTGCATTTATTTGCGCCCATGAAGATGCATATTCCACCCCTGCATACTGCGGGTGCTTATGCATGGTCATTAACAATCTCTCCACGAGCACAGCTATGTAGAGAGCCACACGCGTGCAACTCATGGACTAATAATCACTCCAATCTCTCTCACTGTGTTTACAAACCAAGAATTTGGAAAGCGCCTGACAAGACATACTGATCTTTGGAGTGTGTCACAGGGATGGTTCACCTCCGGTATCACACCAGAACCCCAGACCAGCAGTTTACTCCATGTGATAATGTTAACAGAAGCAGTGAGGAAGAACAGGAACAAGACAGCTGAGTATCTTCTCTTTCTCTCTCTCTCTCAGAATTCAATTAACACAATCTACAACAATCCATGCCTTATAATTCCTGTAATGGTAGTATTTTAGCTATGGTTTTGAAAATGAAGAGACAGACATTTTTAATGCAAGGCAGTAAAGTACACATTCTATGCAGAACGTATACTTTCTATGTATCTAAAGCCTGCGTATGGTCTCCGAGGTTCCAGTGCCTGGAACAGACTAGTACACAATTCCCTTCCAAGAGAAACGAAGAGAAAAGACAAGCAAAAGAAACAGAATGCTGGTGTACATCGTGATATGTTACTTAATGTACTTAACCTGTGGTGATGTTATCACCAGAAAACACTACTACTAGAGGACCTGAAGCATTAGTAATGAGAGTTTTTTTTTATATCCAGTAGCTCCAACACCAACCTAAATTTCCTTACAAACTGTATTTTTATACATCATCATCAGACAGCACAGTAGAAGAGAATTTTTTTACAGCAAGCACAAAATGGAGAAGTATGAAGGAATAGAGAGAAAAATCCATCTGTGTTGATGGCAGGCAACACCATCCCGAAGCACTGTGGATCCCTGTTTTCAGTTTTCATCTTCCCTGATAAGGCTCAAACAGCACCAGTTCTCATGAAGGTTCATGAAAAAGGAGGCTTTTGTATTAGGAGAATCCCATGATTAGGTAGAAATATTCAACATGAACATTTGCCTGAAACAGAATAATCATCCTCTTATTATCACAGATCTTACTACTTCCTGGTTGTGGAGACACCACCTTAAGAAATGACTCACCGGCATTTCCAGTACAATCTGAAATTATTGTAAAGTCTATAAAACCTGATTTAATTTGCTTTGTAGAGTGTCTTAAGAGTTCTTATTTTGTAGAAGTATCTTTACACTCTTCGGTGAAGATGCTTTTGTGCTCTGCTCAACACCAGTATCCTGCTACCATCTCACATTTCCCATGAACATAAGTGTAGCCTAAATGATCATTAAGGAGATAGTATTTAGAAGCAGAGAAAAAAAAACAACAAACAGTCCTTTTTTTCAAACCATTTGAAACCCAATTAATGATTTCATATCTGGGAACAATGACACTGAGATGAAATTTTATCTAAATTACCAGCAGTAAAATTGTAATGAAAACAGAGGGGCTCTGTACACTGGGTTTCTTCAGAAACTC
The DNA here is from genome assembly GCA_013399475.1 of Chauna torquata. Classification (NCBI taxonomy): domain Eukaryota; kingdom Metazoa; phylum Chordata; class Aves; order Anseriformes; family Anhimidae; genus Chauna; species Chauna torquata. The sequence continues at coordinate 721,461 of VXAL01000598.1, read as the reverse complement.
TTATTTTAGTAACAGCTTTCATTACGGTTTTATGTTGGATTGTCTTTTTCAGCCATAAACATCTAAAGCTCTGTATCATTTTTCATAATGTGAATTCCTCAAGAGAGTGTATTAAAATGTTAGGATCCAACTCTTATGAGCTGAATGTATGCTAAATACGACTGAATTTAGGGTGCCTGTGCAGGCTCTGCTGGTCACGAAACAACAAGCTGAGCGTAGCACAGGACAGGTGGCAAGCAGTGCTGCTTGCTGTACTTCGGACTGTGGCATCTGAGTATCTCTCCAAGCCAATAAAGAAAATGTGTTTGTGTTTTCTTTCCAGATGAAAGAAAGGACCCTACGCTTAAGAGCACTTGTCTCCTCCGTACTGAGTCTTTAGTTTTCAGCAAGTTGAGACCTTGGAGAGATCAAAATTCTCATTTCTCAGCTACTCTGTCAAAGGCCAGGTGAGACAGATTTCAAAACTGCTGCAACCTCGTAACTGCATCTCCGCTAATAAGAAACCCCATTGAACTGCCATTTGTTACTCCTCCGTTGCCTTTTTCATTTGGCTTTTTTTTTTTTTTAAATCATTCTCCATTTCTTATGTGACACTAAAATTTTCTAAATCCTAATACCTGAGTACCTCATCTTTAACAATCAATACTTGCTCTATTTTCATCAGGATTTGGCCAAATGTAAAGCGACTCCACTGAAGGGATTACAGTGGACTGAGACCAGTGTAACTGAGGATCAGACCTGTTGTTTCATGGCGCTTGCCTGACAAAGGGGTTATAAACACAGTTTTTGGTGTCTGCTGTAATTCTAAAATAACATTCTTTCTTTCTTTTTCTTCCCTGTGTTTACTTTCACTCATTTCTCTGTATTCATATGCCAAACGTATTATATATATAACATCCTGCATTTGATGCTGGCCATAGTCAATACTTATTTCCAAAGAAAAAATATCTGTCAATGTAGAGATATTATATGGAGGAAGAAACAAAAATCCACAAATTTCTATTAATCTTCTCTTATATTTGCAGTACTTCACCCCACATTCCAAAATGTTGAAATTATTACCAGGTATTTCTCAAACTTAAAATTAAGAAAAGAAAATCAGCAACAGTAAAAGACAGATAAAGCATAAATGAATGAAAACATGTCTGCAACTATCTAATGAAAAACACCACAGTAACAGGTGACAACACCATACCTAGGTAGAAGCAGCAGCTGTTTTAATTGACTGAAAATAAAAATAAACTGCTTTTTATTTATGATGCTTTATATTTTTGTTTTTATATGTAGCAATTAGAGATGTTTTCTAAAACATCAGATGAGTTCTTAAAGGAAAAACATGAAAAACCACGCGAGGAGTTGTTTTATCTGTTGGCCCTCTCCGGGGGATCACACAAAAACACCTATAAACCCTGGTCAAAGACCATGCTTTAACATTATATAGGATATCCCATAAGAAGTTACACACTCGTGAATCAAAAGACAAAACAGATATTAGATGTACCAATGTATCTGATGTAAAAAAAAAAAAAAAAACTTCAGCAATGATGGAGCCCAGAAAAAAATTTTTTAGGCCTGATTTTTAATGCACGAAATGCCAAAGCTGGAGACTAACATCATCTTTTATATTCCCTTGTAGAAACAGTTCAAAACCTCATCTTCCCTACTGCTCAAGAAGTCAGGCAGCTCTAATTTTATTACAAAAGCATATCACGGCCCTGAATTCCTCATTCTAGTTGAATAACAATAGCCCTTATTATCCTGTCTGAGCAGTGGAGCATTCCACTACTACGTTAACAAATCAATTATAAATTCCGTTTTGAGTATTTTAGTTCAAAACGAGGAAATAGCCAGATTGTTTTGTAACTGCATGTCATCTGTTAAAATTATTAGGAAGATAATACAAGTGGTTATTTGGACACAGACAACTAAATCTGCATTGCATCTGCTGTCATGGGAAGAATTGTGGTTAAGCTAGAGGGAATGACACAGTTGAGAGCTGTGTCACTGAGAGCTGCAGCTGTGGCTACAGCTGAGAGCACCTTTGAGAGTGTATATATTGTTTCAGAAATCCCCAAACTTTACTGAAGTTTCTTATAAATAACTACCATTGCCAGGGAAGCTTAACCATTAACTCTGATATTGCTTGTAAAAACATGTGATTCTCTTGCTGGTGTTAAGTTAGCATGAAGAATGCAGAGACCTTTGTATCTTCCTTCACGTAACACAAATTCAAGGCTTTTACTACCCATAACCTGTCTTTTTCCATCCGCACAAGATGCCTCCTCTTCCTTTCTCTTCACTTCATGCCAAGAGGCTCAGTCTTCCTCCTCCTCGCATTCCCTGTTCCATCCTTGTATAGGCCCCGGTAAAATACGAGCGAATCCTTAAACCCTGACTCCTTCTGAAAGAGTAGGCCAGCACGTAGAAAGATGCTGAACCGGTATGTGGTTTTATATTCATAAAGCTAACACCAGAAAGAACTAAATGGTTAAGTAATTATTATATAACTATTGTAGACAAAGTCAAAAAGCTCCTGGGCTAAGACAGCAAACAGACAGTAGCTTATTTCATTGCCAAGAGCAGCACAACGGTTTGTAGCTTTGTGAATCCACTCTTAAATACTTTCCTATAAGAAGTGACAGGGCTGGCTCTACGAGAAGGGCACCTGCTTCATCACTGTTGCTGCGTGTCTCGATCAACGTGGCAGGAAAGAACATGTCCTCCAGGCTCATGAGCGTGCCTGTTTGCAACAGGAAAAAATTGCAGCCTGCTTAATTAACGAGATGGAGAAAGTCCTAAGAATCCATTTGAACTGAACACCAGGCTGCTGCCAGCAATACCAAACTGCACCTCTCCAGATCTCCCCGAACAAAAACAGACCTCGTCGACAATAAAAACCAGATTATTTCATTTGCTATTCCAGGCAGTTTGCTAGTAAACATGTTGATAGAATCCCCTCTTGCATTTGGCTCCATGGGGTTTCTAACTCTGTTGCACAGAGATTAGATAGGGGTTTAAAGGAATCTGTTGTGCTACAACGTCCCAAAAAACATGTTGTAAAAAAAAAAAAAAAACTTTCATAATTTTTGTTTTTCAGCAAGAAACAGTCCAGAACATCTTTGCCTAGAGGTTTTTTTATACTTCTTATCTCTCTGCACAGGCACATATTACCTCTCACCCTCTGCTGATAAACATATTCTAGTGTAGCAAATCATTATTAAATCTTGGGGAGTTCGGACAGATTCATAAAAGATTTTATTGGACTTACTTGCAGAGGGATAAGTACAGACGACTAGCAAGCACCTTGATCTGAGAACATCAACTCACCCAGAATTCTTAACATGATTTTCTTCTGGTGTCCTAGTCTAGAACCTCTCTCTGTCACCGAGAGGGACATTAGTAACCTCTGCAGGTTCACGTAGTCTGTCTTGTCATTCAGTTCAACTTAAGAAAAAAATTAACACTGTGTGTTCAGTCAGATTCAAGTCAGCCTGTAAGTATTACATTTCCATTTACTTGTTGCTACACATCATAGATCCACTATCTGAGAAGCTGTATGAAGCACTGTACCATAGTTCTTAGGTGACTGAGAAAAATATCATCTAGGACAAAATATTTAGCTCGTCCTCAAGGAGGAACTAGATGGCTTAGTTGAGGATCAGCTAGAGGTACTGAGGTCTGTTATATCTATGTCACAAGTTCCAATCAACCAGAGAAAAGCAAACTGCAGAAGCCCCTGCTACCACATCACATGACGAGTATACCCATCTCACGACAGTCAATAGATCTCAGTTCAGTTCTGGTCACATATGATATTAAGAGCACCTCTAATAATGCTATAAGTATTAAAAATCAAGGGTTTTTTTAGATAATTTTAACCAAATCAGGCATTATTACAGATGGTTCCAAGAAACTAACTGATCTCTTAGACCAATTAGAATTTATTGCAGGTTCAATTTAGATGTTTAAGGGTCATCTTAACCATGCTGCAGGCAATATATTCATACGCTTTTGGAATTACTCTCACTGAGTTCAACGTTATAAGCTAAGAGCTGTGTTCTCATTTCCACAGCTTGGGAAGAGCTGTCTGGGAATGGAGGCATGCAGACATTGCAAATTCAGCCCCTCTCTGATTCACAGCTGAAGCTAATATTAGCAGGAATTCTATTTTTGCTGCCTATGCTGCACTTAAAAGTGTAACCAGAGGTTGCAAGTCTCTCAACATCTAGTATAAAGCATCATAAAGCATCTTTTCTCCAGTACTAAATTCACTTACACGTTACATTATCATGATCAGCTGACAAGATGACAGCATATTGCATTCCTGAGAACTTCCCTTTCTACGTGTCAGCATCCAGAATGTACTTCAAGTAGCTTTCCCACTGCACATTGCATTTTATTTCATGAATATCTGCTTTGATAAAAGTTTAGCTGTCATTAGGAGGGGAGGAACTGAACTAAAAGAGAACTGACAAAATCCTATTTTAAATCAACAGGACTGAAGGAGAAGAAATTCATGCTTACCTAGATTAATAGTCTGGAAAAATTATTTCTAAGACGTGAACTTTACTTAATTTTCCACTCCTTTCAAACCCTGAAACTCACCACTGTCCCATGCCTTAATACGTGAGAGGATGTTAGAGCGAATTTATCAACAAGCTTCACCTCTTGGATTGTGTGAATAGATTATGAAATCCCATTCCTTTTCCAGCCAAGACTGTTAGGAAGAGTTGGCTACAGTTCATTCAGTCCACCTCCTTTTACACTTTTTCCATCGTTAGAAAGCTACAATAAGCTAACAGAAATGTTCAGATAAATCACTTAATGGCTGCAAGCAGAGACAAATAACAGCGGAGGTATTCCCAGACTGGTGATACAAGTGTGTCCAAAGGCCAACAGTAGATGCTGCTACAGCTACCTACAAAGGATTAAAGACCTTTGGCACGAGGATGACAGTCAACAGGAGCTCAAGAAGAAACAAGAAAAGCCAAATCAAATAGAGGTGGTTGTCCAAGTGTTAGTATCTTACTTTGACTCTGGTCATAACACAGATCCTATTAACTGACAATTGCTGTTAACCGTAGTTTAGACAAGAGGAGAAAAATTAAAAAAAAAAAAAGCATTAGCCATCAGCTGCTTTAACTTACCACCACTATGCTACAAATGTCAGAAAAGGCTACACAGCCTTTAGGATGCTTACATACTGAAGTTGTTCAGCTATTAATAAATAGCTGAATAATAAATAGCTGAACATATTTTTAAGAAGTTTTGCCCATTAGGAAAATATTTCTTCTCTCTCATGCATTCAAAAAGATGAGCACTGCTGACCCAATTTCTAACCTCTAAAGAAGACCTTTGTCTTGTTTGCGAAAGGACTACAAATCCCAAATATTTTTCACTATTAAAGTAAGGAGACTGAGAGCTTTTATGTGTACCTAGCTCATTCTTTTTTTATTTTGTCTTCTCCCTTAGCTAACGCCAATGTTCCCAATACTTTGTGAGCTTTACTGAATTAAGTAAAAATGGGACAACTGAAAGACCTGGGTTGGTGGGAGGAAGGGGTTCCAAAGCTACTGGTTCCAGCCACTGCCTATCACAAGTCAGCTTCCTTAGAGCAACTGCCCATTGCACACCCTGATACTTCCAAGCGATTACACAGATGCCTTTACAAATTGGCAATAAATTTCACCTAAAATAATACTTAAGTATTTTATATACAAAAACTATATTAAAAGAAGTATGCTTGTACCATCATGAACTAAAACATCAGAAAGTCTCAGTGCATTGTCTGTACAACCTTAATTTCATTCTTTTGGTGTATGCACTGACTTGCCTTTTACTACCTGATTACACACTAGTTCCTCCAAAACATCATTTCTTGTTTGAACAATGGGAGGTCGTGAACACTAAATGCACTTCCTTTCCTAGAAACCTAAAATCCAATCCCATTTAAGTTAGATAAGGATTGGCATACAAGCATCGTGCTTCTTTGTCTCATCCCTGTTTCCACATTAGCACTGACAAAATTATCTCAGTGCAGTCTCTAAAGGGGAAAAATATCTAGAAACTGTGTTGATGAAAATAAGCTAGAAACATTAAAGAGTTCTGGAATGATTACACAACTCTTAGGTTGCTACATGAGAGCAAAAATATTAACTGTCAGCAAAGAAGATTGGGATAATTGAAAACCTATTGCAATCTCAAAGTCTTAGATGCCAAAAATGTGGTAATGACCTGAACATCACAAAATTCTGTTTCCCAACAGGGAGGCCTTCAGGGATGATTTTGAGTCATCACTGTTTCTATACATAGCATAACTTCTACTTTTTAAATTACCACAACAGTTCTGCTCTTTTTGCTTCTGCAGAAATACATTTTTAAGCAACTGAGAGGAACCATGGACCAGCAACAAACAAACTAAACACCTACTTAAGCCTGTATTCCTTGCAGTTGGGGCCTACATCTCTGCCTGCTGCTTTTTCTTCTGGAAATGCTCCACAAAAATCAACCAACTTTCCCAAGTACTTGACAAGTCTCTTGCTTGGTCCCTGAGCCCAACTGGTCTGCCACCTTTGCTTTAACTTTTGCTTTAAGTGTTTAGTCTTGTTTCATCTTACTGGAGCCCACATAGCCAACTCCTTTTTTTCAGTTCTTTCGAGACAAATATGTTAACTAAAGTGCAAAACATGTTTTAATGTTAAAATCTTTAAGTTATGTTTTAAACTTTATATTAGAGCTTCTTCCAGATACCAGTCTGTGTTCCAAGTGAGCGATAAGTACTGAATTTTTAACCCCATTTCCCCAGGTATTAAAAAACACCACTGCATAATACACAGCAGTGTGGTACCCTGACTGCAACGAGAGAAAAATTATGTCAGCTTTTTCTTTTGTTGTTGTTAGTTAACTTCTTTGGTAGTGGCCAAGAGAAGAAACCAATAGTTTGAGTACAAAGTTTTGGTACAGCTGTTTCCTACCTATTGGGATGGATGAAATCTGAGAGTAGAGATCCAGCATGCGATTGCCATCTACATCTACTAGGTAGTTCCCTCGGCTCTCTTCATAATTGCAAAAAAAGTGTACAGCTTCTGCATTCTTAAAGAAAGAAAGAACAAACAATGAAAGCTTTAAGGAGCAGCAGTGTGGAGGAAGCAACAGCAAAATCTGTTAAAAATATCTACTGATAAAACATAAAGACACATTATATCCATTCTATGGGGATTAACTGTAGAGCTATTTTTATAAAGAGTGACTGCTAAGAATCGTCTGTTCTAATGAAAAAAAGGAGGTAGAAAAATGCACATTTCCAACATCTATGAGCTCAATAATATCTGACTGAACAACTCTGAGTGAACAAAATAATTCTGCTAATCCTCAGTAACTAGGTAGTTCCAGATCTGAGAATATAACTCAGTCTTCTTTATCCAGTGAACCCCCACATGATGCTTGCAGTTACATAAAAATACAGGCTGATGGGCTTTTTTCATTATGGAATCTGATCTGCAGTAGTTTATGAAGGAAGATAACAGGCAAGCATGCACTTTTTTCTACATAAATCAAACACGCACTTTGAGGAATTGCTTATCTTGGGATGGCAATATGCACTGAGGTCGGGACACTTCTAAGGCCAAGTATACCTATGTTCTCATTAGCCACTTCATAACAACTCGAAAGACCCATATAATTTTTAAGTGATTAAAGAGAAATCACCAATCCTAGCAAAACAATTCTGCAGTATTCAAAATAGACTAGATTAGATTTTATTCAAATGCAGACATATATCATGCATAATATTCTTAGCATTGAAACCCAAATTCAGTGCTCCACCTTATTTTTTTGCATGGAATTAAACACACAAAACAGGATTTTAAAACAAGTTCTGAAATCACAGTATTGACACCCACCCCAGACTCAGAGAACTTGACAAATTACCTGAATTCCATTCAGCTGCTTCATTAATTCCTGTAGATAAAACAAACAAACAAACAAAAAAAAACAACAAAAATCAGCCTCAGGTATATAATTACCAAATACTGAAGAAGAGCATGTTACTCTGGCATGCCGAGCTACATGGACTGCATATATAATTTAACTGTAAATCTCCAGAAAGGAAAAACTGCCTCTTCTATACTGATCAACTGAACTGAGAAGATAAGAGACAAATCACATATGTACAAAACATATGCAGAAGCGATGCTGGCACATGGGTTCTAGAAATGCACCTTTAAAAAAACAAAAATAAAAATCAGTTTCTTAACATCAAGATTCACTACACCAACTGTATTTGTGTTCCATCCAAATTCCTGTGTTTTGCAGAGAGCTTGCAAAGGAGGCAATACGGAAATTATTGAAGAACAATTATTTTTGACACTGAAAGCATTTTTAAGTGCCTTAGCTCTAAAGCTTGTTAGCTTTCCTCTGCTAATTTAACAGCTTCCATATAAATACTGACACTGACAGAGTAAAATTGTCCAGCAAACTGAAATTTCTGATTCATTTCAAAACCAAAGCATTATTTTACATCATAAAAAGTCAGCTAGGTTGCCCTGTTTCAGCAGGACAAGTAGCCAAGTCCCTACACCAAGGAGATAAGATGTTTCAGCAAATTGATGCTCTTTTGCTCTCAGTTACTTCAACTTGGAAATTGATAGCTGAAATTCAGATCTCTCTGAGAGAGAGGCAAGACAGGCTTCGCCCCCTCCTAGCTTTTCACTCTCAGCGTCTTAATAAAAGTAGGCACAGACTGTTGTAAAATGACGTTTATTCACATCAGATTTAAAGTTTGGAACAAAATTTGTTTTCTAGTAAGTTAAACACACCTAAAGAAAAAAAAATACAAGCCACTATACTTTGAGAACTTACTCTAGATCGTGGTCCAGGAACTTCTGTCTTCATTAGAGGTCCATCATAATCAAAATCCACATCAATTTTAGCTGCAGCTTGACTGATGTATCTGTGTCCTGTAGGAAATAATGAAAACTTGAGTACAGACCGTATATTTTGTGTTCTCTTTCAGAATAAATATCCATACCTTACCTGACTGAGAACACTTGACAGATGAGACCAATTACATTGTGCTGTCTGAAGTGAACCAAATATCTCATCTTTGACAATTGTGAAATAAAACTAATACCAGTAAGGTAGCTTTAAAAAAAAAAAAAAAAAAAAAAAGTAAAAAAAAAAAGAAGTGAAACAACAATGCAACCCTAGAGAAACAGAAGCAAATCCTACCGCAAAGGCCATGAGGACTAAGAGCACATCTGTTTCCATCTCTGTTAGTGAGTCTGTCCACACACACCTTGAGCAAGCCTTTGCTGTGAATTCCCCATTCCTATGCAGAGGCGGCTCGCTACCAGTAATAACCAAAAAGCTTCATGGAGTCTACTGGTAAAAAGTATCATGATGGTCTGCAATCACTCAAAGAACGCTGCTTGGAAAATACTTGTGCCTCAGAAAGGAAAATGGACATGCTTAAAATAAATTCAAAATCTCACATGAATCCAGCATCTTGCACTGCGGCTCTGAAACTTGGGTCAAAAATAGCAACACAACTTTCACTCTGTCCTATGCCTGGGCTGCTGTTCTTTATCCATGTGCGTAATGGGGAAATCGTAACAAAATTGGTATCTGTAATGAAGCCAAAAGGCAAAAACCTCCTGAACTTCATCAGTAACATGCTCAGCTTCCATTTCTGAAGTAACTGTACCAAAACAGACTGTTCAGGCATAGCTTGTAACAGAGAAAGCAGCTTTACACATCATCGCTACCAACCATTCAAGACGCGCTATTTACAATAAGACAAGACAGTGGCATGATGCCCGTGGGGCTGTCTGAAAGTTAGACAGCTATAAACCTGGGCCCGGCCAAGCGTGGCTGCTCAGCCGCAGTCATGGCAACACCTTTTCATTCTCCAAGCTTGTTCCCGCCATCTAAACGAGGGTGTATGAAGAGGCCGTTGATAAGAAATGGACAGGGCACCAACAGCATTTTAGCTCAGAGGAAGCGCTGGATGTGCAAAATAACAAGACGTGCCCACATCCCAGTACAGGGTTACCCGCGCCAGCTTGCGCACGCAGCGCAGCCCCCACAGACCAACGGCAGCTCCGCCCTGGAAGGCCAGAGCGACAGCAAAACACTGCCGAGCACGTCTGGTCCCTCCTGGCCCCGGTCTCCCCACCCGCCTGCGTGGCAGGAAGAAGGAAAGCGGAGGGTTTGCATTGGACAAGCGGAAAGGAACAGGCTTTCGTTACAGTGCTGTGCAAAAGGGAAGCCGGGGATGTGGCCTTCCAACACCACCAAGCAGATGTGATCAGTAAGTGTCAGCAAGCACCATTCTGGTCCTGGTAAGCATCTGTTCTGAGTACGGGTATTTTCCATTAAGGGGATTAGAGGATAACTGTACGTTTGCAACAAAGGAAGTACAGGCTCAACGGCTTTATCGAGGGGCCCAGCTAGAGACCATGAGTTTGCTCTGTACACTGTGATTAAGGGTTGAACTGAACCAACATTCTTAACAGTCACATTTCTTGTCCTGAAGCACCTGCAAGCCTTTACCCAGCACAATGCCAATGACGAACTGATCTCAATAAGCTCAACTTAGGGGCATCACCCTTGCAGCAGATCAACACCCAAAAGATGAAGGTGTAACTCGTTTTAGTCTGTGACAGGCGTTTCAAGATGGTGCAATTTGCAAAACCCAAAATTAAGATCCTTAGCTCCCTTCCCCATCAGTGGAAAGCTGAGCTGCAGTTCAGAGCAGCGGAAGCAAGGCGACAGAAGCGCTTCGGGGCGGGGACTGGGAGCAGTGCAGCAGTTCCCATTCACCAGCACCCCGCCGACGTGCAAGGCACCACGATCCATCAGCGCTCCAGCACGGGAGAGGCCGGGGAGGCAGGCCGGCATCCATGCGCGCAGAGAGCCGCGGGACGCAGCGCCGCTGGGCGGCAATCCCGGGCAGCTCCGGCTGTCTGCCCCCCGCGCACGCCAGCGCTGCCGAGCTTCTGCACGTCCACCCATAACCGCCCCTCGCAGCCACGATTTTATTTCAGAAAATCACTAAAAATGTTTTTGTTTTCAAACTACAGTTGTCAAATAAATATTTATCAAGGAAAACAGAAGCTATGCTATGACATGTTCAGCAGTGTTCTGCACACAGCCATTTGGCCAAGGTTTCTACCTGTGATTAGAGGTGTTTCCCTTGGTTTCTGTGAGGCCAAGCTGAGATGGGCACAAGAGGCAATGGGCACGCACTGGAGGTTCCCTCTGAACACCAGGCAGCACTTCTGTGCTGTGCGGGTGACGGAGCCCTGGCACGGGCTGCCCAGAGAGGCTGTGGAGCCTCCTCCTTGGAGACCTTCAAAAGCCGCCTGGCCGTGGGCCTGGGCAGCCTGCTCTGGGTGGCCCCGCTTGGGCAGGGGTTGGAGCAGATGGACCCAGGGGCCCCTGCCAGCCTCAGCCACGCTGTGAGTCTGAGAGATGGGTCAAGAAAGCCTGATTTTTGAGACAGTTTATCTTTGAAAGCCCTTTAAAAGCATCTCTAGCTGAGCACTTAAATTCACTGCTCATTTTGGGAAAATTTGGTGTGCGAAGATAAATCTTCTCCTCAGCTTCAGTTCCAAGTAGTGTATTTGAGATGCGTCACTGCCTCTTCACGAAGCTATTAATAGGTTTCGTTACAGCACTGCCACTTCATTTTTGTGTCATTCTGCTTAGCATTCATGTCAATTGGAGACTGCATGGCAACTGTTTCACTAGAAAAAAAAAACTTTTGCAGATAAAAGATCATGAAAAGCTATGTAATACATAGCCAAGAAAGCTGCAGATTCAGTAGGAAGCCTACAAAGTCTACAAGGGGAAGAGACCCAACCAGCCCCTGTACCCTCAGCTCCTACCCGATGGGAGAACACAGCAAACCAGTGGCAAACATTCCCATCTCTCCTGGGTCACCCAAGCCATCTGTGATCTTCACCTCCATCCCTCCCTCAGTCAGCCCTGCTCTCTCCCTTCTGTGGAGGAGTTTACTGTCCCCCTGCACGTCACAGGGCACTGCAATGTCCCCCTTTGCTCCTTTTAACCTGCTTCTCAGCAGAGGTGGCCGGGTTGGGCCCACCACCACCACCCTGCGCAGCTTTTGGGTCCCAGCAGAGGTGGCAGCACTAACCTGGGCATCCCTGTACCATGCCCCACTCTGTGGTGTAGAGGGAAGGCAGGAGATTCAGTTCCCTGATCTCTGTCCTCTTCTCTCCCTCCCCCAGGCGCCAGGTGCTGCTGTATGATACAGGGGAAAGCACCAAGAGAGGCACAGAATACACAGGATATTTTGGAAGTCAGCAGTAGCATAAAAGATGGTGTGGGGGGGGAAGATCCTACCCGACACATTTAAAAGTATAAGCATTTAAAAAAAATTTTTTTGGACTATTTCAGGTCTTTAGCCTACCATGAAATATTTAAATTTTAATCTGCTTCAATAAATATAACACAAAACCAGCATTTATTTTATAAACCTTATTAATAGATAAATAAAAATCTAATGAGCTTTCAAGAAGTAACACCAATAACCCTTCTGTTGATGTTCTGTGTAGGTATTTTCTGCTCCAAGTATTCTGAAATAACTGTGTAACGCTTACTAAGGTTTATAAAGTTGCCCGGAAACATCCCAAATAGTACAGGAGTGAGAGGGAAATAGCTTTACAGTAAGACAATTGTTTTATTGTAGTCTGGTATGACTTTTGCTGATTTTTTTGTTAAAGGTGTGGAAGCGCGTTCACTTATCTCACACTTGGTGGTTTTGAACCATGATGGTTGCAGGGAGTGTATAACGCACACATCCTGAACCTGTAACAGAAGGACCACGCAACTAGAATCCTCCTTCTATCCAGTCATATCCCAAACTGCTGTTTCCCATAACACATGCATTGAATTTCATTTTAGCTTTTACATTTTGTCAGGTTTAAAGCTCTACCACTGTTTTTGATTTTTGAAAGTTTGATTTAAGCATACTTGTAAAAACAGTTTTCCTCCAAATGTAAAGGAAGAAGTGAACTTCTTTTAGTTGTCTTGATAAGCCAGTCTTTACTGTTATTTCATTATTACTAATTCTGTGGCCACAAAGCTCTGTTTTCTGATGAGTCATTTAAAAGAAACAACATGCTTATATTATAGCCATGCTTCACTGCAGGCTACTTCGTTCCTCTGTGGAAAAGGAGTCAACAGAAATATGTAATTCCGGGTGTTTCTGTTGGAAGAGCTCTAGACCCTGTTCTCTGTAGTGTGACAGCCTTACCAGGAAGTTTCTAAAAGCCAAAACATGTGGCACGTATGAGCCTTACTGGGAGGAACCTTTAGGACTTGTTCTGCAAAGCTGCAAATGTTGCCTTCTCCTCCAGAGCTTCCTCCAACAAGTGAAATGGGTTCTCCTCTCCTGAAAGCCAGCATACTTGGAATAGTTTGACACAGCTGCAAATCTAAGACAGGTGAACTATGACCCACATGCACAGTCCTCCTCCTCCTCCACCCATCGCCCATGTTCCTCCCATTTGGAGCAGCAGCTTACAGGCACACTGCTACAACTGCTGCTTTTACTCCCTCATTGAGGCGCATTCCCAAGCCCACACCACCCTCAGTACGTGCAACCACTTAGGTGCAATTTTAACTTGAGGAGCTGGAACAATTATTTTGGAAAGTAAAAAGCCCTGCACTGGTTTTCTGCTGGGAGGAGAGAGGAGGATCAGTGCCTTAAGGAAAAAAGGAAGCTGGAGTCAAAAGTGCTTCTACTGATTTCCACGTGGCTGTCCAAGCACTCAATGCTCTTAGGCGTTGCAGTTTGGCCCTTCTCATACACAACAATTTCAGCCTTCTTTACTCTTTTTAACTGAGTTACCATAAAAGTGCACTTATTTGGACAGCAATTAAAGATTTCTTGTTTCTTGTTGATTGTTAGCAATCAAGCCACTCCTGCAAACATGCCAGATGCCTGAGCATGAGGCTCTGACCCCCTCAGACCGACAGTCACATAAAGGTTTCCTGGCTGTCACCTATATTTTCCCTCTTCCACCTCCCAAACGGACAACCTGTGAAATATTTTAACAGATGAGGAGTCTAAATTAAACACAAAATTAATTATTTCTCTAAGTTCTGATGTGGGCATCACAAAGGCAGCAGTCTCCCCTACGAAAACACATGCACTCACAGTGCTACATAACAGTAAAGTCATTTGGAGAACATTTTACTGTTGTCCTAACTTGTTTAACACCACAATTCAAGAGGAGGTTGCTTCTATCAGCCAGCCTGTGCAACAAACATGGACTACAACCGGTCAGCCTGCTTCTTTGGCTTCTTTCCTCAGACACTACCACCTATGTCAGTGCAGCAGCTAACAAAACGAGTGTGGACTAGGAAACCCTTTCAAGAAGCCTTGCATCCTGTAAACAACAGTCTGTCAGTAACACGCACATGCAACCTTCCTCTTACAGGAAACACTGAGCACAGAATATTTCCACGATTTTTAAAGAAAGGCTACTTTGGGGAGGGGGGATCCAACCTCCCAGAAACGCTCAGTAGGGCAGCAAAGACCATACAAGCCAGCGGCAGCATCTTTGTGCTGCTGTTTATGCAACAGCCTCTTCTGCACTGGTACGTTGAACTAGGTGTTTGCTAAGGGCACACATCAGCGACTACAAACGAACAGAGCTTTGCTGCACGGTGCTGCATCAATTCACACTGGCACAGCTCGTACCTGTCAACAGACAGGTTTTCACACAGCATAGATTGGTCAAGTAGAACTACAACATGCAAGTTGTCTCAGAAGAAGAGTTGCTTTAAAGATCATTTTTATCAAATTAGTAATGTCAGTCAATTTATGAGACAGACTTTTTTTTTAAACAACAGCTTTCAGGAGCAGCTTAGCCAAACCCCAGTCATTCTCAGTAAGTCAGTGAACCAGAGCCACCTAGAAAAGGAGCAACACAAGTGACAGGTTTCCCTTCACTTGCCTGTTACCCCCTAAAGCATGGTACTCGTCATCATGCTCTACATGCAAGTGACCTCTCGGCTGATTCAGTGACACAAATTTGATTTTATACGTTTGATTTCAAGAGCCCACAGAGTATCTCGTTTTATGAACACCGGTGTAAGGGCAGCTTTACCAATTTATTGTTCCTCACATTATTGTTCCTCACACTTGCCCAGGAGTCATTCCACCTCCTAGCTCAGGCAAATGCCATGGTTTGAAACTGAAGGAACAGCTTGCCATAAACAAAATGAAAGCAGCCTGTGTTATCACATCCCGCTAACCTGCTGGGAAGGAAGGGTTTTCTCTGAACAGGCTCACCCAGAAGAACTGCTGCCAGGAGGTTAAGTGGTGGGCCTGGGCCCGATCCTACACCCAAAATAGGATTTTTAATTTGAAGCAAAAAGAAGTTATGACCACACTTACAGCAGATGGCCCAAACTGTCACAATAAGCAGTAATTGTGTGTGTGCAAACAAACAGCATGCAGCTTGGGTTTCACAGGCACAGAAAGAGATACACACTGCACCTGGGTGCAAAATGACCACCACCATGATGTACAAGCAGATCTATCACTCATAACAAAAGCAGAATTAGGTAGGTAGGGTTATTGGTAAATCAGGTGTCCTTGTGCAGCACTACTCAGTTTAGCAGGCAGAGAAGATCGAAGTGCCTAAGTAATTGTAGAATAGACTTCAAAAAACTGTACAGAGCAGTAATGCGCTGTCCGACAAACAGAGCCACCAGTACTCCGTGAACCCTGCAAGTAAATCAGATCACTCACTGCAATGCTTCATCCCCTAGTTAACTGCAGCACATCTGCTCAGCTGGAATTTCTGTCTTGAAGGTACTGAATGTATATTACAGCTTGTACCAACTTATTCCTGTTTGACTTCCTAATACCAAGTTACCCTGCAACAGAAACGCTGAAGTCACCCCATAAATCAAGGTACTCCAGTTTGATACTGATGAGTTTAGAAGTTTGCGCTTCCAGTCTTGGTTTTGAATGCTGCACTTTGTGTCTCCAGAAGATAAAAGTGATGGGAGAGATGAAAACTGAGATTATTATCACATCCAAGCAAATGCTCTTTCTTCCTAGCTGCATCAATACTTATGCTCTTGAGCCGATGGACCAACTCAACCCACCGACCTTCTGTTGAAGTCTGTGTTCAAACTGCAATGGAAAAAGAGTTTCTCGTGTTATATTATCTTAGCATAAGAACAAGGCCGAATGATGTGACCTGACCTCAGCTCTCTTCTCAAAAACGTGAAGAGGTAATGGGTCACAGCATGGTGTCCGTCTCTGAAGAAGCATTAAGAAAGCTTTTAAATTACATGTAGCTTATATGACTGAGAACAGCGAACAGAATATCCCAACATCAAATGAAAAGTCAGAAAACAAATGATGCACTATTAATGAACCTAATTATCAGAGAGTACATCAGCTGAATGACTTGCAAAGAACTTTCGACCCATCTCATTTAAAGATGGTGCAATATAATACATCAAAATCGTCTTTCCTTACTTCTTGCAGACTTTTCAAAGCTCTATGCAACACATATCATCCTTCTAAACACTTGAGTGTGTAACATCAGCAAATTATCATTCTTCCTTTTCATGTAACAGGATGTCATCATTTGCTAGCAGACAGAAAAGCTCGTTTTTCAACTCCTCTTTCTAAGCTATCCTCATCACTCACCAGGTGTCTCACTCAGCAATTTTTAATAAAGAACCACATTGCTATAGCAACGTAATTAATATAAGTACATCCTTCTAACATTTTGTGATGCTAATAGTCACAAAGAGCACTACTGTTAACAGGTCTCTGTGGTAAGTAGTGATCTCTGCTAATGAGAGCCAGGCTCACCAGAGGCCTAGAAAGTGCTTAGACCTCTGATATTGGCACATTTCTCAAATGCAAACATTTTGCTATGAAGGAGCATAGAGTAAAAGATCCCTAGTCCCAAAGGAGGCACATTACATGTGCCATAGCATTGCTGCCCTGTGCAAGTGCAGAAAGGCAATCTCCCATGCATGTCTGTATCTTCTACCCCATGGTGTCTACCAAACCATCTTCCAGACAGAATTTTTGGAGCATGGAGGCCCTGACAGCCAAAAGTAGGAGGACTGTGATTTCCACAAATCCTATTTTAGGTGTTGCAAGTATACTCTGTTACTAACAGCTCTTGAAATGCAATGGCAAAAGCCCAGGCTAGCTAGAGGTGTTTGGAAAGTGAACATCGCTGCTGCATAATATTGTGAAAACTGAGATTGCTATTTACAGAGTGCTTACGTTGTAAGATCAGAAGCTGCTCCACATCAGATTGACTGTGTTTCAGTACTCCCACATACACACTGGAGATTTTATGGGAAAAGGATTCTCCAAAGACCAAGACAAAACCTGATACTAAACAGGTACAGAAGTGGAAGCTCCTGTAAGAAAGAGCAAGAACAGGTCCCTCTCCCCAAACACAGCAGAATCCCAAATCAATTCTTCAGCAGTTATGAAAGCATCAAGCTGCTAGTTTTCTTGTAGATCTTGTGACCTGAATCAGTCGTACCATCCTTCCCCACTTGCAGTCCAACAGACCATAGTAACAGGTGTGAAAGTTCATCCGGACCCCTCTAGAGATTAACAGCCACAAGGAACACGTAGGTGTGAAAACAGCCGGCATGACCACAGCCACCCTTTGTGGGACAGAAGGAACAGGAAAATCAGGTAGAAATGTCAAGGGCCTTACGTTCACTCAAGGAGCTGAGAACTGCTGCCCAGACTTGGTCTTGTAGCAGAGCCTCCTGGCCAGTAAACCTCCAGCAACCATTTTTTATACGAGCATTGCTGTGCATCTCAACTTTTTGTCAGAATGTTTGATCAGACTGGAAAGGAAAGGTTTCTCAGTCTAGTGGGAGAGGTTGCACTCAGGTTGTCATCATCAGCTGGTTCTCAGAGCATCAGCTGAAGCTGACCTCAAGTCCATATTCTCTGCAATGCAGAGAAGGGGTATGATCCTTGCTTCTCCCACACATCCCTCACACATCTCTAGGTTATCTTCTCTACTGAAAGAGAGGAATATTATCTGGAGGATAATAAGGCTTGCATTTTGCAGAGCAAGACCTCAGACCACTTTGCTTTTTGTCCTGATTTTCTAGGGAAGCTTCTAGTGTACAAACAATAAAAAAGTGAAAAGTCATAGCAAGGATTAATACTGGAGACAAAAGAAGGTCTGAGAGTAAATCATTCTCATGGCTTTCCAACCTCTTCCAGATAACTGTGATGGGGACAAGTCAGTAACGAACGTGAACATCTCCCAGTTTTCACTGCAGCATGCCTGTGAGATAAAATGGTATTATCCTCAGAGAGAGGAAACAGGAGAGAGATATGAGGTACAGCCTCAACCAGAGTTAGTCATCTCAGGGTACTGCAATAAAAGTGCTGAGAATCTGGAGAAGAACAACTGGACCTATGAGGAAAGACTGAAATATTATTTAGATCATTTGAGACAAAAATACAAGGTCTTGGGGGAGGTAATAAGTCTCAAACATGTAAAAGGCTGCTGCAAAGAAAAAATAAATATTGCAGCTTCAGGTCCACCGAGGACAGCACAAACAGTAAGGATCTGATTTTTTCCTGTTTCGAAACATAAGCTAAACATTAGAAAAAAGCTTTAAAGATAAGGTCAATTCAGCAATAGAACAGATTGCCTGGGGAGGCTGCAGAAGCTGCACTGCTGGGGGCCTTTAAGAACAGGTCAGCATCCTGGAGGAGCATGTGCACGCAGGAATGTGAACTGATGCCACCTTAAGGCAGAAGACTGGCCTTTTGACATGCTTTCCAGTTCAAGCTTCAAACATGAATTCAACCCCTTAGAGTAATCTGTAGGAAACTGAACCTAGATCTCTAGAGTCCTCATAATTGTGCTGCTACCCTACCAGCTAAGAACGGACTCTGTTTTCATCTGCCTCTGAAGTATGGAAAAGGAACAGCTTTCCTGCCATAGTGACACTGCTCATAAAACCAGAGGTAGCACAAAGCGGAGTAAGTATTTACACTCAGGTTATCAGGCGGGATCAACCTGCAGCACACCAGGCTGATGACAGCAATAGAACTGTGACTGCAGGACTGAGTTCAGCTAAGACGTAACGCTGAGACATGCCGTTATTTCCGCAACATCAGCCGGCTCTCCTGGACTTGCCTGGATGTTGCTGTACTGAGACAACTGCACAGGAGTCTTTGTAAGGAAAAAAAATAAAAAGCTAGCTAGGTACTCAGTCTACTGACGTTCTTCTGCCATCTCTCAAATTCTATTAATTTTATCTTTGATGGAAAACTATCAAGTAAATCAAACATACAAATGCAATAAAACGATACCTGATTAAAGCTTATTATTATTCAGGAAAGCATAAGGACTCCAAATTATTACAGGCTTTACATTTTTGGGGAAGTTTTAACTTGTATTTTACATTGATACATTTTGCTTAGCCTTTGCATTTTAATCAACTTAAACAATTTTCAATTTTCCCTTTGTAGTCATCTGGCCATGGACTAGCACTGTGTTAGGAATGAGAACACTACAAGCAATGGTCAAGTAAAGAAGATTCTCCACCCAGATGCTTCTCTCTTGTTCCGCATTCTTTAAAAGATTTGAGGACTTGAAATCTATCTTGATTAGAATTAAACACCATCTCCCACATACAACCAGAGAAAAAGTTCCTAGAAATATTTTGATTAACATCAAGTTTAGTTTCCTTTGTTCCCACGTGCTTTGCAGCAGTGAATGTGGGTATAATTCTCTGCTGCAGTGAATGCAAACTTGCCAACATCCTTCTTTCTCACATGCCCCTTTTTTTGTCAGAAACCAGTGTACTTCATACTCATGGCCAGCACAATGCTACCTCCCACATTTGCTTTAATATAGAAATAATCAAGGATGAAGACTCTCTTTCTGTAAATAAATTTATAATAGATTCAAGCTGCACAAATTATTGCACTTAATGCACACGCAACCGAAACATCACAGCCCACAGATGTAGAGACTTCTACCAAGAGACAACTTATTCTCTCCTCCTCTCTCCACCTCCATCTCCCCTTTGCAAATTCCGTTCATTTCAGCATCCCCATAAAAAAAAGAGCAGATCAAATGGCACCACAGGATTTTTGTGGGAGTAATGTATGAGTCTCTTTTTCAGTCTGTAAAGGCCTGAGTGCTCAAAAACACCTCAGAGGAGAGCACACTGGGGCTGAGAACTCCTAGATGTCCCCCTCAGCATCTCCATAAAAACAAGCAGAGACCCACAATGCTGCAACCTTGGCTGTGACTCATCAGGAAAACGACCTGAAGCTCAGATTTTTCTACAACTGTCAGAGTCTTCTGCCTACTGTGTCAGCCAGGAACCTCGCAGGCTCAAAAACTGCCAGGAGACAGTTCCTTCTGGTGAGAGCTTCTGCTCTTGCTCCGTGTTTTCTAATCTCTGGAGACACCCACGCAAAGCAGCCAGCCCCCAGGGCTGTGGGCCTGCTATACAACCTGCCGACAAGGCCCTCCATCTTTTGCTAAAAGCCTGCTTTTAACAGGCTTTCCCACTTAAAAATTTCCTGAAAGCAAGGATGGACTAATGGAGCCCAGAGCTGGAGCTGCACTCCTTTTGTATTGAAGACCTGCACCCCTTCATCGCAATGGTGAGAACAGAAGAGCTAGCTCATCTGCGCTCCAGCGACCTCAAGCGTCTTGCACAACCGTAGTAATTTTTCTTCCTAGTTGGGAAGCATCAAGGAAGCGTGCAAGACACTGGGAGAGACAGGGAGTGTTAAGGGATACTGAGATGACAGATTAGCTCAAAGGACTGGCAAGTGATGAGGGCCCAGTTGCTGCAAGCACTTTCCATTGTCCACTATCGACCAAACGGTCACTGCTCTTGCGCAGCTCAGATAACCACTGCGTCACTCCCATAATTAAAAGGGCATTCAGTCCTGAAACACTGACCTAATACTTTTCCAATAGTTACAAGACCAAACTTTTTGCTCTTTAGCCAAAGGTCAGTTGCTCCCCAAAGTGTATTATTGAAAAGGAAATCAATTATATTTAAGTTTCTGAGCAAATGGAAGGGTTCTGCGTTTGTCTGGCAGTGGTAGAAGGAGCACACTGGCACAGCAGAAGGGCTGGAGGAGAGAAGAAACATTAATATTTATTTGGTCACAGAAAAAGCCATCCAGCCATACTATATTCAATGTAACAGCACATAAAGTGGATGCTAGATCTTAAGTTCTACACCTTGTCCAAAAAAAAAAAAAAACAACAGAAATTTGCACTTTTAAAGCATGAGCCCAAAGTTTGTGCATCTATTTCACAGAGATTGCAGGCTTAATATACAAATACTAAACCACAAACAGGGGCCAAGCAAGAACTTGTCATCATACACTCAGGAGAAAACAGCCTGAAGCTGTGGGCTAGGTCTTTATTTCACACTAGAGCTGAGTGCAGGCAGAAACACCCCCCCCAGGGAGGGCCACCTCTTCGTATCAGCCACGCAAAACCTGCCCACGAGGGAAGATCGGCAGGGTCATGCTATGTTGCACAACTGGAAAAAGGTGATACTGATGGATGATTTTTTCATCTCTGCATCACATAGCATCAGAAAGTAGCCCTGTAAGAGCAGAGTTCCAAAGGCTGATGAGCTTTGTTTCATTTAATAATTTGCACTGTAAACATACTAACAAAGTAAGTTCTTCAATTTGCTAAATTAAAAACAACAAAAAACAAAAACAAAAAATCACACACACACACAAAAAAAACCCCACAGCATCCCCATGGGCCACTTCTGTGCTACAACTGCATCATTACCCGAGATGCAGAACACAGTATTCTTCAAGTTTTGAAAGACGCAACACTAGACAAACCTCAGCAGCATTCATACTGGAATTTTCTCCACTAGCATAACATGAATGCTTACTAAATACAAACCAAGTAACACAAAAAACACTTACCAAATACAAGCAGCCTGGAGTTCTGCTGCAGACAACAGCTCAGCTGTCGACTAAGCAACATTGACGCCATTTTGTATTTTCTTTACTCAAAAAGACTCAATCTTGAGGCTGATGTTCTGGAAGACAAAAAAAAAAAACAGAAACATTTATTCATGTCACTGTGGATGCAGCCACTGTGCCATTCATTTCAATTTCTCCTTTCAGTATCAGGATTGAGACCTGAATCTGATGCTAATTCCTGTTAAAGCGAATGACTTCTAGGGTAAATTTGTAACTCCCAACGTCAGTGGGGCCAAGAGATTAAAAGTTCGTCATTTATTTTCCCCTCTTCCCTTGCTCATCTACTTTCTGTACGTATGTTAGACTACGTTACACATTCTTAAAAACTGTTTCCAGTCAGTCTCTCAAGCCAATGCATTACTTAGATTCAACCTAAGTTTATGAGAAAACCTTCATCTAAGCCAAAAAGACAGCAGGAGAAACATTAGAAAACAAAAGAAAAATGATCCTCTGAAAATACAGTTTCTACCGAGTAATCACATCTCTCCAAAGAGACTGTGAAAGCTGGGGTTGTTCAGCGTGGAGAAGAGAAAGCTCAGGCTGCATCCCATCGGTGTGTATGTACGTGGCAGGAGGGAGCAAAGAAGAGAGCCAGGCTCTTCTCAGTGCTGTCCAGTGACAGGACAAGATGCAATGGGCAAAAACTGAAATACAGTAAGCTCCACCTAAACACAGGAAAACTCTAGAAGAGCTTGCGCTGAGAGACTGTGGAGTCTCCATGCTTGGAAATATTCAAAATCCAACTGGGCACGGCCCTAGGCAGCCGGCTTCAGGTGGCCCTGCTGCAGCAGGGCTTGGAACAGCTGACCTCCAGAGCTCCCTTCCCACCTCAGCCACTTAAATCTAAATGACCTTGTGAAGTCGAGCAGCATGAATGATAACATGACTTCGTTTTCACTCTGGATTACCTGCACAGAAAGCCTGGCTGGAAGTCACAAATAGATAAAAGAGGTTATTAAATTATTATCCAGGATACAGGTTAAATTCAAACCTCACACTTAAAAATCTGGTACCGTGTGTTCTACAGAGGACTTCATAGGCCTTGCCTGTGTGTGCAGAGACTATGCTGCCATTTTCCTCCTCACTGGATGTCCCCATGCCCCCAGTGGGTGCAGGCCATCTAGCAGCAATGGATTCAGGCTCACAGTCCAAATGAAATGCCAGCTATTACCCAAAGACCTCCTAGGAAGAGCTCCACACAACAAACACCCTCTAAGAAGGGCGCTGCTCTTCCAGCAGAAAGAGGCGACAGCTCGCTGCTGACATCCTCTCTATGCCACCAATAAAACACGCAAACAGAGGTTGATGACTAGATGTGGGGAAGAAGTTGAGTTACTGCTGCCATAATAGGAAGTATCTCTTATCCAGCATTAATATATCAGAAGTCTTATTTCTGTATTATCACGAGCCAACACACCATTTGCTTTCCTTCACACTTGAGATTTTTCAGAATTGGCAAAATAAAAAACTCCTTGCCTGCAGAGATCTATTAATTCACAGGTATATTAATACTCAGGTACAAAGAAAACTCCCTGTGTATTCCCAGACAATTGACATAGCATTTGGTTTCTTGTCGTTTGCTCTGAGTTCAATTTAAAATTCAATGTATTTTGAAATCTGCCAAGGTGAGCAAACACTTGCACAACGTTTGTGCGCAGTCTACAAAAAGCTAGATCAGCTCTGTAAGGTTTTGGGTCAGAAATGTAGAAGGAACTAGACTTAGAAATATCCCAATACCATGTATTTCTTACTCACAATCATTCTCTAGTAAAAAACAAAGGGGAGCATAAGTCAGTAAAATCACCACAGTGGGAAAAAAGTTGCTAAAGGGCCAACCAGCCCAGCACCTCTCGGAATGATTAACCACTTTGATGTCCTCTGCTCAGAGCTATCTACCTCCTCTGTACTCCTGCAACCTACAATTCCCTCCTTAACTTCGCTCTGCAAGATTTAAAAGTCTCTAGGAGCCTGTTAAAATCTAACCTGAGCACAGCTTTGCAGGAGCCAGCAACTGGAGCGGTGCAAACGTACCTATGACAGAAGGCTAAAACTTAACCCACCATGACTCACTTTGTCATTCCACTTGCCTTTAGAGTCATCTCCTGTGGGTGTTTTGCTATGAATTGACTAATCTACCTTGTCCATAATGATGAGATGTCTCTTCACATACAAATCAAACATACCTTGAAGTCACGCTACACTGTCCTATCCATCAGTGACCAGGTTTCCTTCAGCAGCACCCACTCTTCCTCTCCTAGGTGAATCACCTCCCACGTGTTTGCTCCCAGAATGCTATTTTATCTCTCGTTTCTATTTATTGTTTATCTAAAGTCCTTTAATGCTTGAAGTACAATATTCACAAAAGGCTCAAAATTATATTTTGAAATGGTATTGGCTTTCTGAAGCACTTGTAGAAAATATTATTGCAAGAGGTTTGAAAATAAAGCAGCTTACCCCTAATTCTCCTTGGCAGCTGTTATATAAAAAGTTTTACCATTTTCCAGTCCAGAGTCAGAATAAATCATGTAATATCACATTTGAGCATAACTCAATTCAACTTTTTTCATCTCCATTAAGCATACAACTTCTCACAGTAGATCAGCTGATATGATTGGTATATTTGTCTAAGCACATGTTATTTGGTTATCATAATAACCAATTGAATTTTGCCTTCGTAATCCATCTCTTGATCAATTCCCACCAGCCTCGTTTGTTCTAGCACTGCAAGCAGCAGCGGCACAGTTCAGAAGCCAACAGAAATCAGTGCTTGTGCACATGTCAAAACTGCAGCAAAGAGATGCTCCGTCAGCACTGCTGCTCCGCAGCAACTGCTTACAGCTTCAGACGCTTTAAAATCTAGGCTAAATACGTCCACCAATTTCAGACATCAGACTGTAAGAGGGATGTGTGGGACAATTTTTTGATTAGCTTTGCAATCAAATGCTAGCTACCTTAAATTTCAAAGTGAGACTTTTCCAGAAAAAAAGAGATTCATGAAAGTCTTTAAATATTTTTCCTCTAATGGCAACTGACTGAGCTGGAAAAGGTTAGAGATGACTGTACACAGCAGCTATTCTGAAGTGAATGTTAAATATATTAATTTTGCAGATATTCTGGCCGTTATGTACACACATGCATTGGCAAACAGTTCAGGTCACAAAGTCGCATTTCTTTTAGTAAGAAAATTATTTTTAACGAGGAAGCTCAATACAGTTTACAGAGCACATGAAAAAGGCATACATGGATCTTTTTTCATGCACACAATGTAAAATCGGATGTATTTTTTTAAAACAGCAGCTGCTAAAATTATGTACTGAGTGATTATTTCTGACAGGCAAAATTAGTTACCAGGAATGACAACAGTCATTCAGCAGTAGTAGCAGTACCTTATTGCAAGCATATAAAGACAAAATGTTTCCGTTAGCTAAAAAGATGGGGGGGAACCCCNAAAAAAAAAAAAAAAAAGGTAGTGAGACACCCCAACATTTAGGGTGCTTGATCCAGATGCTTTTTACAAGAGCCAAAATATACAAACTAGGACTTTGTATGACCCATTCTTGCTTGCTAGCAGAGAAGCTAATGCAGCATGACATCTGTGTTTCAGACTGCAGCTTGCAAAACCCATCCTGAAAGCATCCTCGGGATAGATTCAAAGGTAAGAGGGCAAACAGAGACATTACAAGACATGTATTAGAAATCAGCACTGCAGATTTGTATCTCCTTCTTCCAGTTCATGCCAAAACACAGAAACCTGTTTTAAATTCATGGGGGCATCTGTCTCTCAGCTGCTCCAAACCCATTTACCAGGAACAATTAGGTGCGCTAGAAACAATCGCACACTGCAATTACTCCACAAAGTCTTCTCAAAACGTATTTGGGGGAGGTAAAGGCAAATTAATTCCTTCTTTGCTGTTTTCCTTCAATTGACTTTTCTAAAACACACAGCAGTGAGGGCATCGTTGGGTTGCATGTTAATTGTTGAGAAATTTAAGACATCTCAAACTATTTGTCAGTCCTGTTTGCTTGGATTCATCATGATGGGAAAACCAAGCGAAGCTTGCGTCCTTTTGAATTAAAAGTGAATTTCTTGGCTTCACAGGACAGCAAGTCCAAACAGTGTTACAAAGACCCACCACATGCTAAAGCATTCGTGGTCCAGTCTTTCATGGTGTTTGTCTCCTGTGAGCTCTTGTTTCTCCTATTCTAACCTCCATGAAGCTCCCACAACTGCACATCAGGGCTCTTCAGACAGCTTTTCTGGAAGAGAATCGGACTCATATGTATTAGAGGCAAGTATGAAAGAGCTTGGATAATGGGGCCAGGACAAGGGGACTGTTCAGAAGGAGTCACAGACCACAACACACAAGTACGGACTGCTGTACGGTAAGTCAGAGACAGGATAAGGAGTTCTGAAAAAAAGGAGGAGGGTTGGAAGGCTGAGAAAAAGGAGCTGGATGGGATTGCAGCTTCTGAGCTGCAGAGCTGAAAAAAATCCAAAGCTCTTTGTTAAAGGGGCACAATTCTCTTTTTCAGTGTTCATGAGCAAGCACCTTTCATGTCTGAAGCGATGCAGCTCAAGTGTTTTGCTCATATGAACAGCTCAAGGACGCCCCAGAGTTCGGAGTATCCCTGCAATTTCACGAAGATTTAAGTAGGGGTGAGGCAGAAGAGAGCTGAATTTGCCATCCTTTAAACATAATCAAGTCCTTCCTTAGTCTGCATTTGAGGAAGAATGGGCCAACCTAACAGCATCACTGTATCTACATAAATAAATTCAATGTGTACAGCATTTGCTGATTGAAAACTGCACTGCAATCATTACGTCCCACCCCACCCTCCCTCGGGGAGAACGGAACATCCACCTCCCATAGGTCAAAGCAGGAAAAAGCTGATGGACTTAACCAATTATCAGTGTTATAGACAGAGTGTGGGGTAATGTTAGAAATCCTGACTTACTGCTTTAGCCACTTAAATGTAGTAACCAACAAAGTAAAAAATAAGAAAATAAAAAGCCTGCCAGCGTGTCGATATATTGAACTGCAATTCACTTGCTCCCAGAGGCAGAGTTAAGAGTTCAATAAAGCCTACGTAGTTATGAAAGCCTGAGCGCACACAATGAAATACAACAGGTCCTTCTGCTTCAACAGGTGTTTTTTCAGGACACATTTCATTAAAATTTTTTTAATTAGCTTACAGCAGCATTTGCAGGAAAAGTTTGTTAGAGTATCACCATGAATTTCTAGTGATAGCTAGAGATAAGGCTATCTGAAATCATCACGGGAACAGGAAAGTCTTGTTAAGAGGTAATTTCATGAAAAATGTACATCTAGTGCTTGTTTAAGGTCAGCACTAGGTTTTCTGCCCAGTGTTTATATAAGCCCAGCACAAAACTGAGCTGTAACCCTCAGCTTCTGGGAGGGCAGTATCTAGCTCTGTCCTGCTGACCTCCAGATCACCCAGCTGGCTCCTCACCCAGCTTGGTCAACCAGAAGTCACAGCACTCCGCACAGGTTCGAACCTCTGCTTCAAAACCAAAGGTGGTTCAAGCACCCCACCGCGAAAAGGCTACAGCCACGGGGCCACCCTGCAGCACAGGTCTGCTGGGTCCTGCGGGACAACCCCACGTCACAGCGGAGAGCCCTGACTGCTTAGAAGCTCAACGCTCATCTCATGCAGTTTCAAAGACAGCAGCCCAAAAAGTCAGCACTTTTACCAGCAGCTGGCAAGTTTGTCCTTGGAGAGCACAGCTCACCAAGGCACTTACCACCAAGCACCATCGACAACGAAACCGGTGGTGGCTATCTGCAAATGGAAACGTGCATCTACCACCAAAACGGGTTTGGCCAGACAACAGTTCACGAGCTGACAGTTGCTTTTGCCATTTGTTCCTCTAATAACCTTAGCAGCTTTGTGAAGAACAGGATGTAATTGGAAACTCCATGACTGTACTGAAGTCGTCAAGGACACAGTTGTCATAGTTACAAGTAAAGCTCAGTTGTCTCTTATTCATGGTTGCTTGTTTATTTATTGACACCAATAGGATCAAACACTCCCACTACTGTTCAGAAGAACAGAAATGGGGAGACTGGTTTTGTCTCTCACGTCTTGACAAAACAGTAAATATTGCACACGGCAGTAGAAGTCTTCTCTAATAAACTGGCTTTCTGCACAGCTACCTTCTCTCTCTCTACATTCAGCTGGCATTTAAGTCAGCCTATTTTGAAAAAGCAGCAAAAGCCCAAAGCAAGAAGAAACACAAGACAAAACCTCGTGTCTATGGCTTGAAAGTACTGTGCATTACCCATCATGACATAGCAATACTGACCTGCCTAATCAAACCAGCAATTAGGTCACAGCTGAGTCAGCACAGAAGCTAGAACAGGAACCTTCAGATCTTCCATCAAACTCACCCACAGTCAGAAGTGTCATTATTCTCATGTACCCAGGTTCTCCTTCTCAGAGGTCTTCTAAGCAGGCTTGGTAGTTGGATAGTTATACCTTTTTTTTCTTTTTTCCTTTTTTTTAAAAATCTTTCTGCCCTTTTCTCTCCTTGTTTTCCCTCTCTCCAACAAATATTGGACTGACAAATGACCCCTGGTCCATAATCCAATGAGTAAAACTAGGTGGAAACGCTGCAATTATGATGCACTGGGGTTCAGGTGACCCACCAAACCTCTCAGCAGCTCATCTTTGATTCAAGAACTACTGGAGCAGCTCAGCTAAGATGAGATGTGCCCACGCCTTCCCCAAGAAAGAAATACATTGTCTCTGGAAAGGAAAAACAGGTCTAGAAAGCATCTGGTAGAAATCAGGCAAGTTCCAGAGCCACAGCTAAAAATACCTATGTAACTGGCACAAATTGTATTGCTAAAAGTTTGTGTATAAATGTTGGTAAAACTAAGCATGACTGAATTAATATTAGCTGAACTGTGAATTCAGTTCTAGTTTTTCATTCTTTAATAGTTCCCATAGCAAAAACTGCACTTGGATATCACGGTACCATCTCTACTAGTGAGCTACCCATAAGAACCTCTCTTCAAGCTTACATATTTTGAATCCATTATTTTAAATGATAATGGCAAAAAGATATCCAAACCCTGCCTGTTAAATTCCTGACATTTCCCCACCAAAACAGACAGTCCAGTTCTCAGAGGGTTAAGCAGCTGAAATTATGACACAGCCGTGCTTTTCAGATTAGTTGCTCCACAAGCATTCTGTAGTTGTGGAAAAATTACAGTATTCCAAAATACCCTCAAGTGAAGCTTCCTCCAAGGAAACGCAGTTATGTTCCTTCTAAGATTTTATTCTTCAGCATCCCACCACAGCCTTCTCAAGGTCACGAAAATAGCATCCAACAAGATGTACTTTCAAAGCACCATTTATTCTTCCCCTTCCTGAGGTCGTAAAATCGCTCGCTTGGAGACAGCCTGCACCAAAGCGAGGGAAACGTTTTAAACGGGAGCGAGTGCTCTGGCTTCTCAAGGTGACCCCCGTTTCAGCCAAAAACACAGAAAAGCAGACGCACGCGGGGGATTTCTTTTACAGGGGTCCAGCAAACCAACCGCGTAACAGCTAAGTATGCATATTCATGGCGGCACGTTTTTACATCGCTCATGCCTGCCTACAGAGGCGAAACCCTCCCCTGGGGAACCAGGGCCCACCTCTGTGGCGGTACCAAAGCCCGAACCAAAGCCCGACCCGGCACAGGCTGCGTTAACCCCTGCCGCGCAGCGCACGCCAAAGGCACTTACAGGCTCGGATGGAAACGCGCAGCAGCCAGCTTGCCGGTTTAAAAAACCGCTCTTCCCTTCACGTTAAAGCGGGCCGCACCCGGGAGCGGCACCGCCGCGTTCGGCTCCCTCAAGCACCCGCCTGCGACTGCCGGCGGCGGCAACAGGCATCGGTCACCCGGAGGAAACCCCCAGCCTGAGCTGAGCTGAGGGATGCCGCTGGTTAACGAAACCGAACCGAGATCATCTGACTGCCAGCCACCACTCCACTGCCTCTTACGCATAGGTGCAGCCCATCAGCTCGTACCCATCTGAATGCCTTCTCCAGGGCTTCTAAAACAGGTAACTGAGACGCAGAGCCAGACCACTGCAGCCCGAAATGGCCCCCTAGTTTTGAAGAATTGTGGAAACTGAAGAACAGGTTTTGTCTTTAAAACCTTCCATTTTATTCCGGTTTGCAAATATCCCCACGGCAACACCTGGGGCACACAACTACCACAAAACAACCTCAGCTTGTTTCCTTCAGGTCCTGCACAGATGCAGGGAGCACAAAAGCCAGCGGGCATCGTAATGCCACCTCCTGTGGAACGGACGGAAAATAAAGCCACGGCGTCATTCCCTGGGGCTAAAAGCAGCCCTTGTGCCCCCTGGGGCTAAAAGCAGCTCTTGTGCCGCGGCACCCCTGCAGGCTGGGGGGTCCCGGGGGGCTGCCATGGCACAGGGGAGATGCGGTGCCCTGTGGGGCTGCCATGGCACAGGGAAGATGCACCCGGGCGCAGGAAGGGCTGAGCTGCCTCGGTTTTAAATGCGCGTGAAAGCATTTCGGCTGAGCTGCTGCACCGTTGCTGTGGCAACCGATGGGTGAAAATCACAGAGGAAATCTGTAATTATTACAAGCGAGATGGTGACTTACCCACTTCAGTAATCAGGGCATTGAAACGATCTGGGCCGTGCCCCCAGCCCCGGCAGGGCCACGGTCCAGCTGCGGTACCCGCGTGACGCTGTGTACCCCAGCTACATCTCAGCACGATGCTCTCCTAAGCAGAGGCCTGGGAGCTGCCCACGGGCTGCGACTGCCGCACGCAGCACGGAGGGAGATGAGGGAGCAGCCTGGTCCTCGCGGAACCAGAGCGAGCCCCACACCCGCGCTGCCTCGGCTTAGCACACGCATGGTGCGGTGCAGGGAAGGGGCTGAGACGCAGAGGGAGAGATCAGAAGCAAGGCACAACAACAGAGATGCAACGCGTCCAGGAGGCAGCTGGGACCCCTGGCGATTTACAGACCCTACAACTGACACTAGTTTGTGCTGCACTTACAGCAACATGCCTCGTTCTGTCGCCTTCTCTCAGTGGAACAGCAGCAGCAGCACTCATTCGGTTGGGATGGATGCTGTGCTAATTAGCGTGCTCAAACACAGGAATGGCGAGGGACAAAGTCATTCAGGTAGACCAGACACACTTCCCAGTCTCTCTCCATTGTAATATCATCTGGACATAGATAATTTACACACTAACAGCTGTGATGCCAGCATCCACACCCCCGATTTGTATCCACTGCAGGAGTACATGGCTTGAAGTCACCACGCTGCTCTCCAGAGCTCGGCTATACTAAATGGACAATTGGCCACCACGCAGGCAAACTGCCAATGAAACGCCATGATACCCATAAGGAAGGGAACCCAACGTGGCTAGCCCTGCTGTGGTTCCCTTCTCCTCAGCTGTAAGAAGTCGTTTATGAGACAGATACCATGCTATTCCTAAGTAACAAGATGTGGATTTGATCCAAATTAAAGACTGAAGCGGATCCCTTACCTACTTCATAATTTAAAGTCTGTTATCACTTACCTACACAGACTGTTTTTTTAACATATCAGTTGTCCCATGCTCTGTAACCATGCCTCAAAACGACATATTGAAACCGGCCTGTACTGGCTGCCAAGCAGTAAAACAAACTGATTTTGAAGTGAACTTGCTAACACTCACCTAGCACAGAACGTGCAGTTACCCCAGTCAGACAGATGGTTAGCGCGGGGACACATCACAAAGCAGAGGGGGAAGGACTGAGGAAGTTGTAGGTATTTACAGTCACATATACAAAAAGTTGGACTCGAAGGAAATGCACCGCATCAGCAATTTATTACTACTTATACGGTGAACAATCAGGATCACGGCTGCTGAGGGTGCACTCTGGGGAGAGAAGGAAATTCCTGTGCCTCTGCTGGGGGCTACCTGGCACGATGTGAGGCTAAACTCCTTAAACAAAACTGTCTTGGATGAAACTTACTTCTTGTGGTGAAGTATACAGGGTGCTAACAATTTACATGACAACACCACTTCAGGACTCCAGCGCAGTGCCCCATCATGCTAAAATGTGTGTGTCCAATTGTCTGGAAGTTCACCCTCCAGGGAGAGCATAATTCAGCAGCGGATTTTTATTTCTAATGGATTTTTCTGTTTTAACCCTTGGGTTAAATGCTGTAACGTGTGGCTGCTTTCAGCCCCTTCCTTCACAGTGCAGCCCCTCCGCATCCACAATTACCCTGCCCGCAAGGCTGGGCGCACAAAGGGGATGACAATGACTTGTGCCAGCCTGCTGCAGGGTGAACACCGCGAAGTCCCAGTCATCCCGAGGTCAGCGATGTGAAGTAACTACACCTGCTAAACATTTCAGATGTTTAAGAAGTGTGCAGTTCACAAAATTGTGGATTGCAACAAGAAAGCCACAGACTTCTGTTTGATCAAGAGAACATTGTTTAGAAGATTTATTCAAATAGTTTGTCATTGGAAGGGACATCGCCAACCACCCACAATAACTATACAATTTGCACTGATACGCACTTTTCTAAGGAAGACTCATTACCGTCTTCTATTGTTAGAAAATAATCTCCTGCTTTAGCAGAATTCTTGCTCAAAAGCATGTATTTTCACTGTTATATATTTTTTTACGCATCAATACAATGTACATCCTCCTGAAAAGTACTATGATGATGCAGGGCAAAATGGGAATCAGATTCTGGCCAGACTGGTCCACAAGATGAAGTAAAAGCACAAGGGTAGTATAAAGGATATTTGGGTTTTATTCAAAATACTGGAAGGTTTAACTATGTTATCAACTGCTGAACTTCACTGCGAATGATGGCAAATTTCCCCAGAAGCAGCTCTACAATCTTCCTTAATCACTGCCTCACGCTCTAGAAAGCTACAATTTTAGGGGAAAAACAAAGCACTTCAACCAACACACAGAGCTACAGTACTTGAGAAAAATTCAGTAACCAGAAATAGCAGCCCAAGGGTAGAGACAAGATGTCAAAATCCTAAACATCATATGTGCCTGCATGAAACAGGAACAAAACACATCAGCCTCACGACACAGAGGGCAAGGCAAGTCACAGCGGTCAGCACCAGCTCCTAGTCCTGCAAAAAACACGCTTGTCACAAGGTCCGAGATCCCCAAACTTTCACGAGGAGGAAAAGTAACATCCATCAAGGGCTTGGTGTTCTCGCAGAAGGACTAAAGCATTAGCTGCAGCGTCAGCTCCACTTTTAGGTACTGTGAGCAGCAACCTGACTTGCATTAATCAAAGACACACTGAACACAGACGTCTTGTAGGAAGAGGCACCCACAACACCAAACAGTAGAGAAACACACGTGCATTGGTGCGGGGCTGCCGCACGGAGGGATGCACACCTGTAGGGCTCTGCCGGCCTCACGAGCCATTTGATGCCAAGAGCCAGCTGACATTGAAGAGCTAGAAAGCGTTTCTCTCCACAGCTTGCAAACTTTGGTCTTGTTTCCACTAACAGAGGGCACTGACAGCAGGACATACCCGCTGTTGCAATTGTGTTGACGATGTGGTAGCGGTACAGCGGCTGCTAGTCCAATACTGCCTGCTATTACAAATGTAATGAGTAAGCTAATTGGTTTACATGCGTAATTATGTTTTTCTAAAGCAATTTATGACTTGCTTACCTTCACATTAATCACCTATGGCAACTACGACTGATGCAACCACTAGCTTCAATTTAAAATATATTTTAAAATCGTCCAATGCATTTGGAAGAAACCATAAGTTGGGACTATATAAATGTTGACCATAAGTTAGCTATAAAGGTCTGAGCAGGCGATTTACAGAGAGAAGGATAAAAACCTTATTTGGATGAAGGGGGTTACCATGAAAGCTGTAACAGCTAATAAAGGGAAAGACTAGGATTGCTTAGTTTTGTGGGAAACCCAATGCCTTGTAGCTTTTCCAACCTGTGGCTGGTCAGAAGACCGTTTCCTACCCTCACGCATTCAGTAAAATCACACTAAACTTATGGAGGCAGATTTTCCCCTTTGAAAGAAACAAAAAACCTTGTGAACAGAGTGGAATTCGCCACAACCAATACCACTAAGGCCTAAGCATTTCTTTTGGTGGGAAGATGCCCATCTTAAAAAAGTAAAAAAAATCTGTGGCTGAATGTGTCCAAGGACACACTTGAACTGCAGCACCTGCACTGCTGACCAGTCAGTAACTGGTACAACTCATCCTGACACGGGGAGAGGGGGAACCACCCTCTCTTCTCCAGACGCCAGCTACTTCAGTTCACATTAAATAGGAGAACTTCACATTATGGAGGAAAGAAAAGGGATACAGGAATAAAGCACAATTATGACGAACTTCTACTATTCAGAAGTCCTATCACTGCCTGACGTTCAGGATTCAGTTAAAGAACATCACTTGGGCAGCTTCCAAAGCAGTTTAGGGAAGAGAGAGACACACACAGTGTCAGTTTCAATAGACTGCATGGCTCAATTCCCTGGTATATTTTGACAATTATTTCTGGGCTCCAGATGGAAAAAAAAAAAAAAGTAGTGCCAATCTGATTCAGCAAGATAAATATTTCTCAACTGAAATCCTTTGACTTCGCTGGGCCCATTCACAAACCTGAAGTTGTAAATGAGCCAAAGCACCTTGTTGAACTAGAACCACAGTAGGAAAAATCGTTAACTGAAGTCCCATTGAAGTTTATTAAAATCTGAAAGTTACCCACTGAGGAAAAAACACAGGGCTACTGCTTTAACTGTGCTTACTTAATCCTTACATGTCGCCTATTTGACAAAATAATGAAGCTGCTGCATTACAACACTTGATACAAGTACCAGATGCCTGGATGCAAATTTGAGGAGGGAAATTAGCACTGAGTATGCTAACGTGTGCATGGCTAAACTTGGTGGTTACGTCTCATCGAGGTACATCTGTGCTGCAGCCTCTCCTCTGGTGGTAACACTGACACCCACATAAGAGACCAAGCGCTGTCTTTTCAGTCTGGTACATCCAAGCTATGAATCACATGAACGTAAATATTGTGTACATTGTGTTTAGTTGATTAACAAGCATTGGCCAGTTTTGGAAAGGCTGCTAGTACTGGACAAATCTTTATAAAAGTTTGTTACAAGTAGAGCAAGTCCAGCTTAGTTACTGAGGTCAGAAGAGGGACCTGGAATCATGAAACTGCTGAAGAAATCCTCATGTAACTGATGCTCAGAGAGGCTGTCCAAATTGGCAGCTGGGGCACAAACCCAGCATCTCACATCAGCCTTTTCTGGAATCACAAAAGATATCCACCATTCCCATTCCATAAAGGAAAAGGTCCATTCTCCAGCAGTCACAGACTGACGCAAAGGATGTTCTGCAATCCCAAGAGAGCTCACAGAACCACAGAATGGTTTAGGTTGGAAGGGACCTCTGGAGGTCATCTGGGCCAACCTCACCTTGAGCCCACCTCATCCCATAAGCAAATGCAGTTTGTTCCATAAAATATGCTGACAAGTTTTAAGACTGAACAATTACAGCAGACACGTCAGATATTGAAGCAGAAACAGGTGAAGGACAAACGTCTCAGATCAAATGGGCCAGTCAGCTAATTCTATAGCACTGATCCTCATAGTGCCTTTTTAGACAATTTGGGTAATGTATTCTTCATGTCACAAATAACAAACAACTTTGTAGTTCTGTTCAGATTTTGCAATTTAATGCATCTCATGTGACCAGGTGGAGTAGACTGGAATTGCAGACAGGCTAAAATCAGGAATGGAAGGCAACTTATTTCTAAGGATTTGGGAAACAACCTTTTCTGGAATACCTACTTGCTGCAAGGAAGTATCTTGCAAATACAGGCCGTAACTATGAATATTAAGCAACAAATCAGCTGGCAACACCACTAACTTTAGGGCGGTGGGACAGCTAGGAGACAGTGCTTTCTGTCAAATGCCATAAAAATGCTGTGACAAGGACTGAGGAAGACATCGTAATGTAAGCTTTCCATGTAAGTGGCATGGGCACTGTCAGATAAGCCTGCCGCTGTAACTACAGTGCTGTCACAGAGGTACTAATGAACACTGGGAAGAATCATCCTACCAAAAAGAGATCAAGGTAAGCCTACTGCCAGTGTAATTTTAAGCAGCTCCCCCAGGTTACACCAGCATGAATACAGCCAGCATGGAGTAAGATACAATAAGCTATTAGTTAGGCTCAACAGCTTATTTAACAAAAATGTGTTAAGGGAAATGTTTATCTGTCTAAGGGCAGCTCACACGAGTAAGCAGCTCCAGCACAATGCGAGCAGAGCATGTCAGAGCGCTGCCCTCCAACGCGCTGCGGTACCTAACCTCTCCCGCCCAGGGGCCCCAGGGGAGCGCCTTCGTAGTAACTCCAAAAAAAAAGAAAAGGAAAAAAGGCAAAAATTATCTTCTTCACAAAACCAGGGCTTCACCAAACAGATGCAACCGCAAGATTTATCAGTAATCAGATAGTTCTTCACAGAAGTTACCAAACCACATGCTTTGTTAGCCTTTAGAAGCACTGCCCCTTTTTCCTTTTTGCTGTTAACTAGTGATAGTAGCCGAAAGAGATAATCCGAGGTTGCAGTTTCGCAACAGAAAAGAGGAATGCAGCTGTGAGCCTGCAAAGCTTGCTTACCAGCCAGCACAGAAAGGATCGGTTATGCAAGCCTGCACAAAGATTTTGACCAGGTGTAACGAGCAATCCCTTTCTCCTCCCTTTTCCATCCAGAAAAACAAAATTGGACCCATGAGCCATGTCCCATCACTGATCAAATTGTTCTGGAACATGATTTTCCCTGCATATTTTCTGCATGTCACTCAGTGCTGCAAGATCAGAGGTAAAAGTTAAGGCTGAAAGCATGATTACCGCAATGAAAATACACTTTATGTAAGCGTTGCATCCAGAAAATATGTACGGCATCACCCAACCAACCCTGGGTTTGCTTAAAAAAAATCTCTTTTTTTGTGAACTGGATTAATTTCTCAGCATACAGCAAGGACAAGCGTTAAGAAAAGAAATCTAAAACGGAAACCTCTAAGGACCTCTAAGCTAACAGAAGTTTACTGGGTTGTTAGAATTTTTATAGAATTAGCCCAGGAATTTCAGAAATACAGGGCTACCCAAACATAAACAGAACAGTTAAAGAAAGGCCTTTTTTCAATGATTTAAAATATACAGGACCTGGAAAGCATTAATTTCCCTGTCTTCCCTCCTTCCTTGTTATTTGCTTTTCAGCCTTCTGTTTTTCCAGTTCTTCTAGTGGGGTTTTCCTTCCTTCTACTCTCCTCTGCCTCCACAGGATCCAGTCTGGTTTCAAAGAGCTTGAAGAGTTGCATAGGCAATTATTTCTTTTTGTTTTGGTCCACCTGACTGCTTCTATGTAACCAAAACTACAGGAAAACTGCCATTACAGAAAAATCATTAAGAGGGATACCACTGCAGTGAAAAGGTAATTAAGACAGCATTCAAGAAAATGTACTTTTTTCCTCATTCTTTGCCATTGCTCTGCTGTACTGAAGCTGCTGTTCTGGTGAAGACATGCCTCCCTGGTATAGGGTTAGTCATCCTGCAGCTGTTCAGTATTTGCCAAGAAACCTGCCCTACACCATGCTTTGCCAGGGTAGTAGCATCTTCTTAGCCTCTCTTCTGAAGAGCTCCACTTTCACCTTGTTCTGTCACCTGCGTGGTTTCATTCTCCCATCCACACCAAAGAACTTCCCCGTTTGGAGAGGAGACACCACCGAACCCTTCAACAACATCCAGCAGAGTCACAAGTCCAGCCCAGAGAAAATGAAGCACCTCAGCGAAAGGAAACAACCGAGCAGTGTGGGGAACATGAAGTCCAACCAGAGCAGCCACCTCCCTGGTTGTTGATATTAATGTTGAAACACCACCTACCCATGAACCCATGTTCATATTATTTTGAACACAGTCGCACTATGCCAAAATCTACAGAGAAGCAAAGAACTCTGAACTCGTTCATACGCACATAATGGACAAACTTTTATGAGCAACTTAACTGGGAATCTTACAGGTCACATCAGAAGGGGCATTTTCCAACTACATTCCTGGCCATGCAAAAACAAAGATTACTAGTGAGAATTTAAGTGGTCACTGCTATTGCTAAAAGGCTCTTCTAAAAGAACTGGCATTTCAGACTTCATAACTGGAAAAAAAGAAGCACAGTGAGATTTGTCAGCTATAGTTACTGCTATGCACGGGTGGTTGCTGGGATCGTGAAAATTCTTCCCAGCCAAAGGTCCTACACCATTGCGATTCAAGCCCCTAGCACTGCTCATCACTGTCTCCATTTGCCACAGTCCCCTCTCTCAACAACAGAATCTGGCCATTTTCATGTTTTTCTTCAGCTGCCAAGGTACAAGCACCGCCTTACAGCAGCTACACAAGCCCCTTCCGATACCTGCTGCCCGAACCACGGAACAAACCCAAGATTTTCACTCCCCAGCTCCATTACCTAGGAAAGCCCTGCTGCAAACACGGACTGTGAGATTCACCAGAGCCAAACTCATCCTCTGCTTTCCTACCTCTACCAGCACACTCCGGTTGTGCAATCCTATTTCCCTTTCCAAGAAGCTGCATTGCAGCAATCACTGTGGAGCAAAAACAAGGATTGCTTTACACTGGTGCTGGGATGAGAGTACATGGACGTGGAAGACAGTGTGAACCGCTGAGGTAAAATGCATCCCTCGTGCCTGCTGTCAGTGTGCTCAGCAGCATGCTTCGCCTGAAATGAGGAAATTAGTAAGAATTCAGAAGTCATGGCCTCTAGCCTGTTCATAGCACTGTCTGGTCGTGCAAGAGCAGTTTGCGTTTCTAAATAGCTTTTTAACCTGCAGTATTCTCTAATCCCCAGTGAGGCAATCATTTCTATCACTAGATTTATGTAGTGA
This sequence comes from Chauna torquata, assembly GCA_013399475.1. Classification (NCBI taxonomy): domain Eukaryota; kingdom Metazoa; phylum Chordata; class Aves; order Anseriformes; family Anhimidae; genus Chauna; species Chauna torquata. The sequence continues at coordinate 682,449 of VXAL01000598.1, read as the reverse complement.
GCTGTTCAAAATGCTTCAGTACAAACTTACTTCCTTACTTCCTCCAAATCTTTTTTTTTTTTTGGTGTACATCACAACACTAGCATCAGCCAAGCACCTGGCAAAACAATGTGTCATCCATGCAAGAAGCAGAAAGAGAGAAGACGGAGAACAGGACGGCTGGTTATTTGGCATCTCACATGAAGAAAGGTTGATAGACAGGTTTGGAGGAAACATAACACAAACAAAAAATATTCCTGTTAATAAACTACACCAAACTTCTTTAAAATATTTAACTTATGTTACTTGTATTACTTTTTCACATCTTTGTATTATTTTCAGACCAATTTGAAACATAGGAGTTGATTTCAGTTGTGCTTGCTGTCAAGGGATGTTGCCAAGAATCTTCACACACTCTGTTCTTTGCTAAAATAGGAATCCAAAATTGGCATACTGTTGTGATGTTCAAATTCATTAATCAAGAATAAGCTTGATGATATACAAACACAAATGAGCAATATTATTCTTTCCTTTCCCCACAAATTACTTTTTTTTTTTTCCTGCTTTCTCTGTTCTCTTCAGGGCTTCTGCAAGCCTCTATGCTTGCATTACTTCATTCAGAAAGAAAAGAGCTAGAAGGGCAAGAGGTGACAGCCTCTGTGAAAACATCTGCAGAGCTGTTCATTTGTTGGGTAAGAAGGGGAAAGAGGAAGGAATGATTTAATACCAAGATTACAGGCAAAAAAGTTAGCATGAAAGCCTCCAGCACCAGGGTAAAGACTTCCATGAAGAGCTTGCTGCCATTGTGCTTTGCCTGTTACGAGGCTTACAGATGGAAGCTGGATACTTGAAAATTGAGCCAAGCATCAAAAATAGATTCTGAAAACATCATCACTAATTTATGTCGTCTCCCAATACCCACTGTTTTGTTCTGCGAGATACCAGTGACGAAAAAAAAGACGACCAGAAAGAGAACCTTGTGGTAGAAATCCAGACTCTGGCAACACTCTTCCACACCCACAAATACATCACCTGTGTACGCCAGCCTGAGATGCCAGCTAACAGCGGTGGCAGGACACCGCCTCTCCTCGCTTCTTCTTCCACGGCTGCCCTTCTAGCTCCTCCTTCCACATGAGCAAGTCTTTTATCCAACAGGCTAGCATATGTTCTGCTCTACCTCCTGTAGAGCTATGACGGTCTTTTAGTCAAATGCATCTGGTTTTAGAACTGCCAGGTAGGACTAAGAGTCCTTAAAACAGATCTAAGACAGAGCAAAGGAAAAAATAGTGACTATTACTCCATCACCAATGCTAGTGCTCTAAGCAGTACTACTGAACCAGTTATTTTTAAGATAAGAAGGCACTGAGAAGACTACACAGACAGGAAGAGGCTTCAGCAAGAGGTATTCAAGGGTTGAAAGCTCTGTGGAAGGACGAGAAGAAACGCACAGTAAGTCATGCTGACACTGCGGGCTATCTAGAAGGCTTCAGGAAAAAAAATCTGGTGCTAGCAACACGCAGACGCAAAAGATGAAATGAAATGCGAGAAAGACACTGATCGTGACACCAGCATCCGTGCTCGCAAACACGGCAGATACAGCTATAAAAGCTGCACTGGCAGTGGAGAACAGAGAGTGGGTTTGAACCCAGGAACCTGAATCCACACCTCTCAGCTGACTTAGAGAAAAACCTCATAAGGGAGCCAGCACAAAACAGGAATGCTCTATAAACCAGAGGAAGCACGTGTGGTTTTTTTCCACAACAGCATCCACCTGTGGCTAAGGAACCACCACATCCCAGCGATGCTCTCCCAGCACAGCCGCCCGTGGAACAGGACTGGGAGGGAGCACGCGGTCATGTCACAAACCAGCCAGGGCTCAGCTGGACTCTGCCAGCGTATCTTAGCAGGTAAGAACTGCTTAAAGAATTATTATTCAGTCTCTTTGCTGTTATTCAGCCAATTTTCTGCCCCAGATCTAGTTAGGGATGTATTCCAAAAAAAGGGTACTTGAAATGTGCCAGGTTTCAAAGTTGAGGCATTTTGAGGACATCGTTAAAAAAATTCTAGTGTAAAATAAAATTATATATGGGTACAACACTTGCAAAGCAACATATTTTCATTTGTAAAAATAAAACTGAATTTTGCTTGGGGATGGTGGGGAGTATTCCATCAGAAAGAAGGATTATTTTTAAGCCTTCAAGATAAGGGAAACTGGAGACAGGTTTAGAAGTTGTTTTACTCTCAGAATTACAGCTGGACAGCTAAAACAATAGTTTGGCACTTCATCCTGTCACCCGGAGTGTACTTGAAACAGGCTGACTTTTTACAAGAAATCTCTAGCAAGCTGCATTACTCTAAGCAGCCCCCAGAAACAACAGCAGAATTAGAATTTAATTTTTGAAGTTTCACAAGAGTCACACGAAGATGAACACATCTTACAGAGCTCTGCTTCCCACCAGTGCTGAGTTACGCTTCAGTGACATCATAAAATCTGGATGAGAAACTCACCAAGCCTGAAGCTTTATTGTCTGTAAAGTGCCTTATACCTTGCCACAGAAAGAGCTATATACTACACTGCCTTTTAGCCAGAGGCCAAAATAAGATTTTCTGGCAGTACAATATAAGCACTCATCTACACAAATGCTTTTTTCTTGCATTAAAACAGAGAGATCCTCTCAAGCAATAGCGCTAGACAATATAAAGGGGGAATCACTTAAGTCTGCATAACTAAGTTCACGTTCCTGGCCCTTTTCTTTAAGCTGGCAGCATTTGCTCACTGAAGGCTGTACTTCAGTTGAGTGATTTTAGTGCTTTCTCATGTTAACTAGCACAGTGCAGCTTTATTATTTTTTAAAAATCAAGTTCATCACTAGGGCAGGCCTGTGTCCCTGACACCGCAGCTGTGAAGCTTTCAGAAGCACTCCAACATACCCTCACTTAGGTGCCTTTGTGAGAGCGGCTCCTGCCTGGTGCAGTAAAATAACTGCTCAGCCTGAGCTAGAACATGTATTCTTTTCCTCAACAGGATTTACAACTGAGAAGCTGCCAAGCACAAAACAGAAAAATACTCCAAATCCACAAACAAGGACAGAAGAACATAAACCTCATGCTGCAAGAAGTGTCGAGTTCTTTTCAGAAGATCCACAAATACAGAACATAGGAAACAAACAGAATTGCCCTACTCGTTGTTTCAGCACACTACTCACCACACACAGCAAAAATATGCTTATGTTCACTGCAGTTTTGCATCGTTAAGAAAAATCTTCAAACAAGCTTAGTCATCTAGATTCTACAACCATCCCATTGCTTGAGATCTGCCCTAACTCCTGCTGAGCACAAGTTTGTAACTGCAAACTGGTCATTGCCATGCTCTTAGAGCTCAAAAATCTACTCTCTGAAGATGTTCTCCCTGCTGCAGATAGACACACCTCCACTGGACAGCAAGACAGGCAACCTTCCTCTTCCACATAACCAAGGTACGCAAGAACGGCGACGCACAACTGAGGTTCCTACCTGATTCTTCTACTGAATCTCTAGCATCCAGCTCCCTAAGAGATGGGGAAGGAACAGTAAAATATTTTGCAAAAGGAAAGATAAACAATGTAATTCAAGGACACAGCACAGAACCCTCCTCCCACTGATCAGACAGGAGTCTAAAAGCCACAGAAAACACTTAGGACAATATCCCGTTTTACACACTTCGCATGCTTTGGAAAACCCACAGAATACTGTTATTTTGCACAAACACCGTCTGGCTAAGAAAATATCTTTCCCTGTTCTCCTGGCCCATAGCCATCATTTCAGGAAACAGGACTGTGAGTTGATAAAACAGATCTCAAAATACAGAAACAGAGAGGGAACAGAGAATTATGGCTTTCACGCCACAGAGCAGTTGCTGGCAGAATTACCTATTTCAAGCTGGTTGCAGCTCCAATCTAAGGCTACCTCTTCTGGTCATAAAGCAAAGGAATTCGAAAGGAGATCAGTTTGGAACAAGAATTGGGTGTTTTTAGCCTCTTGAAAGATAAATCCTTTACATCAGTTTTAAAGTATATTCACCCTTCCATAGGTGAGAGGCCCATGTAGATAACTATCCACGCCTCGTACTAGTGGCCTTTAAGCTGCAGTGCTCCTGACGTGGCGTTTCGGCATTGCTTACCTGTAGTTTCACACCTTCCTGCACGCCAGCACTAGCTGCCCTCCTTCTGATGGAAGATATAATCCAGCTCTTTTCTATTCTTTACTCTTTCGAATGGGATAGGATACTTCAGCTCTTGATTCAGACTTAGCATTCTACCTGAAAAACTCCTAAGCCGTTGTAAAGAACTTTAAAGGAAAAGCAGGCATTACTGCAAAAGCTTGCTTGAGCAAAAATGGTGCACACACTGACAATCTGCAACATACAAGAACAAATCAAATGGTATCTGAAAACAATACAGAGCAAACGCCTTACATGAAACTTGAGAATTATGGCAAAATTACCCCACTAAGACATACTCTTTTCTTCTCCATGCTTCCTCTCGCACACAATGGCAAAGCCAAGAGCAAAGGAGACTCACGCTAGTTCAAAGAGCCACCATTTCGATAAAATTTTCTGGTATACAGCCAATACAGTCAGATTTTAAGATGCAGTCATTTTGCTTTTTTAAAACTAAACAACAAATACCAACAGCTGTCCATATAGTTCATACATGTATCACCATTAAACATCCTTTTTTTCCCTTGAGATTTCCACAAACTGTTTCCATTTGGTTAAGAAAGGAAGAGAATCTTAATTCTTACTTGAAACAGTTAAAAAATTTTTAAATGTTGCTGAAATGGACCGTCAGTCCTAGAACACAACTGAGCTGGGAAGCCAACAACTGACCCAAGTTGTCTTACGTCAGCTGTGAGCTCTTCCTAACCCTGCGGACCCTCACGTTATAACCACTCAAGGCACGGAGCTGAAGGTCGCAGACGTATACGCTATGATGCGACCTGAGCTGCTTTAACCCAGGCCCAAGCGCCCAGAGCACAAACTGAGCTGCTGGAACGCTCTACCGTCAAAGCTCGCAGGAGTCGTCCCCGCCAGCACAGCCGGTGGGGCTGCCATCAGTGCAGCTGCTGCCTAAATGCACAGGTAGCCACGGCCAGCCTGCCGACACGAAGCTGCGGGGCGACAGCGCAGCGTGCAAGCTGCTCTGAAGCTTCGCCTTCGAGCACCACACGCACCACAAAGGGCACGGGGAACCACCTGCAGGCCTCTCTGCTGCCGGCAGGTCTGGTTTGGATGCCCGTTCACATGCCCTCCAAGTGTCTGAATTCCCCTCCGCTTCTGAAACATCCCGGATCTGGACATTTTCCTTGCCAACGACAGCACAGCTGGCAGCAGGACACCTACCGGTTTGCTTGGTGCTTATCTGCATGCTGTGCACGCTGACTGCCTCCTGTGCATCGATACCCAACGTTACCCACTTCTCTGGTTTACCCTCTCCCTGAGGGCACAGAACACCTTGCTGTACAACGTGTCCCTAAGCCCGTTATTCCCCAGGAGCCTAAAGGGCTGGGCTTTGGAGAACGCAGTCGTGTAGCATCTCTTCCCCACAAACTATACAAGCGGTCAGCTCGTGTATTAACACCGCACAGCTACAGACGCAGCCCTGCATCGCCTGGGGGCATCCCCACCCCAGCCGTCCACTCTGCCTTTTCTAGGGGGTGCAACACAGCGTAACGGCAGAGCCCAGCCGGAATGCAGGCACGGGCGACCAGAATACCGCTCCTGAGCCTGAAAGGTCACGCAGCAGGCTACAGCTTTCCTTCCCTGTACCCATCTCAGCTCCCCCAGCTGTACTGCCAGACCACTGATGCTCATCTCACTCGTGAAGTGCTTTAACCCCTAAGGACAAGAAGCCCTACGACGTCCAGATATTACCCTTCTTTGCATACACAGTATGTTTGTACTGCGCGTTATGGTCCAGCATTTGAACCACCGGTCTCCAAGCCAGCAGGTGTCGCCAGCCAGAGGAGACAAACTGACCTCAGACACGACTTGCTCAACGCTCGCACTACTCAAGCGCAGAGAAAGGCCAACTGCAGTTAAATGCAATAAAAGCTGCGAAAAGATGCCCTTGATGCAATTCATAATATGCTAATCAGATTTTAATAGAATTCAAGAGGCAATTTCCTCCTTGCAGAGCTTCCAGATGGTAACCTTTCTAGAACCTTCATCTTATACCAACCGGCTTTCACGATGCAGTGAACTCCTTGCCTCAAATTGTAGGAGGAGAGAGTGTTAATGGCCCACACCCATCAGCCATGCCTTTGAACTGCAGGACACAGTTCACTTTTTGTAAGCCTAAACATTCATTACTGATTACAAAATTACTTGGAAATAACCCCCAGTACTTGGGTTTCTTTATGCACTGCTCCTTCGCTGTATTTTATAAACGGACAAGGAGAGCCGCAGACGCGAAAGCAAAGCCAGGCACGGGCAGAGCTCCGGCTCAACGGCCACGTGCCGCTCTACCTCCCAAACCCAGACGAGGGAAGCGAGGGCAGGGAGGTCCCGCGGCAAAGCCAGAGGCTCGGGCTCTGCATCGCGGGCGCAGCTGCAGCACAGGAGCCCCAAAAGCACCGGGGAACCGGCCTGCACACGCGCACAGCCGAGGACTCCCGCCCAGCCGGCTCAGAAGGGGAAGCTCTCGGCAGCTCCGTGCCACGGGCCGGCGGCGACCCCTGCCCAGCACGGCTGCCGGGGCGCGGAGCCCGGGGCACGGCTCCG
>VXAL01000598.1:664795-675407 GCA_013399475.1 Chauna torquata | reverse complement strand
CGGGAGGCGCGAAGGCGGCGGGGGGCGGCCGGGCCGCCCGGAGCCCGGCCGTGCCCGGCCCTTCCCGCAGCGGCTCCGGCGGTTACCCGCCGCAGCTGGCGGGGCAAACGAGGAGCCGAAATCCCGCTGTTGGCACAGCAGCTGAGCTCCTCCTGGAGGAGCCGCCCGCTGCCCTCGGCCCCCAGAGAGCGAGGCCGCGGTGACCTGAGGGGAGGGCCGGGGAGCCTGGGAGGGGAACCTGGGTCTCCGCTACTACAGCTCCGCGGAGGGCGAGCGTCCCTTCGCTAACTCCTGATACTAACCTGCAGCTCCGCCTGGGACGTTCTTAATTTAGCAAGCAGAGCGAGAGGGAAAGCCATGGGGGCTTTTAACTCAGGCTAGAGCCTCAAACTCAACCTAGCATTGATGTCAAGCTGCACATGTAGCGCCCAAGTCTTGCTAAAACAAGCATACCTTTTTCTTGTAGACACCAGTGGAAGGAAGGGGCTGGATGCGATGCACACGGCAGTGATATGCCCACGGCACGTGAATCCCCCACCCAACAGCACTTAACACTGAAACAGCCCAGAATCCAGATGAGATGAAGCCGGAGGCAGAGCGGATGCTTCAGTAAGGGTAGAGTACAGACTCCATCCTCCTTGAAGACATCAGCAAACAAAGCAAGCAGTCAGCTCTGCCTACAGGGTGCCGGTGGGACTGCCCACCAATGCCACACTTTCACAACAGCGTCTCCACAGCAGTGATGACCCCGTCTTCATTATTCATACTTCTGTTGCTGCCCTACAGCAACGTATTTGCAGACACCAAACTACCCTTGAAACTTCCCACCCAGTAATAAACATCATCTCTCTCTTCAACAGAAGCTATAGGAAGCACACTGAATCCAGCCTTGACTTTCATCCCCCCGAGTCCTAGGCCACATTCAAGGCTGGGGTTTCTTCCAAACCAAAGACCTGGCTGGAAAAAGGCCAACAGAAGCTCCTGAAACATCCATCTCCCTCCCTTTTGTGGTCAACATGCAGGCATCATCTCCCCTTTCAGATGATTTCAACGGGGAACTGCTGCATTGGGACGCAGAACAGATGCACGTTTTGTCGAGACGACCCTGCTGAGCCCTCTGGTACCTCCACTGAAGGCTCCAAGGAGCATCCCGGAGCAGACCTCCTGGCAGAGCAGCTGGAGGCCGCCAGACAGGAGAGCTCAACAGGGCACAAGCAAGGCAGGAGCTCTGCAGGCTCAGAGCTGCTGAAACCGTTCTTTTTGCTGCAAACTGACTTGCAGATGGTGTCACAGGACCCTTCCGTCCCTACAGGCATCACTCAAGGCTGGGTCAACTATGCCTCTTCATTTCCCACTACCCTGGGTAGAACTCTTACATCTCTCACAGTTTATTACAGTAAGAAAGGTTCAACACTCCAAAATTGCAAGGGAGAGGGTAGCTTAGCTATAAAAAAAAAAAAAAAAAAAAAAAGCTTTTTTTTTTTTTTTTTTTTAATCAGAAAGGATAATAAAGCACTAAAACAGATTACCAGGAGAAATACACGGGGGTCTCTACCATGAGATGCTTTAATAACAAGCAATACATTTATCAAGATTCTTGGATAACTATGATTTCTGCTTTGAAAGGAAAATACAGAATTTCTTGGTGTCCCCTCTGATCAACCTGCAGTGTAAACCTGCTACTGATAGCCCACAGAAGGACTTGAGCTGGGCCATTACAGAGCAGTGAACGCTACTTTTCACACAGTACAATCTGTCCAACTCATGCTTTATTTCTCGCCAAACTCGTGTATTTTCCTCACCTTTGAGGCAGGAGTTAATGTTACTCTTTAATTATTATTAACTACCACCTTACTAGTCACTATCTGATCCACTATCCAATACACCCACTAATCAAATGGGAAAACAGCATTTCTTGAAGAACGGAGAGATGATCCACTTGTGCCGAAGTTCCCAAGGGATTACATGGCATAGCCTCTTGTGCTAGCAACAAACTGCACTTAAAGATTGGACAGACAGTTTTGGGTCATACATTCCCATGATAAACTCTTGTCTTCTTCCTTTTCCAAAGAACTTACTTTCTTTATGGCTGCTGTACTATTTGTGCTGCTGATCAGCTCAAGCCCTTGGAGCAAAAACATAAAATAATTCTGGAAGAACAGGAGTCTTTTTATTAGTTGCAAGAAACCAGTGGGGAAAAAAAAAACCATCAAATCACGGTAACTTTTACATAGTACAACCTACTGCCATTACCTGTACTATAAAAGAAAACCCCTCACACGAAGGAAGCAGGAACTGACAGAACACACTCACCTTGCTGCAGCAGCTAGGGATGCTCCTTCACGTCTCCTCTTCCAGACACCACTCGGACTGGCTTAGGCAAGCAATCTGCAATCACACATATACACAGATATTGTTACTTCATTTGGGCGCTGGTATTGTTGAAGGAAACTCCACATGCCATCTGCTGGAAGAAACCGTCTCTGGGGTGACACACCTGACTGCTCTCTGCTGGCAACCCCAAGAGGCAGGACCTTTCAAGACGAACCTTCACCCTGCTAGTGCACCAACTTTCAGCACAGAGCAAGGTAGGGACACACAGAAAATCAGGGTCTGGATGAGGGAAGCAAAAGCAGGATAAAGTCTACAGGAAGATACAAGCCTTTAGACCTATGTCAAAAGCCAAAGCATATGACAGCCTACTACCAGCAGGAAGTAGCTCATTTTCAAATCCTACAGCTGGATTTGAACCTCCCAAGACATTTTCTCCTTCCATTGTTTTCTTTTAGCTATGCTATCCCTGTGCTGGTTTCTAGGACTTTCCTCGCTTCTTTCTGGGAATCACACCCCTACACAGGTTTCAGGGAATCTCATTTTCTCGCCAGGACTCTTCCCTTTACTATTTTATAATTAGTATGATTTGTTTGTACAGCATCAGGAAAAGTACAATAATCCCCTTTGCTATCCTCCCCCCCACACCCCATGCTATTTAAGATCTCTAGCAAGACGTAGGTCTCTGCTTCAGAAACTGTGATGAATGTTTGTAAAATCATTTAATACTGCAAGGTCACTGTTAACGTGCATTATTTAAGGTTTTCCAAAATTGACTTGTCATTTTTATTGTTGTGAAATAATCAATTTCATAATTTACTCTAAGCACATTGTGCTACCCCATCGGAAAGCCAAGTGTTACATTGTTCTTCAAGGAAAGATGCTGGAGTCCACTGGCTTATTGATCTTGACATGAAACAGTAGAAATCTCAAGTACGCAAAATTCTTTCTTCAGTTTTCATGAAGATGTCCACCAGAATGGAAAAACAAAACAAAACAAAAATGCAACCATGAGGGACAGATCCCTCAAGTCTCTGGTGAAAATTAAAAAACAGCTGGAACTAGTGGTGTATATGGAAGTTCACTGGAACAGTCAAGTTAAACAAAGAAGAGATAATCTCATGAAACTTATCTGCTATAAAACTTTGAGCCTCAGTTTAAGTTCTGATCTTCTAATGAATGAGAAGTTCCTACCACAGACAAGAAGTTATGTCCACTTATGTCCACTTCACACACACACACACACACCTGCAAGTCCAGAGAAGTGCAGAACTGCGTATTCAACCTCAACTTACTCCAAAAATACAATATTGTTAAAACAGAAAGGAACAGGGTGTTTAACAAGCTGTAAAATGTTTTGACTCAAAGTGTTGCACAGCAGATGGAGCTACAAGTACGGTGTATGAATAGCGACCTACACTTGAGAATTGAGACAATAAACATCTATAATGCCTCTAATAAAGTGATTATCTCACATAACTTTTCTACTACAACATGACACACTCAAGTTTACTTTTGCGAACAGAAGCTCACAACAAAGCTGCCGAGTTTCACATCAAAGAAGAATGAAAAGAAAGGAATGTTAACAGCTTGCAGCGCTCATTCAAAAAAGTTCTTCTTTTGACCGTTATCTAGAACTGTCACCCATGTCCCTCTTAAGAGAAAAGAAGGACAGGGATGCCAGCCACATTCATCTGAAGCATGGGGACTGAGAAAGGACATGTTATTTCAAAATACAAAAGGGACAAAAGTAAAATCAGTTTGTTTCAAACCAGATTCCTACCAGAAGGTCACAAATCCACCCACTACTGTACTTCCCAACAAAATAAAGATACTCTGCTCCTTTATCAAAAGTACGTGCGCTGCAAGAGTTGCGCAGGTTGCCCTCCACCCTCACCACGTTTCTCTCCCCAAGACAACCCACCTGGCTGACCAACCCAACTACACGAACCAGATCTGCAAGTGTTCCCAAGAGCAGAACGGCTTTACTTAGCAGAGGAGAAAGTCAGTTTTCTGAATGAAACCTTTCCAACCTCAACTCCACAGAAAAGTGGAAACATTTGTTGCTGAAATGGGTGATACAGACTAGGAACATTTAGTAATTTGCAAATAAAACCTTTTTACTTTCCTAATAGCCACAAGGTGATCAAAAAGAAATACACGAATACGCCAGTAGAATTCTTAAGGGTTTGACAGTAAAATATGCAAACGCCTTCCTGGTAGCTCACAAGTCCAAGACAATCCAAACTCATGTTGAATACTTTTATGACCTGAAAGCCTCATGCAATTTACACTGGATTGTTGTCCACGTACCAACATCTTCTCCCCCCCTGCCCCCCAATCATATTTTTTCTCCTTCATAATTTAAGAATCATGGCAAATTGTATCTAACACAGCAAAAAATCAGGTACAAGACAGGACTGCCAAAAATCTAAGTACATTACCTGTTGGAATTTTTCAAAATTTAGATACATCACCCCACAAGCATACCATTTGTTAAAATCATGCTTTATTACAGGGAAAAAAAACAACAACAACAACACCTTCTTGATCATATAAATACAGATAACATGCTAGAAGTATTATCATTTTAGGCACTAACTTGATTTCCAGTCGTGATCTGTATGCTTAACACTAAGCAATTTCTACTTTTAATCATCCTAACAAACAACAAACTGATAAAGGTGTAAACTGATGTGATGAGTTCTAAAAAATACTACCATGTATGACATTCACAGCATGATTAAAAACAAAATTGAAAAGGGGATATCCTTACTAAATATCCTTAAGTAGCAGCGGCCAGTTCTCTGGCAGGTCAGTCTACACTTCTCTCTCATGAACACCGCAAAGCCAAGGCATTTTAAGACTCTTTGCAATTCTTCTGTTCTTAGAATTGCTGCCTGTTTTTGACTACTCCTTAACATCAGTGTTAAGCGTCATATCCAAATTTGCAAGTTGAGCTGTAGACCTCAGTCATTGAACCCGCAAAGTAGTTGTTTTACTTCAAAAGAAAGATTAGCTTTGTGTCTTCAGGAGGAAATTCTATTTCAGCTTGCTTCCCAAGCAGCAGTGATGTTCATATTTACTCAACCAAAGACAAGTATAAAATTTTTTTTCAGATGCCAATTTAAGCCAGTTGTGGTAAAATGACTGAATTCTATGTTGAACAGATCTACAGTATCCCCCTACCTGGATGAGTTTCTGTTGATAATTCCAAAGACTTTCAGAATTCCTGCGCAAGTAAAAACCTTCTTTAACTACACACACTATTTCATATCAGTTCAAATTCATTTCTTGCTAAAACCTTCAAAAAATCACTACTTAAATGAGCAGCTACATTCAAAAGCAGTTGTCTTCAGTTAACCTACCACAGTTAATAACATTACAAAACAAACTGCTGTGGTTTAACCCCAGTAGGCAGCTAAGCACCACACAGCCACTTGCTCACTCTCCCCAAGTAGAATGGGGGAGAGAATCGGAAAGGTTAATGTGAAAAAATTCATGACTTGAGATAAAAACAGTTTACTAGGTAAAGCAAAAGCTATGCGCACAAGCAAAGCAAAACAAGGAATTCATTCGCTACCTCCCACCAGCAGGCAGGTGTTCAGCCACTTCCAGACAGCAGGGATTCATCCCATGTAACGGCTACTTGGGAAGACAAACACCATAATTCCAAACATCCTCCCCACTTCCTTCTTTCCCCTAGATTTTATTACTGAGCACAACATCATATGGTACAGAACATGCCTTTGGTCAGTTGGGGTCAGCTGCCCCGGCTGTGTCCCCTCCACAGCCTACTCACCGGCAGGACTTCATGAGAAAGAGAGAAGACCTTGATGCTGTGTGACTCAGCAACAACTAAAGCATTTTTATCACCACTGTTTTCATCACAAATCCAAAACATAGCACCATAAAAGCTACTATGAAGAGAATTAACTCTATCCCAGCCCAAAGCAGTACAATATCCACCCCTTATTCCACACCATTTATGTCATGTTCAGGTCCCACCCTATCCAATACATCCTCACTAATCACCACCCTTCAATTTATATGCAGGTATCATTCCCTTAGTCTATGGACCACCCCTGTGAAATGTCCACAAAAATGTCCACAAAATGCCCAAAGAGTGCATTTAGTCTATAGCTTAGGTTCCATCTGTTATGGTGGTCATTCAGGACAGGAGAGGTGGTGTGCTGCCAAAACCAGCACACAAACCAAAAGTAAGAATTGTAGATTGGGAATCTTTGGATTAAAATACAGGGTTTTTGTTTGTTTGTTTGATCACTGAAGTTTAAATGAGGGTTCTGAGAGAGAAATTCTATATTAATCTAGGCAGATATATGCCAACATAATGTAATTTTTACTCTGACTGGCTATACTCACAGGAAGAGCCATCATCTTCATCTAATGACCTTTCATCTCATTAAAGAACATGAAAAAATAAAAATACATGTTCATGCAAATGTGCATTAAGGTTACGAAATAATTGACCTAAAACTACCAAACTAAAGCAAATGTAAAACAGACTTTCAAGAAGACAACCAGATGCTTCTAATGTAATGTGTGCACACTCCCACGAGTCACAGGCTGGAACAGCTTTATCATGATATTCTAATGCTAAAGAATCCAGTAGGCACAAGAATTTAAGTGACAGTGTACATATGGCAAGTGATATAAACATGATAGTACATATAAAATTTATAAGTACAAACATTATGATTTTTGGCTTTATTAATAACACAGGAGAGATGTGATAAACATGTTGTACATTAATCCAACAGCTAAGGCACAGAAAGCCCCATTTACATGGGCAAGACATTCTGGGTCACCTCCTTCTCCCCAGCCTCACATGTACATGTCGAGAATTCCAACATTTAAAGAGGGGAAGCAGGTCACTTCACACAGTACCCTCCTATCCTCAACCTGGCAAGCATGGAATAGCTTAAAATGCCAGCAGGACAATATAGCTTCAAGACCTCTGTGGAACATTTTTAGAGGCTCGAACTAAGTGCACCTTGTCTCCTTTCAATTGAGACAGCTGCCCTAAGCTAAAACGATTTAGACAAGACAAACCAGAAATGAAGAACTAGGTTTCATAAACAGATTGCTTAAAGAGAAGCCCATGAAAGACAAACAGGTCTTGCCCAGAAGTGTGTCCATAAATACAAATAACGTGGAACTCAGATAAGACGCAGAATAGTGTCCAAGTTCAGAAAACTAAAAAGGAATATGCATGACGTCTGCAAATCAGCCACATGGAAAAAGATTAAATACCTTTGTCAGAACCTAAAACCTAAGCCATCAGTCCTGGAGAGCATACAGTACTGTGTCACTGCCACAGTTTCTCATCCAGCATGTACTCTGAAGATCAACATTAAACAGTTTCGTAACAGCAGCAAAGAAATCACGTCCTAAGTGCCAAAACCAAAACTTATTGAGGTAAGGCAAATTTGTGTGGAATTACTTTCTGAGAACTCAGTTCCACCACGAAATTTTTTAATAAAACATTAAAAAGCCATTATCCTTAGATAAAGATCTTCTATTTTCTCATGTCCCTGTCATGTTAGCTGATCAGCAATGATCTTCCACAGTTCCTATAGGAGGGGAAAAAATTTGTATAGTTATTTTCTCAGGCCAGTAGATTGTTATTAGATAAAGTTAAACATGCACACTTTAAGGCAACTTTTAAGATACATTCTGTACTTCACAGTAAATCTATCTACGTAATCTCCTAGAATAACCACCAAAGCGTGTCTTTGAGATAGAGCAACAGAACTGAGTTCCTTATTCTTGCAGCACGGACTTTTTAAAATAAAAAATTAGTACAATCTAAATAATTTCTTAAAACAATTTCATTGGTCTACATAATCTTCTGCAGTATTTTGACTGAGAATCTTGATCTCTTTCTAGCCTGTGTTGGCAAATGCTTTCAATAATGCCAGTAAAGACACAATTGAAAAAAATACTCAATTTACTGAGGAATCAAGGTCTCACAAATGCATTATATACACACACACTTCTGAATCCATTGTACAACAAAGATGAAAAACAGACCACTTTACTTTTGTAAAACAAATTAGTATAAGCTTTGTCTGCTGTATAAAAGATCAGTAACGAGACTATCATATGTCACCTTGAATCATGGCAATGTACTTCATAATAAATAAAAACACTTCTGCATTTTAAAAAATGCACCTATTTCAAAGACCAGTAGCCTTCCACAAAAAGTATGTAGGGAATGAGTTTACACATTTAGATATAACCCATACTATATTTCTACGCTTGTAAAACTTGTTACAAAACATGCATGAAAAGCTTTATGCCTGAAGGTGTGAGTACTAAGAAAAATAAATCGATCTCACAAAACAACTGTGGCCCCCGTAATCTTGTTATGCATACATACTGTAGTGCACAAGGCAATAGTATGTTGACTACATGGTAATAGATTTGCAATCCAGTAAAAGACTCGCAAATTCTCCCAAAAGGTCTGTTAATTGTATCGCTATAGAAGCTAGCAAGCTATTGGCTAGCCTGCATAATACTCATGAGAGCAGACAACTGGAAAAAAAACAGGAAGAAAGAACCATGGGTGCTTGGAATGTAATTAGATAACCGGAAATGTTGTATCTGATATATTTCTGAATACCAGAAGTTTACTACTAATCGATTTCTTCACAGATATTAGAACATTATTACCTTAACCCTGAGCTGGGAAATGAATTATGAAAACCATAAAATGAAAGCCCTTTTACAAGCAAATAAGTGAAAAGAAATATTGGTCCATTTTCTAGTCAATTGTAAAACTTGTATTTTACACAGTAATGGAAGTTGCACTCATTTCCTCAGAGGTTAAAAGAAATAGTCTAAGCCACTGTATTGCTCCATAATAGAAAATGTTATGCATTTTATGTCAATTTAGTATAGATTATGTAAGCACAGACAAGAATCATTTTAAAACAACAAAAAGCTAAATGGAAACAATTAAGAAGGTAATGTTTATTCTTCTGTTCTTACTTCATGTTAAGTAAACAGCTGAAAACTAATTTGAGATTATTAGCCCAACACATTACATTTATTTTAATGAATGCCACTTACCAACTGCTCAATCCGTTCGTAACTGAGAAACTGGCAGAAATCAGGCTTAATGGGCTCCACATTATATTTCATTTTTCCATCTTGGAGGTTCTCCAAATCATTTAGAGTATTTCTAAAATGACTGTAGGCTTCACATGTAACATCCATGTGTCTTAAAGTGAAGTTCAGTCTGGCAAGAAAATATTTAAATTAAAACCTTTCTCCTGGTGTCTTAATCAGCTACGTAACTTTCCTCAGCTAATGGAAAATGTGGGTCTTCTCAGCGTAATTAACTTTCAGAGTCAAAAAATACCCCCCCTGCTGCCCCCGAAAAGCTGACAAGATTTATGCTATCAATAAGCCAATAAATCTTGAATGAGCCTTTCCATTGATTTTAGTGCATTCTGCCTCAACAAAATCACTGGCTTAGCTTCTGGGACAAATACTTTGCAACAAATCATACGAATAGCTACTGCTTACATATCTTTAAGTAAAGCCTGTTTATACATTATTTCATGAACGAACCACAACACATGACTACTCAAAAGCATACAACCATTCCTTGAAAGAAAAAACAAGAGAAATGGTTATGGAGGGATGCAGGCTGGCAGATGTATGTCCTCATTCTAAGCCCCTTCACTGTACTCCACACTTTAGTCTATGACCTTATAAATACATAGCAAAGTTTGTCAGGCATTACAGAACACATTAGACTAGCCACCTATTTATTTGCACAGAGCTTATCTGATGCAAGACAAAAGTAAGATCACAAAAGCTGAACTCGTCTGGAAGTCAAATTCTGAACTGACAGAAATTAAGCATAAAAACAAATGCTTGTACTGGGCATATACTGCAGCCTTTGATCAACTAATGCAATGATAATCATAAACTGACCTTCAAGCATATCAGGGGTTTCTTCCAAATAAAGGAAAGCATGTAAAATTTTAGTGCTTCTTGGTAATACTTGCCTCTTTTCTATTGCTAGGAAAACCATGCAAGAATTTTTCAAGTTGTGTGTGATTCTATACACCGTTCTGAACAAGGCGTCTGTCAAGTCATCATCATAGAACACTACAGGAAAAAGATTACGAGCATACAGTATGTACATTTAAGTGCAGTATTTACTTAAATCTCAGGCATAAAACAACAAAAAACCTTAATTAGATTATTCTAATAAAACAAGTCATTAGTTTAGCTAAATCCCGAA
>VXAL01000598.1:623306-643766 GCA_013399475.1 Chauna torquata | reverse complement strand
CCCCGCCCCGCCCCGCGCAGGGTGTCAAATTTGGAGCCAGAAGGGAGGCGAGTTCTGCCGGTCCGACAAACGTTGACCGCTCAGGACAGAGAGCTGTTTTCATGTGGCTCGGGGGAAATTAAGGGGCGGACGTCCGGCTGGGTTAAAGCCGTTAAAATGATTGCTAATAATACAAACAGCATGCATAATGCTATGCAATATCCACTTTATGTCCCTAAATAACATAATAATATTAGCGCATAATGTGTATCTGTAAATAATATCAATATAAGTCGTATTAACTTAGTCCCATACACATGAAAGGTAAGTGACTAACGCCTCACCAAACAGGCGTGCTGCATTTCATCATGATGCGTATGTCACCGTTCTGAATTTTAATGAAAGACCCCGAAGCCGTATGTGGATATTGTAGGACTTTCCCCATTTAGTTTAATTTGAATGCCAGGTGTATTACTTACAGTACCGGAGTTAATTCTGGTTTTGATTCCACCGTTAAAAATGCGGAGTAACTGATGTGCATTATCGACAAGAAAGGATGTTGCTTCCCAGGGAGTACTGAAAATCCCCTCCTTTGCCTCCCTGCCTAGGAACAGCTCTTTGTAAAGGAGATGATACTGTATGAATTATATGTACACACACACAAAAAAGAGGATATATTGCAGTAAGGTATTTACCTTTTTTTTCTTTTTCCCTTCTTTATCAGTTAGGAGCAAATGCTACCCTTTGATCAACCCCTTCTGGCATGAGAATGCAAACATCACTGATTCACACAGACAGCTTTTATGTGAGTAACTTTTATATTATTTCTTTACTTCCATCCACCCTTCCCTTCCTTCTTGGCCACTTACAAGGTCCGGGTTCTGATTCAGAGGGGGAGCTCTTTGAGACAGGGCTTTGACTGCTTCTGTACAATAGCTGTCACCACATGTGGTCTTTAAGCGTGATTACTGTTGACAAAACCATCTATTTGATGTCAAGTTCAGCTCATTTCTTGCAGTTGAGCAAGATGTTCCTGCCTGGAATGGCTCAGGAAGGTGCATGATTGTTAAAAGGCAAGAACGTTCAAAATCCCCTGCAAAGATTTTAATCCCTTAAGCACACAGTTAAAAATGGTTAAGACAGCTACTTACCTACCTACCCTGTCACTGGGATCCCTTGCACTGAAAAAAAGTAATGTATGCAGGAATTTAAGACAACAAATCAATAACTAAAAGAAATGTTCAAACTTGGTGAAGCACATCGTGTTCAAAAAAGCTTACTTAAAGTTTCTAACTGCTGCATATGTTGGTATTCTTTTTCTTTAGATTCATTTGTCAGTGTCAGAATGTTTTCAAAAAGTCCAAACTAAACATTTTCAAATACTTTTGGGCTTCTCATAAAAGATGATTTAGCTTCTCTGTATCATATTCAGCAGGACATTTTGTTCATACAAGACCTTTTATATGGGCTTTTTTTTATTTACCTCTCCTCTCTGACGCTAATTGTTTTCCCCTTGCAAGCAGAATATATGCTTTTGTCCGGAGTCTGAAAGTGCTACTCTTTCCCTCAAAACCAGCCATTTCCCTGAGCAACCCTTCAGAGAGGCTGACAGTGTTTAGACTCTTGCAGCAGCATCTCAAGACACAGCTAAAAGTGCAGCAAACATGGCAAAGTCAGCCTATGAGGCACTGGTGCTAATGCAGTTGTGTTGCAGCAGTAACTGGAAAGTTTTAACTGGCAAGTAGGTCCCAGTGGGCTACTGAAACTGCGGTACCAACATCTCCGCAGGTTCAAGCCTGACAGCACAGACTGGCTCTGTATTTTCAAATGTAAAGGTGCCATTTCTTTGACCTTCCTTGCTTAAGACAGAGGGCCTTAGTTGCTTGATGCTGGTGAAAACTGTGAAGATAACTGAAAATGACTGTCTGCTGGCCCACCTAATCCTTTGGGGATTCAGTTAATATTTCACTGAACCTAAGCACACTGATCACATTTTAAGTATGGGCACCTCCACTAGTAAGTAGGAAGTTGTGTAAAATTTTAGGACAAAATTATTTACATTTCAAAAATCGTGTTCATATTTGCAAACGTACATCTGTAATTCTTCTCAGACAAGGAGACTTAGATTACAGCTCTTCATGAAAGCTGAATTCTTCCAAAACAGAATCAAAGACTATTACAGAGCTCTTTTTGTTATAAAAATGATGTTGGCTTGGAAACAAAGGACATCTCTTTGGTAGTCATGAAGCATAAGAAAATAGTGTATATGTGAAAAAATTGGATTCATAACTATGTTTACAGACTCTTCAGAGCCTCAGAGAAATTTTGTCTCTCACATCAAATACTATTTTTAGGTTCTTGGGCAAAGACTGCAGGCCTGCAAAGACACTTGCACATTTTATTATAAGCAGCTGTAGTCTGCCTAAAAATGAGGAGATAAGGAATTAAGGACACTTTAATTAAAAGAACCTATTAGGTTTGATTAGAATGTGCTACAGAGTGAACTTTTTTGATATTTTAGATGTGCAGCTTCAGTGCAGTTTCAGTGTGGTGAGCCTACAGACCCACAGCAATAGCAGCTGCGCCTCTAGGAAATACAGATATTTCTGTCATCCAGGTTTGTTAAGTACCAAGATACTACCTTCTACTTCAGCTTTACATTTCTTTCTTAGGTATCTTCTGACTGTGGTCACTGAATCATATTTAGGCAGATCAGGGCAAATCTTCATCTACAACAAATTTTAACTAGAATTTCAGAGGAGAATTCTCTCATCCTTGATTCCAGTGTAGTTAAGGTAATTTCTTCATGTGTTGCTATATGGGGCAAACAGGCTAACTGCACAGCTTTAATCCATTACTTAAAACGATTATATTTTTTTCCTGTGTGTGTGCCTGTGCAAGTGTCAGTGTAAGTCACATTTACATGGAATTAATCTCATTCTGTCCAGCTGTACGCCCATATTTCTCACTGTTTGATTGGCAGACTGAATTTCAGGAGCTCTGGTAACATCAAGCATGTTTCTTGACCGTTATTCCTAAAAAGCTTTAAAGGGCTGTCTCCTAGTGCAGGCACTTCAGTCACACATCAGGAATCCCATTCTGCTTTCTTCAGTGTTCCAGTACTCTTCCTGGCATGTCTTAACTAGACACAAGTGCCAAAGAGACGAGAGAAAGTCTATACCTGAGTGCAAAGAGCTGAGTCTAAGTGGAAACAGAAGTGCTGGTCACTGCCTGAAGACAAACCCTTCATTAGAGAATGAAAAGCCTTCCCATTCCCTCCCCATTTCCAATCTCTCTCCTATTCATCCCCAGCAGTTTCCTTTTAGGCTTATTGGGTGCTTCAAATAGAGCCTCTGACAAATTAGAAAAATTGGGCGTACAAACTAAAGTTTTGTGCTACCAGCAGCATTTCTCAGGCAATCAGCCGCGGTCTTGTTAATCCTGAGAGCATGATGTATTTTCACATCACTGGAGCATCCCTGAGCAATTTCTCTAATGGATTAGACACGAGCATGCCTTCTCCTGTACATTAAGCTTCCATTTCTTTTCTTACCACTCCCTCCTGCTGAAGATATGACATGCACCCTCTCTCCCCCAAACCCACAATATATAAAATGTTTTCCCACTACAGATTACATTATGGGGTGATTATATATTTGTTTAAAACATCAGCCACTGTATAAAGGAAGATATTACCAGACTACCTGCCACTAGCTTTTCTGGATTTTCTGCATTTATAAAATGCCTTTTTCCTGGAGGTGTACATTTTCCTCTGCTCCCTATGGGATTTTATGAAATATCATGAAAAGATACCTTTCTGAGGGAAATCCCGCTAAGCTTTCATAACATAAAATTACCATTATTTCCTTTCTCTGGATCTGCTCTGCTAATTTGGTGCAATGGACGCCTGTCAATTTTGTGCAGAAATTGAAAAGCCTATTGTGTTTCCGGGCACTTCTTTACAAACATAGGTTTGACAACAGCAGCCCAGGATGCAGCAGGTTTTGCACATCTGAAAGACCTGAAATATTCTTTTGTTTAGCAAAACTGCCTGAATCTACCTAGTACTTTCCCTCTCCAAATGATGCCTTAGCCAGGATGACTGAGTTACCTCGTCTTAGATGTCAGAGGTAATCCATTCAGCAAAACCTGAGAAAAGTCAAACCTACCACTGTTACCAACTGGAACAGCAGGGGCAGTAGAAATATACCACAGAAGACAGCAGCGCAAGTGTAAATAGGTGAAATGCCCCTTGTTCCTTCTGCATGTCTGCCATCAAATTTTTACTCCAAGTTGCTCTAAATCTGTGCACAGGCAGTGCAAGGTCTTCTGCTGTGCTGGGACATCTAGTCAAAATGGATTTAGCAGAGTCACCTGATCAAGTGCTCTAACACAGCCTCTGGGTATTGCTTCTACTCCCACCAGTGCAAAATGGACAGGGTTAACATGAAAGTGTCATTTTTCACAATTCAGACCCTTACTAAGTCTCTTGGTGACCTTGGTTAAAGATAGTCCACTGAAAGTCACCTTTAAAACTGAAATCTGTCAGCAGAGGCACCCCAGATGTCTTGCCTTACCATGTGTTCTCCTGTGCCAGCTATGGGAGACAAACGCAAAAAGCAGCTCTTCTTTGTGGTGAGCTGAATCCAGCCCTCACAAAATGGTAAAAGAAGGATGTCACTCTGACTTCAAAGGAAGCTGCATCAGGAGTTCGGAGCTTTGCCATTTTCCAGGACAAGAAGCGTAACGTTCAAAACCACATCTAAGATGTTGAAGATCATGTACAGAGAGAGGGAAATCAATGTACAGACAAAAGGCGGTATTTAATCAACTGAAAAATTGAGAAGGTTACTCTTGGGAGTTTTTGCAATAAAAATACTTTTAATTTACCAAACTCAGTATTGTTAATAAGTAGTAATTACCAATATAGATTTAGATAACGATGCACCAGTGTAATCTCAGCAACATGGACAATTTTGTGAATATTTTTAATCAGAATCAATTTGTACTCCAGACTTGGTTCAAGTACTTCTTGTAGGACAGATTAGCTGACAAAAGAAAAAAAGTAATGTGTCAGATGGGTACGAATGTATTTTGTCAAAACCTTGCTATGAACTTTTTGGAAACTCAAGAAATGTGTTCCTGCATGTCTCAGTTATGGCTGGAGAGTGACCCCTGCCTGGTAACATACAAATTACTGCCATCTACATTCTGAACTAAATGCTATATGATTTGCTGATCCCAGAAAGCTGTGGCAAAAGTTTTTCCAAAGCATGGTGAAATTTGTTAAATTGTGGAGACTTTTACATGCGACCCCCTCCCTCTGTTTTTCTTTAAAACCAAATTGTCACACAGCTTTTCTTTCTCTCTCTTTTTTTTTTTTTGGCACACCAAAGCAACATCCATAATGTTGCTGTGGCCATTCTGGTCCAAAGATGGAAGCAGATGCAAAATTACAAAATACTTAATTCCTCTTAAGATTATTTAACTTTCCATCCCTACCTGGTGTTGGGGCCCATTTACACTGCAGAGCTGGGGCAATGTTACAAAAAATAATGCAAGAGGAACTACTGTTGGTTATTAATGGCTGCCTGGTTTGCCCCTGACACACAAAACAGCTGCATTAGGTACCTCTGACAATCCAGAGATTTTGCTAGTGACATGAACATCATGGCCAGTGAATGATTTCCTGCTGCAAGTCACTTCTTAGTGTTCTTCTATTCCTGAGCCATCCTGTGATGGATCAGTTAATGGCTGTGGTTTCCACTTACATACAACTGAAAGAAAATGTTTTTCTTGTTTTAAAACAAAGACTGGAGTGTGCAGCTGCCCATCCACAACTGCTGAAATTATTCTCCCCAGTGTATTCTATGTTTGTTTGTTTGTTTGTTTTTTAAGTCATCAATTCACTTGGCACCATGAGGCTGCAGACAAGTTAGTTAGTGCTTCCTGCAGGGAAACAATCTCTGCAGTAGAGGCGGTTACCAAATACCTCTGTTATAATGTAACAGCTGCCTCAGTTTCTTCCTCAACAAAATTAGTTTAATAGTACAGTTAAACAAGACTGGATTTCCTCACAGCATGTGGACAGTCACTAACCAGTTGCTTTCACTCTTCTCCCCCCTCTTTATAGTCCTGCTTCATTTTTACTGAGTTAAATGATTATACTTGTGCTCCTACCTCAGAATGCCTTATTCTTTTGCTGCCATTGCGTATTACCTGGGGAATTTACAGTTGTTCAGTTTTTCATTTTGGTTTTGAGTTATCAGAAGGGAACAGCTAGGGCTGGAATACATGCCAAGAGCCAGTGCAGAGGCCATATGAAATAAGCCCCAAGTGATGTACATAGAAATTCTATCTTAATTGATATGGTAGATGTATACCTGAACAGATCTGCTTTGTTTCTGAGCAACAGTGCAGAGGTCCTTCAGAGGGGTTCTGGTGAAGGTTTTCTTCACTGCTTACAGTAGATACTATAGTAAATATAGAAATCTGAAATAACAGCAGCATCACTGCAGCTGAGACCTAATGAGTGACAACTTCTGGTGAATGTTCTCATTTTCAAATGTCACTGCTATCGTAGCAATAGAATGTGAACCATGTTGCACTGCTTACGTTATCACTCCATCCATTCCTAGTATTGAAGGTTTCCATCAGGGCCCACCTGTACCGAGTGTATCATCTAGCATATTTCTACTGTCTTCAGTTTGTCTTTCAGTTCAGCTCAGAGACTTGTTACCAGAGAAGAGCGCAAAGCTGACACCACTAACCCAAAGTCCAGAGGTTAGCTAACTGTCTGGGCACACCCTAACCTTGGGAGCCCTCCTCCACCATCGTCCTTTCTCTACTGAATGGAGGGAATCCAGGCCTTCATGTCCCTGGGGCTCTAGCCTAGAAGCCTCGCATTTAGCCACAGACAGCAGTTCTTTTCTATTGCTTCTTCCTTCCTCCCTTCCCTTCTTTCCCTTCCGAGCAGGTCAGGCTTTCTCGGTGCGCTGTTTCATCCTAGCCCTGCCAAACCTTTCCAGGGCAGCCCCACTGGCTTTTGCTACTGCCAGCATTCTGTTTGAGCTTTTGTGCAGCTCTTTCTAACTGGCTGTTTAGTTACTGCTGGGGAAGATACACAGGTCCTTAAGTAAGCTCTTCTGAGCCGCTGCCATTTGGAGTATTTCTGATGAGGTGACTTACAGATTTCTAGAGATTCCATGCTATTATAAGCTGTGCAATCAAATCCAAAGTTGGTTTGAAGCAATAAAGCTCCAGCAGGTTAACAGGAGATGATTAACAAAGCTGCTAGACCTGCAGTGAGTTGGTTTTGGTACCATCCAATTTTTGTAGTTCATTCTAGAGATTTCTGTTACAAACTACTCATCGACAACTGTGTTGGATGGTGATTTAGAAACGTCTGCCAAATGCACCGATCTGGACACACACTGCAGATGTCACTCTTACAGACATTTGGTCACAGATCTAGTAAAACAGCTTTGGCTTGCTGGTGTAAAACACAGATCAAGCAATTAAAGTATTTTTTGGTCCATAAAATTGGAGTATTTTTTTAAATGTTGATCAGTTTGTTTCAGTATTGAATCTTTTGGGCTAGAATGACAGGGAACTCAGGCATTATTGAGAAATAGATGTGAGAAACCGAACTCCGTTTTACGGGAAACTGCACATACCTTTACTTCTGCAAAATGCTTGCTTTTTCAATACTGATTTTATCAAAATAAAGACAGTTACGTGCATAATACGTAACAGAAATGCATTTCAACACAACCTAAAAAAACAAATATGTTTGACTGCAAAATTTATGTTTGAATTTCTTTCACAGATGATTATTGAAGGCAGAAACACAATAAAGATATTTTAAGTCATGTCCTTCTATAAACTAATTCTGTTCCTCTAATCAAGGAATATAATGGCATAATATCATATGCCAGACAGCATGAATTCAAATTCCTGCGTGGTTTCCATGGCAGCATTTTAGAATAAGTTTCCCAAGCAGTTGCAGATTGCATAGAAGAAGCACAAATGGGTATTAGGTATTGAACTAGAACACTGGAGGTGATAAAAGTGCTGTTTAACCAAATGCAGCCCATTAAATAATTGATTTTTAAAAAGCTGTAAGTGATTCATGAGAAATACGATCCTACCTATGTACAGGAAGAGTAAGGCACTGTTACAGTGGGATTTGTAGGTTTTATCTGAGATATCCCTAAAACATATACTTTCACTGCAGAGGGCATAAAAATCAGAGTTATTCTGATGTTGCATGCAACTGTCACAGATCATTAACGTACTTTATGACACTCCCCAGGATAATACTCTGGTACAGGTTTGTTCTCTCTTTGGTTCCAAACAAAAGACTACATTCAGAGCCTTATCTTCTTTACCCGCACTTGTCCTAGCTAAAGTTACAGCCCTAGCTGCAGTAGTTGAAATCACACCATGGAAAGGAAAGTCAAAGAAACACTGTCGGTGCTACTGACCTGAGGTATAGTTTGGTAGCAGCCACTTGGACTAGGGAGGCACACATGGGAAATGACAAAGCACAGGCCCAATGCTGAGCTCATTTATGAGGCTTCACTCCCAGCAAAGCCAGGTCTGAGGACAGAGTTTCACCATTCTTACTCTTTTAATGTTAATCGCATCAGATTTCATCCCTCCAAGGCCTTTTCACCTCTTACCCGCAAGACTAATATTACTAAATCTAAGAAGACACATGGATATCAGAATGGTGGGGAATCAAAATCAGGCCTAATACCCTCAGGAAGCACAAACAGGGCAAAAGACTAGCCTGTTCCTGCTGCCTCCTGCTGCTGAGAACTGAATTGTCTACCAAGTCTCTGTTCTGTCACATCACATCGCATCCTGTCCCTCACAACCACTTCTGACTACGTAAAACTCTTGAACTAAGTTCCGTGGCTATTTCTCCTTTTGGTGTTCAACTAAGATTTGCAAACAGTTTTGACATACTGATTTATACACACTGAGCTGAACATTGATTTGACCATTAGCATCTGAGAACTCCTACAGGTTTGGGTTCCTCAGTCATCAACATCAGCCATGGCCAGTTTTGCTGAAGGAAGGCCCAGGCAGTATCCCCAGATTTAGAAGCAAGGACAGAAAGTGCTCCCTTCAGTGCAGAATGCTGAATTCCTGCTTCCTGGGTATCAACTATGCTGATGCAGGCATATGTGGGATTCATTTAACACAAGAATGTAATTCCAGCATAAACGAAAGGAAATGGAGGAATGGAAGTGTGACCTCCCAGAACTTTGTCATGTGTGACACTTTTCCTTGTGAGCATGTTACGTACTACACAAAACAAATAATTATGTTTGAAACCACATTCCAGTCAAGTAAAGAAATCAACAGTGTCTGTCTTGTTCCCATGCTGGCTGTTCCTAACCTTCCAAGGTCTCCCCAAGCATAACTCAGTGTCTCCGGAACACCAGAGTCACCAGAACTCACGTTATGCTTTCTAAACAGAATCAAAGCTTTCTAGCAGGTCACAATATTTCACTGCCAGTTCATTGCAAAACCGAACACTATCTTTCTTGCTTTCATCATCATTTTATTTCTGGCTTCCCTCAAACCATCTTTTTATTTATCTCTAGTGCTTGGTGCACCCTCTAGCTGAGGTTGTTTGCTCCTTTTTCATCATATTTGCTTGAGATTTTTCCTTCTCTGCATTCACGAGGTCCGAGGAACGTCCAAACTACAACAAATAATGAACAAAACTATGAGGACTCTTTCTTATGTTTAAAAAAAAAAAGTATTTGCTAGGTTTGATCACAGTACTCTACCTAGTACTTTGCCTCAAGATGTTCTGTTAGCTCACTGGGAATATTTGAGAAGATTCTTCAACCATTAAGAACTAACTAGCTAAGTCCTTGACACGCTACAAGGCAGCCAAGATGACTGAAATAGCAGCTTTGTTCTAGAACTGAACCAAGATACTTGTTTTAATTAGTCTCTCAGCAGATTCCCTTTTAATTTACACAAACATTCTTCAACTCTCTTCAGTGACTTTATAGTAGTACAAGTGAGGAGTAAGAGGAATTAAATTACTTCAATTCATAAATTTTCTCCAAGAAAGAGAGAAACTGAAGATCAATTTGCAGATTTTTCTTCTTTGTACAGACGGTAACAAGGAAGTAATACCTTTATTAGTGAGGTAATAATGAATCCTTACCTAATTAACAGAGTCAAACTCATGTTGCAGTACCAAATATCGTTCACAAGTCACAGCTCCAAAGAAATAGACCAAACTAACTTATCGCAAGAACAAAGCACAGAAGCAACACAAGTTGATCCTTGATTGTGTCTTGTCTTTATAATTATACTGAAGAGGATAGGCTGGATCCTTAGCCAGTGGCAAGTGGTGTACCTCCACTTCAGCAGGGAGTTACAGTGACTTAAAACATCCATGATCTGATCATCCACAAACCCTGATCTCCTAACTGACTCATTTTCCTTGGGAACTAGCTAATGTTGTATTGTTATTCCTCTGTGAAATTAAATGAAACACTGAAGCCGAGAACCCTTAGAAAATTGAATTTGTTTCCTTTCTCAGTAACTCTTCTCTTTACTCTGGCGTGAAATAAGTGGATACTGGAAGTTGGATTTAGCTTTTTTTCTCCTTTTCTTTTGTTATTATTCTAGAAAAGGTTGGGTTGAACATTGTGGATAGATTGCACAAGAGAGAACAATGAGACAAAGATGGTTTATGATGGAAAAAACAGCATGATATGAAAAAATACATAGCAACCCTCTGTTTACACAGCTATTAAAATGTTATAGAGATCAGTAAGGACTAATGTAAAACATTTAGCATAGGAGGAAGCAACCAGCAGAGGTTAATGTACTTAGTGAAGCTGCTGCAGAAAACAATGACAGATGCAGAATCAGAGCTGGGTGGGAAAATTTGCATCTACTTGTTGTTCAGCCGCAACAAAGAAAAAGGTCAACAATTTGGTAGATCGGTTCAACAGAGGGCATGTGACAGAAAAGCAAGCGTTTAACCAAAGCATCTCCTAGGCTTCACCACCCAACCAGAACAATGCCACTCACTATGATATGTATGATTCAGATAACCAGGACTACGTTTTATTAACGTTGCTAGTGACTACCAGATGCAATGCACCTCCTGTTATCCAGCTAGGCTTAATATCTGAGAACAGATTCATTGCTTAAACGTGTCCATGTAGACATATCCTTCATTGTTGTGGTCTCTGAAACACAGGTTGTGAAGGGCTCGCTCTGTATGATACCTTTTCTCCCATATCAATGTATTTGTCTTGCCTACAAACCAGGAACCCCTGAGATAGTTCACCTCCTTGTTTGTGCTGCACAGGAGAAGGCTTTGATGCTGATTAGGGGCTATGCACTCAATAATTATTAATTACTAATTATCCAGTGACACCACAGTAAAGCATTAAAATACTAACATTCTTCATTTTTCTTCAGACATGCATGGGACATTTGTCATCCTGATGCCTCTCAGCCTGATACTGATGATTTTTGGAGGAATGACTGGATTCATCAGTATTCTTGCCAGGGCCTACCTACTGCTTCTAATGACGGGTCTGCTTTTTCTTTTTGGAGGTACTTTATCAAATCCTGGCTTAATCATTTTAAATAATAAGAGATTATATCTGGGAAACATCACTTTGCCTTCCAGAGAAAAAAGTTAAGCAAGACTTTGCTTTCAGAATAATGCTACTGTTCATTCACTTGGCGTCTGTTCAGCTCCAGGAAGGGTTCTGGTATAGAAAGCTGCCCCTTGCAGCCAGGAAAGGCTGTGCTCGCACACAATCCTACCTCCTTGTGGACCAAGTCATGCCTTGAACACAATGCCATTGCTCTGTCCATTAACACAAAAGATTACATACCCTCGCAGCACAGCGCTCACACTCTTCGCAGGCAAGGTTTGAAATCTGAAGCACTGGAGACGTGATTTTGGTATTAGTAAAACGTAGGGTTTAATAGCCTGGCACACATCTCACAACTATAAAGTTAACTGACATTTTTTTCAAAGGCGCTTGAATTGAGCTCCTGAAAAGGGTCTTGCATTCATGAGTTAACTTTATCACTAGTTTTGAACTGGAGTGTTGTCTCCAAACTCTGTTGGGGCACAAAGGCCTTCAGCTCATTGCACCACCCCAGCACAGCCTGCCACAGGCAGCTTCAGGTCCCAGCAGCAGGTTCTAGGACTTCAGTAACACCAGAGTTCCTCTTTAATCCTCACAGGCCAGGGCTTGGTTTGTACCAGCAGCAGAGCTGGGTTCCAATCCCCACTCCAGGCGCAGGTGAGACCAGAGTCTGCCTCAGTCCGCATTAGTCTGGCCAGGATCCTGAACAGCACTGCTCTTCAAAGTCACCCCAGGCCTAAACCCCTTCCTCTTTTCTCTGTCAGTAGCCAGACTGAGAACAGCAGCACTGTTCATGTGGAAGATAACTAATTACTGCACTCCACCCAAAATCCACTGAAATCCTCCCAAACACTGCTACCACCCAAACCGCCTGTTACTTGCCAGTCCCTGGCCCTTCTGCCTATGTCTTCATTTGGTAGCAGCCCAAATACCAACTTTTTCATAACCAGATTTTTGCAGGGGATGGAAGCTCCATTTTGCTATTATTTTTATTGCCCCTATTCAGATTAGTAAACTGAAATTACGTGTTTTCAAATTCTTACAAAAGGAAACCCTGAAGAGTTGCTTTAGTTGGAGTGTAACATTTCAATTCAAAGCTAGTCAAATAGTTTTGTGGGGTTCATCCTATTACTAGTTTTGCTGTAACCACAACCTCCGTGTTTTACAAAGTCATTTATGAATTAAAACTTAAAACATTCTGTCAAAGTAGGATAACTGGGTTTAAATTCATCTCCATTTCCTTTCCCAAAGAGATTTTCAGTACTGTTTTACGACGTACTTCAAACAGAAATTTTCTCCAACAGAAAAGTGGATCCTCAGTATTGGTCCTCATCACCTGATCATACAGTCCTGTTTTTAAGAAGAGAATGACAAGAGATTGCTGGAAGGAAATGTGCTGCTGTCTCAAAGTCTTGACTGACCTTTTTAGTCTGAAGAGCTCTTACAAAGACCAACCAACCCTCATTATGCTTTTCTTCTGGGGAAAAAAAAAAAACAAAAAAACACATACCACAACCCTGCACGTTCTATTGCCTTAGACCATCAGAAAGCTGTACTCACTAAAAAGGCTTAGGCTATTTGAAAACTACTCTAAATACTAAGTGAAAGATGAAAAGCTGTGAAGTGCAAAGCACGATTATCCATCCCGTCAAGGAGTGGAGTACTGTACCTTTTTAAGACACATGGGCTTGCAAAGAGGGAAAGGCAACACAAAGACAGTAGTAGGAAAGGGGTGCTAGAATTTGTTCTGAGGCTGCAGCTGGAGCTGTTTCCCAGGACAGTGTGAGCAGGCTCTGATGTGAGACCAGCCCCTCCTCCTGCTCAGGCAGTACTCTCTGGCTGTTTCAGCTGCACTGAGGCTTGATGCATGTAACAGGCACGCACAGGTCTATACGATATTCCAGTTCATGATATTGATTATATAGTTCTGTCCTGGCAGAAGGAAATATTTTATGATGTAATTCTAGAAACGTATTTTGGAAAACAGCAGAATTGATATGTTCCACATCCCAGGGCATACTACTTGGTTCCCCCCCCCTCTTTTTTTTTTTTTAAATACAGTTAACATTTGAGGGGGAACACAGAACTCAGCAAACCTTATAGGAAAATTCAAGAAAATAGTCACTATTTCCATTTCTGCTCACAAGAAGTATAGAGGAGTTATTTTTTCTTCCCGTTGCAGAGGCCTATAACAAGGCACAGGCATAACAGCGTGGTTAAAATCAGGAATATGAGTATGCATTTTGAATGTTGGACAACCCAATTCTCTTCTTAGTCTGCCTCTACTAAAACGTATCTTTCTGGCAAAAATGCAAACACATCTGGACTTACACTGTGATTTAACATAAAGCCCAACCAAAATTTTTATTCCTCAGAATCAGATAAGACTATCTTTTCCAACAAGTGTTCCAGTGTCTCGTGCTTTCCCTAGACCACAGTCCTTGAACTCTGGGCCTTCCTATCTCTTCTTTCCTGCCACTGGTCAAGAGAAGTCAGTATATGTCCTTTGAGTGACAAGGATGCCAGGCCCAGGATGTAGCATGTACCTTGTGCTACATGTGCAGTTCCCCAAGTTTGCTGGTTTCTGTACAGTCCTTTCATTCTGAAAACATCTGGCTTCTTGTTTGAGAGTCAACATTCAAAACCAACCTAAATTCAGGTCACTGACCTGAAATGGAAGAATCTCTTGCCATGCGCTTTCTTGCAAAGAAGTAAACAACTGTACAAAATGCACAGCAATCAGAAATTAGGATGCATTATAAAATACATTGAAAACAGAGATGTACATGCATTAGATATCCATAAAAGACATGACTAGATTTCTGTTGTGGGAGACTTGCTGCTATACATTTTGATTCAGTATTGAACAGTGAGAACACACAGAACTCAATATATAAAATAGAACCCTCCCTTTATTTTCCATGCACCCTTTCCCCCCCAAAAAAAACAACCTTGACTCGATTGGAGAGGTAAGGAGAGGCTAACTGGTAATCTGGCCTGGGTGGATAGAAGGAATGGCAAAGAAGCCCTAAGAGGTGTATAAGTATTTTTACTATCTGCAGTGGATCTTAACTATGTTTTTCTTTCCCAGCTCTTGTTACGCTTACTGGGATCAGTGTCTACATTGCATATTCAGCTGCTGCCTTTGAAGAAGCTGTCTGCCTCCTGAGGAGTAAGGATGTCCTGGTAGAAATTGATATCAGGTTTGGCTGGTCTCTGGCACTAGTATGGATCTCCTTTGTCGCAGAAGTGCTCACTGGGGCTGCGTTTCTCCTGGCAGCAAGAGTTGTGGGCCTGAAACGACGATGTGAACAGGTGCTATGAACAGCAGGTATCACTGCAACACCAGAACCCTGCAGAGCCTAGAAATGGGGGTTGCTTGGTCTGTCTGGTCACTAGGGGTAATAAAAGTGGCAAGGCTGTGACTGAGTATCTTGCCAGCTGCCATAAACTCTTCTCCTCAAAATTATCTACAAAATACAAAAATTCTGATAAATCAGTAACACATTTTTAGCATTGTCAAGAAGGAAACCTTTGTGACTTCAGAAGAAAGTACACTGCACTCTTAGTGTTTCTACAATAATTTCAGCTGGAAACTCATTTGGCATCACCATTCATTGCTTAGAACAAGACAAATTTCTGGCTCTCTCTTCTCTTTCTGCTATCCCATCTATCCCTCAGAGTACCCTGCAGGCCAGCCTGCACGGTCCGCTTAGCTTTTGATTTCTCCTCTGAGACTCCTAATGCGTATGCCTAGGATTCCAGTCACGATGGCCACCTCTACCATATATGAAATATGTCTATATACCTGAAGCCAGGCATAGAGCGTGAGGGCTAAGTATCCGTATCCTCAATTAATATTGCACACAATACACCTTTGTTGCACAAAGTAAAATCAAAAGTAAAGGTCCAGAATAGGAACTTCCAAGTATTTGGAGAAATTCAGTGATAATTAGATCTAGCACTAGAGCATGTCTAGGACATCTAGTCTGGTGTCCACCTTCCATATTTATAGGATCTTTCTTTTCCCTAGTGTCTCCCCAAAGAGGCCCTCCTCTCTCCTCTACCGCAATCACACCAGTTCTGTGCCAACACACAAAAAAGCGATGGTTTGAGAGATCAGGGAACCCCAGAAGCCTACTCTATGTCAGCTATGTATAATGTCTAAGGAGAAATACAGCATCATGTTCTCTTTTTAAAAATCATTACTCATACAGTGAAAACAAAGAAATGAGTCATTTCCTAAAAATGAGCTTTACTGCTGTGAAAAAATGAAAGGCCTAGATACTGTGAACAACTTGATATCAGTTATCCTCCAGACAGTCATGACCATGGTGGTGAAGTTCTCAAGGGCAATGTAATAGTGAATGTACTACTTCCAGAGAAAGCTACAGCTGCTTTTCTGGATGTTTTAACTAACCACTGCAGCCAGCCCCATTCTGTCAGATGCTCAGGCTACATACTTATCTTTCAGCTTATTACAAGCTGCTTTTCCAATTCTGTAATGCAGAACACATATCTGATACATTTCCCAGTTTTTACTTTGCAAATTTGATGTTTCCTTTTCATGCTAGCATATTCAACTTGTGCTGAAAACTGCTGAGCATACAGGATGCCTGTATTCCACCTCAAGTGCCAAGCAATTTAGTTTTTCTTTATTAATTTTTCCTCTGAGTAATAGCACTTAAGAAGCAGTTTTACTTCGATGCCCGCTGAAGTTAGTGAAGAAATTTTCCCCAACTGCTGTGGCATGGGATAACGACCTGAATGTGTTAACAGCTCCACTACCTTTCTGTTAGATTACGGACAACTTCAGCATATTACAGTTCAAGACTGTGACTCGGGAGCTGTATCAGGAAGGCACATAGTCATTGGGCAAGTCCCCTGTGCTTCCTCCAGTAGCACAAAGGACATCATTTACCTACCTCTGTTGAATATCAGAACAATTTTATCATGGTCTTTTGTTAAAGACTGCACATTTACTTACTGAGCTCAGCTCTGATCTTAGTCCCACAGTACCAAGTACTTCATGAAAAATGGTGGCAGCAAGCTTCCAGCTTGCAGTCGATGCAGATAAAAGGAAACATTATTACTAAAATGTTGTGAATGGAGAACTGAGGCATAAAAACAGCCCAAGGTCAAACGAAACCAGAGTTTCCAAATCCCAGTCTAGCACCTTGGCCGGCAGACCTTTCCTTTTATCAGAATGAAGTAAGATTAGAACTCCTGAACAGACCGAGCAGCAGAGGTTCTGTTCAGAGCCAGTACAGTTTGCACTTCTCAGTTGCTCCCACACTGGTTTTCACATATTTTCCATGTTGCCTCGCATTGGGACTGTGTAATGGAGTCATTCTACAAGTTAAAGCATACCAAATCAATTCTATAAGAACAGTAAGAAAAAATTGTTTGTAGCCAAAATTCTGTGTGCTTTAGTGAATTATGTAAAATGTAATACTTCTATGTTTTGGTGCTAGTGAAGTTACTTAACATAATACTATTTTTGTGATGTTAGCCAGACATTACTGTAAGCTGTAATACTAACATACCATCTGAGTTATTTTTGAATATTTATTACAGATGTTATTTTACAGTGGTTGTGAATGGTGTAAAATTAAATGAAGTGACATCTCAGAGCTGCGAATTATTTACAAAGACGTGGAAGAACTGAGATATATATATTTTTCTTTAACTTTTTCTGCAGATCTGTCCTACAGTTTCTATGATGCTTTTGAAGTACCTGTGTCACACGTGGTAGGTATTTGTAAGATAATTATGCAGCTACAATATACAATACTCAATCAAACCTAATTAGAAAGCCAATAAATCTGTTACTGAATTAGAGCAATTCTCATTTCCATGGCTTTCCTAAATCTCTCATTCTGATGTCCTGCAATATCTGGCACAGTGGTAATAAAGAGTAATTTTGACTTCTGAATATTTGTATAGCCCCTGAATTTCTCTGAAATTCCTTCTGAATACAAAGAAAAAAATTGTTTTGAATAGTCATATAAGCCTTAAACAATTTGAAGTATTATGCTAGAAAGAGAAAACATCTTGGAAAGGACTATGTCATTCAGTACAAATGATCTTATCATCCTCCTCCTTATACTGAAACTAATGTTTATCTGATACCCAGTTCTTCGCTGTATTTTTCCAAAATGCATTACTGAGATGAGGAGACTGACTATTCCCAGTACTTTCTGGTGAATTGCAGTCTCATAGGTAATTGGCCACATTTAAAGTGAAGAAAAATAAATATTATACTGAGCAGAGCAAGAGTCTGAACTGGTAGAGTGCACAGAGCTACTGTAGGCACTAATTTAAAGGCTACCTCAAGGGATGGCAGAGAAGGATAAGAGAGGTCACAGGAATACTTGAGGGTGAAAAAGCTTCAGATAGATAAGAGCTTTAGAGGTGAATATTACTGGTGAATATAAGGCAGACATGCAACCACAAGGAGCCTGGGTCTGTTCTTGAGCTGGATGCTGCAGAGCAGCTTGAATGTCTCTGTATCCCCTTCTGTGATGACCAAGGGGAGATTATTGGTTCAGACAGCTTCAGTTCACATCGCTTAACTTGTTGATCACTGATCCAAAGCCAACAGACCTGACTGACTCTATGTTATTACATTTCACATGTAGTTCATAATTTCCCCCTTCTAAATCATGAAGAAGGGCAGGTTGGAGACCAAACAGGACATGTTCTGTCCATGCCTTGCTGGTCAGCATGGACAGCAGAGACAGAATCTGCCCAGAACCCCTCCACTGAGGTGACCATAGCAAGGCATGCAGTGCCTGCCCAGCTCCTTAGACCTGGAGCTCAGGTAGCCTTCACATGGCTGTGAAGAGAATTTATTCCTACTTTCTGTCAAGGGTGACCGAAGCTGTTAAGGAAAACTGGAACTGGCCCATGCCCCAAGGACATAGATTTTCCAAAGCTTGATTGGCATCTTGGGATCTCAAGTGATCTTGGCCTCCAAACAACCTTGTTTTGCACTGTTCTGCAGATGAAATCCAATGGTCTCAGTTTATTAAAACTGAAGAACTCAATCTGGAGAAATCTGAGCCTACTTCAGAAATCTAGATTTCCTTTTCTCTGCTTCAGTTTGCAAATTTCTTGGAGTGAGCCTATTTCAATTTTGCCAAGATGTATCAGTCAAAAAACACATCCTTTGGTCTCCTTGTCATTTTCATATTAACAGATTAAATTGCCCCAGCTCAGGACCAAAAAGGCCAGAATGAATGCTCTGGCTTTGTACTGGAGAATCAAACTCTCCCTAGAATTGGTATAAGCACGCTCAAGAGAGTCTCCCCTCTGCCTCAATGCTCCCCATTTGTTTGCTCAGTGGGCGCAGTCATTACCTCAGCAATCACAGGCTCAGGGGATTTGGCCAGATGTTCTTGGAGGCCAGACAATACCACCCTGAAGGGCAGCTGAGCCCATATGCTTTTAGCCACCCCTGTTTTAGGTTCTAGGTCTTTAACTACTGAAATGCATTCTAGTTAGGTTACCAAAAAAAGTATCTTGTTACTTTTACTAAAACAGTATTGTGCTGTCTTACTGTATTAACTTTGTTACATTTTACAAATCAGCTTTAACCCTAACTAGGCCCTCAAACTCTTCCCTCTCTTTTTGCCAGTACTTTCAGCAGTCACAATATTGTCGCATTCAACCTTTGGATGCATGTTAGCAGTGGCAGTATCCACTGCTGGGTCACATCCCACTTCAGTGATACATATGTAATGCTAGCAAGCATAGTCTGAATGCTCTGACTAGAGACCTTCAGTGTTTTACAAGGACTTGCACAGAAGCAGCGGTCTCTGCTGACATCTTGTGACAACACTGAGCAGTTGACTGTATTTGGAAAGAAACAACTCATTTCCATACATACTACTTTTTGTATGGTTTGGAGAGCAGAGGAGACTACAGTGCTCACCAGGCTGTAGCTCCTGTATTTTATAGCCCACAGAATCCCACCTAGAAACTGCTGCATCCAAGTCAGTAACTCACTGCATCAGGACACATCTCCCAGCTACTGGCCATCTGAAGTTAAAACGTCAGATGAGAATGATGAGAAAGCTACTGTTAACCTTCCCTGTTTTTAAAAAAAAAAAAAAAATTGCAAAACATTTTGAACAGTTTTTACTCCTTCTGTTCTTAGAAGATATACATTATAGCCATTCCACAGATGGTTACATTTTGATTAGATCAAACAGTATTGGTTTTATTTTATTTTTTTTTGTCACAAATATTGAAACTGTTGAACTGAATCTAATCAAATTGAATACCTGAGGATACAAATTATAAGAGAAAAATAAATAGCTTTTTATCATGGCTTATTTCCTGAACATGACAAACTGACTAAGGATTGAAAAATTGAACTAGAGAGACTTCAGGATTGGTCTAGAAAATGTAAATGAGGTTGTTCAGGAAGCAGAATGCTACAGTTTTCTGTGGCTTTTCAATTCTTTACCCTCTCTTAATAACAACATTTTTTCCAAAAAATTCAGGAAGTTCTGTTCTCAGCACGAGCTGAGCAACTTCAGTGAGATTCACCAAGACATCATTGAACTTTGAAACTATACAACAACAGTCAAAGCAGAAGAGATGAACTCTAACCTCCCACCTCTATTAGATTAAATCTTCCTTTCTTGGGGACTGTGGCAGCATTGTTCCCTCCTGATCTACAAATGTATCTCTGCATAGACTACTCGGACACATCTGTAATTCTTCTAGGCCAAAGTACTAGTAGAGCATCTCCTGTAAAAAGACGTTCTTAGCTGTACTGGAGGATCAGGTTGATACTTATAGGTTGGATGAACACTGT
>VXAL01000598.1:475602-618074 GCA_013399475.1 Chauna torquata | reverse complement strand
GCTCAGCAATAAAAGCGGGGAAAGGGGAAGGAGAAGGGGGGGCTCTCGTTATGAAGACGTCTGTCCTCCCGAACAACCGCTACGCGTATTGAGGCCCTGCTTCCCAGGACGTGGCCGAACACCGCTCGTTGACGGGAAGTAGAGAATTCTTTCTCTCTTTGCTTCCGCGCGGCCTTTGCTTGTATTATTTCTTTTCCCTTTAATTAAATTATCCTTATCTCAACCCTTAAGCCCTGGTCCATCATATTTTCTCCCCCTGTTTCTTTGAGGAGGGGGAGTGAGCGAGCGGTTGTGGTGGAGGTCGCCTGTTTAGCTGGGTAAAACCACCACAGTCTCTACTTCATGGCAGCATGCATTGGTCAAGATGATCCCTGCTGCTGTACTGCCCTAAGTATACTTGACCTGCAGCTGTTTTCTCTCCTACAAATAACAGATGAAAGAAATCTAACAAAAACAATGGCCCAGATTCTCCTCTCAAGCAGAAGCCTTGGCAGAAAAGGTGGGGCCCTGGGGAGTCACAGCCACTGCGTAATAATGTCCTGGTGCCTGCTGGCCCTTGAGCCTAATTGTCTGCAAGTTCACTCCCCAGGCAGGGCTAAGGCAGAGCGCTGCTCTGTTCAACCCACGGGCTGGGCTCAGAGAATAATCATCTAAACCAGAAACACCTGATTTTTACTGGACAAAAAATTTAGCGGATGCTTTATCAGTGCCATTTTTAGCCAGGCAGCTCTGAACAGATTCAAGTTCCTTGTGTGACTACCATGCTGCAGAATGGCTGGAGCCAGGGAAGCCAAGCCTGGCTCTGACCCAACGCCATAAACTGTTGTCTGGTTAATTGCAAGATTTGCTTTTGTTTTGTTTACTACATGAGTCCAAATGGAAGCTTGAGGACCTATTTGCAGATCCAGCTGTCTAAAGCCCTTCAGCATACATGCCTGTAGGTCCAGCTTTGTATTATTTAGAGCTTTTGCTTGTTGTTTTAGGTTTAATGTGTTTGCTCTCTTGATGGCTCCGTCAATATACATTCTGCACTGAAAAAGTTAAATGTCAATACATAAAAAAAAAAAGATAGGGTCAAAAATACCCATCCAGAGTCTGGAGATGGAAAGCAAATTGTAGGTTTGTCAATAGTGTGTTTGGGAGCATTCTAAGTAGTGAATCACTTGATGCTAGCTATTGTAAATATTGGTTTAAAGGCGTTATAAAATAGATGGTGCGTAGTTAAACCTTCCTCCAAATCCTGATCTATTTACGCTACCTCACTTAGTGTCAGATCCAAAGACCGCTGAAAGTAATAGGAGTCTTTACCAAGTCCTTAACGAGCACAGTGTAGCTTCAGAGTACACACATAATCTTGTGGTAGGGGCACAGTACGTTTTCTTACAGTTTTCAGGACATTAGGCATACAGTACTCCAGAACATGCCTTTCGTTTTTGTTTCATTAGTGACAGCAGAGAAAAATGGCATGGAGTGACTACATTCAAAGAAAAGTATGACTCTATACCCTACCTGCACGGCTTTTTATGATGTACAGTTAGACAATGAAAATGGTATTCAACTCCCATTACAAATCATAGTGTGGGACAGGTGACTGAGATCCAAATCCTGAGCAGACCTGGACTGAATATGATTTTGAGTGTGTAGAGTCCTTCACTGAATGCTGGATTCAATCAGAGTAAAACATTAGAGCTGTGATGCCAGAACAGTGAACCTGAAAAATGATTAATGTAACTTCTGCCCTGTCTAACCCTCACTCTGAAATTTGAAGGAATTCTTCATCACCTGAGCCCTAGTCTCTACAAAATCTTTTCTTGTTTCACCTTCTCAGTGACAGGTAGCTGTCCCAGTATCTGTACATTAGATCAAATCCTAATTTAGAAGCAAAGGATTATTATTGAGAGCTAGATTTCACAAAAGGCTTAACATCACCAGCACAGCCAGAGTTTCCAAAGATTTAATGTACTGGATGCATATGGAAAAGTCTGTCCAGCACTGTCCTAGCACTGGCTATTGCTTTTTATTTTTTTCTCTATGTAGATACCTAAATAGGAGAAAAGGTATGGCCAGTGCCTTAAAAGTCTGGCTGAAAAAGTTCCTAAAGAATAAAAGGGAAGGGCAAATCAGAGTTTTGCTGTTGTTGACCTGAGTGGAACTGGCATAGGTAGGTTTGGAGAGCTTTGAACGAAAATCCATTCCTCAGTCTTACAAACAAACACCTAATTCAGCCCAAACCTTACGACAACAGAATCTTTCCCTCGAGTGTTAGTATACTTTCTCCACATTGGGAAAGGAATTAATGAGTAAGAAAATCCAACAGGAGAGTTATTCATGCTCATCTGCTTTTGGTGTAGCTGTCTATTGTAGTACGTCTGCATTTTTAGCCATCTCCCTGTTTTTCCCCCACCTTTTTCCCAAGGAATAAACTGAAAACAATTCAGCTGTAGGCAAGTCTGGAACCTGTCTGGTTCTTCACCTGTGGTTTCCATCACAAAGAAAACTGTGATTAAGGGTGACAGGGCCCTTAGGAGACTGGAAGGTGAGATGGCAGCTGGAGAAGAAAATGACAGGCCTCTAGAATTATCTGTTCCTGTAGAACAGGTGTCGGCAATCGCAGAGAAGGCAACGCCTGAAAGTTTCAGTGCTCCAGGCGGCACTGAGAGGGGAAGATGTGTTTGCAAAAGGGCATGTTCACTCAGTTACAGAGTGCATGTGTTGTGCTAAATGTCCTTAAATCCCTCTGGTAATGCAGCCGTCTGTAACAATAAATAGCAAATAACTATTGTCTCCTCTGGGAGACAATACAAAACAGGAGTCATCCTGCTCTGTGTTGAGGTGTAAGAAACCATATATTTACTATAAGTTCTAAGGAAAAATACTAAGGAAAAACACACATAATTTAGCCTGAAATCTTAGATTGCTTCTGCTTATACAATTTTGTTTAAAATCAATAATAACCCTTAAAAAATCCCAAACAACAGACTCCACCCAATTATTCTAAGTTTAAAAACACCTGATAGGTAAGACATGTTTGTGTGTTAGAACTGAAAGGTGTTATGATTTGTCTGTCTTTCCATTCCCTTCCTGCCCCCTTGTTTCCAGAGTCCTTTAAATCCACCCCCTGCCCCAAGCAGAGATACAATTTAAAACCCTTCAGTGTGCAATTTTTGTGACTGGTAGGAATACAAGGGCAGGGATAGACCAGCTGAGAAGTGAGGAATCAAGCAGTTTATGTATATACATCAGCTTTTAAGGGTGAACAGCAGCTCACCTACTTTGTTTTAAAATATTCGTGCGTATCTCTGGAAATGAGAACATCTAATAATAGCAAAGGGTTTTATAAGCCAAGCCAAGACACTCAGTGTCTTGAAAGTATTTTACAAACACAAACGTAACTATTCTTCATGACTCACCTGTAAGGTAGCTATCATTATGTCTCTTGTTCAGATGGGGAAAATGGCATCCAGAGAGACTAAGAAACTCAAACAAGTAACACATCCTAACGGACTGGTGGGGACTAAAACCAAAAAAAGACTAGTAAATGACAATTGTTACTTCAGCTCACTGCCTGAAATTACCTGAATACTAATACCCCCCAAAAATCCGAGACTGCATTTCACCCCAAAACACACAGAACCAGAACACCCCAAAGAAAGACACAAGTAGTTCAGAGGCTGCAAAGAACACTGAGGTTTTCTAAGCTGGTCACAAATCTCAAACCACTCTCAAACCAAAATAAAAGAATCAGAAACTCTCCAAAAAAAAGCTCACATTTTCCCCCATTTCCAGTTATCTGACAGCTTCTTTCACATGTAAACCAGTATTTCTATCCCAGATGTGAGAAAAGAATTCAGCAATGTAGATGCCTGCTACCTGTTTGCTGTTTCCCAAAGAGGTGTTTAAACTCTCCAAAGGTTGCAGTGATTTAAAAGTTGAATGGTAACATACTGATTTCCATGGTTTTGAAGCAGCCTTTTAGAAAGGTAAAACCTATGAGATTTGTTGCTAGTAAAGAATGTGTTACTGAGCTATGGTATTATCAAAGGTCCTCAAGAAGCCTGTCACACACAGTTAAAAGCTGAATTTTGCAGTAAGTTTGGTGAAGAACAAAACTGGTCTTCCTAGAAGCTGCTAAAAACCTTCTAAGGTTACTGAAGAGGCCTCAGATTAAGCTACTCATCTACACCCTTCTTCGAAAAAAATGGTTTTCCTCCTAGAGTCTTGAGCTCTAGAATCACATCCTAGGTAACGGTCCTAGACAATAGTCACAAACTACGTGGAGTGGGACTTAGAATTGCTGTGCATTTCATTGATGTAATACATTCAGTGCTTACAATTATAAAATAAGGGTTTAGCAGCCTACTCAGTGTCTTCTCCCTCATCTCTATAAGACAAGTGAAAAATGGTTTACTTCTGGCTAGAAATTTCTTATGTCCACTGTCATGTCCATCTCAGACATCCACATAACCAATAACTTCTTCCTTTCCACTCAAGTCTGCCTCCAGGAATGGATTTCCCAAATGATGCCTTCACCTTACATGAAGATGCTTCTGTCTGTAGTTGTATGAACCACTGCGCATTTGTTTCTTCATCACACCTTCTAACAGCTTGTGCTCAGCCAGCACATCTACCTTGTGCCAAAAGCCAGTCACAGAATCGTTCCATTCCAGGCAGCACAGCCAAAAACTCCTTTTCTATCTGTCCCCTTTCTGTTTCTGTCAAGGCATTTGGAGCAAATGCTTTTGGCTCCTGATAGGTATCACTGTGACTCCTTGTCTTCCTTGAGATACATCATACTGCACCTCTAACTGCTCTGTACTTAACCAGAAGTAAGCTGCAGTGTTGCCTCTTCTCTGCAGACTCAGTTCACCATTCACCATAACCTGATGAGAATGATTACTGCATTCTTATGGCTTCATGTGGGGTCTGTTTCTAATGTCAGCTTGCCCTCCAGTTCCTCACCTTCTTCCAAGAAATCCTGCTCTACTGTTAGGATACAGCTAGTCTATATGATGCTTGGTGCCCAGCTTGACCTTCCCCTTCTTCACTCTGAAAGAAGTCCCACCGTAAGGCAACCACCACGTACTAAACTCCTTTTCATCACAGTCCCTTTCTGTGCTGGCTCACAGCTCACAGCTAGTTTCAACAGCTTTCACAGTATTTCAGGAAGAACTTCTGACATCAGCATCTTCCATCTTGTGCCTGTAAATATATATTTCCTTTTCATCTTTATATGTCATGTTCAGCTGCACACACACAATCAATACTTGCTTCAACTGCTTCCACGCTTGTATTGTTTTTTTCCTCTGGAAACTCAGTGTTTCTTACGTCTGCCCACTGCCTCCCCCCGGATCTGCAGTCCTCTTGTTCCTACTCCAGACTTTTGCTTCCTCTTAAGCTCACTGTATCCCTGCTGTAGCCGATATTAGAGGGCTCCTGTCAGTTTTATTTTCACTGCACATCACATAGTAACAGGAGAGGGTCTCATGTTTCTCAGAGCAAACTGTCTTGCTACCAAGAGAACTATTTGCTCAAAGGTCACCATGTGTACGCAGACCAGCTTGTGCTTCTTTTGGACTCTTCCCTTCTGCATTTTGTTCTCCTGTCTCAAGTTTCCTCACAGGTCCCTACACCTAGGTCCACTGATAAGGCTTCTGAGGACAACTGTGCTTTCTTGTAAGATTCAGGAAGCAGCAGGAGGCAGAGAGGGGACACAGACTACATCCAGACTTTTTTTTTTTGACCACATAGGCTGTCAACTCAGTCTGATTCTTCTCACGCCTCTGAAAACATCTCATTTACAAGGGGTGGGCTCAGAGGCTTATCAGGGGTCTTAGCACAGTGAGTTCCATTA
The DNA here is from genome assembly GCA_013399475.1 of Chauna torquata. NCBI lineage: Eukaryota > Metazoa > Chordata > Aves > Anseriformes > Anhimidae > Chauna > Chauna torquata. The sequence continues at coordinate 612,223 of VXAL01000598.1, read as the reverse complement.
CAAGAACATGACATCTGTCTTTCCCTCCCATGTTGTCCTTGCCTTCCTGCTGATCCCTCAATCTCCGCAGAATCACTTTCTATTTTCAGCTTTTTCCAGTATTTTAGCACCTTCCACCTCCTTCCCTGTTCCCACACCAGTCTCTTTCCTACGCACTTTCTGTGGCATCTTCCTCCACTCCCCCTCACTATTACATCTCGGTGTTTATCTAATCGTTCTTATTTTTTCCTTGTACCATTTTAATGCTCTTTGTGCTTTGCTTTTGCTCTTCTTCACTTCTATTATTGCTTACCAGGTTTTGAACTACATAGGTCTTAAAAATCTTACAAAAGCAATTAAATTATATCCACATTATGATTAAACTCAGATGAAAACTGAATATTTGTAATGTTTGAATATAAATGGCTTGGCAGTGGTATTACAGAGACCAACTTTATCTTAAAGTACTTTAATCAGTGCTACAGTTTGGAAGGAGAGTCATCACGTAACAAAAGCCAGAGGTGCACGTGTATGTACATACACACAGATATCTATGTGCATACACACTCAGAAATAAAATACATGCAACAGACATAACTGAGCGAACTGTTAAATTAGTGAGTGCAAGACACTCTCCTAAATGTTTACAGTCCATGAAGATAAACTACTCACATCCACGTGCTGGCGCTGCACTGCTACTGCATGGGCCTTTGAAGCAAGAGGTATGATATATGCAGGAGAAGAGACAGAGCCTTGGTGATTTTTTTCTAGTTCTGCTTTACTTTTCAGCATTATTTTAAAATAGGCAAATTTACAACATTTCAGAATGTCATAGCCTGTTTTAGAATCTAAACAGGCTTGATTTTCCAGTTAGCTGCAATTACTGGTAAAGGCAAGGCAGGCTGCCTCAGAAAACCACCCTCCGGCAGAGGTATGTAATTCTTCACAAGTGCTAAAAGAGGTACTCAAACCCTAAAATCAGTGAAACACATGCAAACACCGGTACTGTTTAATGTCTTATTTTAATGGGCAAGAACTGCTTCTGTTCTTTAAAACACAGGGACAACCACCCATTTTCCTCTCACTGTGCACTGAGCAGTTATTTTACTATAGTCTGCAGGGAGAGTATCTTTCATCTGGTCAGATGTTTGCAGTATTTGTGTATTTAAGAGGTCAAGCAAGGTGCTTAATTTAACAACAACTGAGTTTCTTATTCTTAATTATTTCTCATACAGCTCTCAAAATCCCCCTTTTTTTTCTGATCCACCACATTTAAGACCAAAAAAAAAAAGAAAAGCATCCAATCTAATGTTGTAAGGCTCCCAAAACACGGAGACCAACAGCAATGGGTGAGATGTGGCCAGAGAGTAAATCATTACATATGTATGTAAGGAAAAGTAAACCCCACTGATTCTTGTTTACTTTGGCCAGATACTGGTATCCCGAATCAGCGGCAGCGACATAACGGGTCAAGATCCTCCCATATTTTGCCTCAAAGAGCTTTTCCAAATATTTCATGTTGATTTTCCCTTGTGCGTAACCAGTTATACAGTTGACTTGCCTAATGTCTATATTAATTCTGGTACATTTCTAATTAGCAGATAGCTAATTAACGTAATATAAGGTTATCTTGTTAAATGTTAATTGGATATGTAAACATTCCTTACAAGTTAATATTCGGAGGAAAAATATGTAATATGCATTTGTTGCCTGTGTCATTCTGAATTAATTACCTGACAGCCAGATTTATCCCTTCCCAACTTGAGAACCCTCAATAAGTACTCTTTAAAGAATCAATTGATACTTAATTAATATGTACTGGCTGTCCTGTTTAATTTAAATGAGTTCTTTCAACAAGTTACAGTGTTGCAGACAGACACAGCACTCCCCCAGTGACACAGAGCATTTTCTGCTGAGAGCACACGAGGGTGCTGTGAGAAAAGGCTCGGTGCCGCTGGCCCATATTTCACAACTGGGCACACAGCCTCCTCCTTTCTGCATATCAAAACCAAAAACTACCCACACAGAAATCTTTATGAAAGTTGCATGTACCGTGCTGTATTTCATTCTGCGGGGCTCCATATTGCTCAGGGCTCTGTGATAGCTCCCTACCTGGATGATGTTTATTACCTTAGATGATGAGGTCAGTAACCTTCTCCCCCAATCAGGTAGGGAGCGAGGTCCACAATTCCTTCACTCCCCTTTTATGTTATCTTCATAACATCCACTGATGAGGTACGCGTAGATTTAGCTCATTGTTTCAGTGCATTGATATTCCTAGCTAGAGGAGAACAGCATGATTGAGTCCCTGAGGGGCTGAATTCTGGGATGGATGCATGGCAACGATGTTCACGTATAATTTATTATGTGTATGAAATCCTTAACATCAGCAAAATGGTCGCAGAGTTTGCCTTCCCCTTCATCATGCAATAAGGCTGTTAATGAATAAGAAACGTCTCTGTATGCTGCAGTTTAACACATTCTGTGCCCAAGCAGCGGCAACGGGGATCTGTACAGCTTCTCTGCCTGCCCAGCCACCAATTCCCTCCTCCGTATGTTTGCTGCAAATGATTGTGGTTTTAATTTCTGGAGGATTTTATCTCCAGCGATTCCCAAGCACTTTACAAATAACAATTAAGTATCACTTGCGTGGTGTAAGTATTACAGGCAGGTTAACTGAAAGACGAAGGTGAAGTTTCTTGCCCAAAGCCGCAATGTTGATGTAACAGCAGCTCCCAAGAGCTCTGACTCTCAGGTTCTCCCTCTAAACACAAGACAACACTTCCTTTCACAGGTAGGTGCACTAACTGACCTCCTTCTGGACAGGTGATCTGTCATGATAGGAAAAACAAAAACCTTTGAATTCAGACTGGACCTCGTAACCGAGGGCCTGGTCTGACTCTCTGAGGTCAATACAAAAGATCCTTTTACCCTTGTGTGGTATCAGAATGACAAACGATGAAGATTAAGGGCTGGATTTTCATAAGTGCATAGACCCTGGGCCTGGAGGAACTTCAGGGGGGAGTTTTGAGTGCTCAGCCTTTCTAAAGTCACATCTGAAGGCTTGCCCAAGGTCACACAGGCAGTCTTTTGCAGTGCTATGGCAATAGTAAATTTGTCCGAATGTCTTGTCTCCGAGCTTGCTAGTGTTACTAAATTTTTCTCTAAGGAGGTTTGCCCCATTTGTTGTAGCTGAGAAAGCTGTTCTTTCAGCTTGAAGACGCTGAAAAAATCTGAATACGTTGTATTGTAATCACTAAATACCACTTTTCTATTGGATACAAGCAGAACACCTATTTTGAGTTAAAAAGCTGCTGTTAGGTTACACAGTATCTTTTATGGCTAAAGTAATGCAGCAAGCTGGCACAAACCAAATGGTACTCGACTGTTTGCAAATTGAACATCAACACAAGCAGCAGGTGGTCACTCATCTCCAGGCTTTCGTGCCAATCATCACAATAGCTATAATAATACTAAATAAATAACATTCAGCAATCTATGGTTTTGTTTTTTTTTTTTCATGGGGGTTTTCAATACTGAAGATTCACTTTTACAATTCATGCTCAGACAATTATTACCTGCAGCTTTATTTTTATCATCACTTTCTCCATTTTCCTATTGTGCAAAGTTAGGATTAGTATCCCTGTAGTCAAGACCTTTAGATCAGGTACATACCTGGAGCTCCAGGGTGCCTCTTTATTGTACATGACTACTGCACCAAGTTTTGTCTAGAGTGAATTTTTCAGTCTTGTAAGCCCTAAAAGTAGGAACACATGGCCCACTTTAAAACATCCAGGAATCAAAACTAAAAATTTCTAAAATAGGCATATATGACAGCAGTATTCTTACCGCATTTTTCCCAGCTTCACTAAGTATTGTTATCTATTTAACTTCCCTACATCCATCACTCTGGGCAGGGGGAAGAACTGAATATTCACTTACTTCGGGGCATTTTATGACACTGTCTCTGCGTATGAATCTGTGAAGCATTCAGATTATCATGTAGCAGCCAGGAATTTTAAACTGGAAACCAGAAGTTGGGCTGAGAAAATCTCCTGGTGTCCAGAAATGCTGAAAACATGCAGATCTCCATAACTACTGGCCTACCTTTTATTATTGTTACATTCTTATTATTACTATTTTTATTATCACTATTTTTATCATTATTACAGACAGCCAGACTGCTATTTCTTTGTCCCCACTAAAGAGCAGTAGTGACCAAGATGACTTGTGGAGGAAGGTGCCAGTCAACACAAGGATGGCCCAGCCTGTCCCTGAATCAGGCTGAATGCAGTTTTCGTAGTTCTTACCATTAGACACTTAAAATGTCTGCTGTTAGATTTACTGTGGGGAGAGTTTGCCTCTACAGTCATTTATTCTAACAGGACACTGAGAGCATATCAGTTACAGACCAACAGACATCGGTCCCTATGTGACAGTTCTCATGTGCTTGTCAGCCTCCCATCCTTGCTGATGCTGATGTGCACTAACAGCCCAGTACAGGAGGATCCAGCACTGTAATAGCATTAACTGCTTGGTTAAGTCCACTCATGTGGTGAGGATGACACTGGTGCAGAGTGAAAGGTCTGAGATAAATGGCAACTCAGGTGTAGAAGGAATAAAAAAAAGCTGAAAAAGGGAAATTCTAAAAGAATCTTCTGGGCCTGGAGGAAAAGGGTAAAAGCAAACATTATGAAAGTGAAACCAACGGAGGCTTTATCTCAACAAAATTTAGCTTTATGTATACAAGTAGTATTTATATTGTGCATAAAAGCCTTCCCAGGGGTGCTACTAGGCATACCCTAGAGTAATGCAACACCCAATTATCACTATTAGAAAACAATGAAAGATGATGTTAATGCTGAACATATAAAGCAGTTACAAAGTTTAATTTTTAATCATTTTCAGTGCATTCCCATGAAATTTCAGATCCCCAGAAGCGAACAGCATACAAATGCATCCTTACAAGTGTAACACAGCAGTTTACTTCTGTTAGAAACAGGCTAGCCCTTCATCTGAATATTCTGGTTGCTCAAAAATGTGCTTCCAGGAGACCTATGACTATGAATTCATGCCAAATATTTTTGGCTGAACAAAAGAGAAAAGACTATATTGAAAAACATTCCAATGTTGTTTGAACTGTTTGAAACTGGATTTCCCCGATCCACTAAAAATTAAAAGCAATACAAAATAGGTTAATATGGGATTTCTAGTCTGAGGCCCTGAAGTAAGCAAGAGCAATCAGAGGTGAAGTTCCAGAGAACATGGGTGGGACACATGGGACACATATGACATAACTGCTGCTTTTGCACACACCTGCATGGCATAATGAGCACCTGGCACCAACAAAAACTAGTCATTATAAAGCAGAGAAAGAATGAAAAAGATTTACTGACCACTCTTGAAAGTAGATGCCATGTGATTTCAGATTACCAGCAGGTCAGTCTGAAAAAGAAACAGATATTGTATTTTTTCCCGTATAACATACAGGGAGATTGCCGAAACTGCTCTCAAAGAACTGTAATTCCCCGAACTGACAACCCCAAAGATCATACAAATACTTAAAGTGAAGCATTAAACAAGGTCTTGTTGGCTGAGTGGCATGTCTGTTAAACCTTCTAAAGCAACACAATCAACTACTGTCAGAAAATTCAGATTCATATTTGTGTCAACATTTGTGCTCTCCAGTGTCAGCTGAGATATCCTCTTCTATGCTTGTCTCTTGAAATGATTAGTAGACCTTGGGAGAGTGAAAGCTATTTTTGTGAGCAGCTGGTTCTGATATTGTAAAATGAATCCACTCTGCATTCCTCTGAAATCTGGTGACAGGTGGGATTTTAATCAAACATGGCATTTCATGGAGAAGAGAAAAAAGTAGGGACTTCTACACCAAAGGCTGTGTTTTTCAAAAGCACTGCAATCTCTGATGGATCCAAAGTGCCCACATAAACCCCTTACTCGAGTCTAGCACTTTGCTCCAGGATGTAGGAGCTGCGTCGCTTGCCCAGCCTTGCTGTACACCTCTGCATGTGGTCCCTGCCTCCAGAAGAGGGTAACGTGGAGCTGGGTTAGCACATGCGCTGGGCTGCAGCAGTGCGAACGTCTGCCTGTGTAAAGCTGTGGGAGCACGAGGCGGACTTTGCAGACCTACCACCGCCTACTGAACATGGTCTTCGCAGCACAACGCCAGCCTGGGGACACTTCCAGGACTAAAGCAGGCAGAGGGCAAGAGCGATCTGGGTACAGGCGGGACCCTGCACTGCGCCAGAGCAGCCACTACCCCTGTCCGGGAAGTGCGGCTGTGGCCACGTGTGTGCCACCCGACCATGGGCTCCCTGCCTGAGTGAACGAGGAAAGGCGAGGAAAGGCAGTGCTCCTTGTGCCTGTTTTACTGGCTGTGACAAGACAAAAGCCCTTTAAGTGGAATTAGAAGCCCCTCCTGCCCTTAACACATGAGAACAAATGAGTTTCTTAAGCAAGATACTCTAATTGTGTGAAGCTTCAAAGAAAGCTCAAATTCCCTGTTTCTTCACGAATAACCCAGTTTGAGTATTATATTAATAAATGCATTAGAACTATTTTTAAGTAAGCAAAGGCTGAACGATAGTCATCCAAATTAATAAAGGGTATGAACTTAAAATTGATTATGTAAACCACGCTAAATCCCTGCAAAGATTTAATGATTTAAATTCAAATTTAATTTAGATTTAACTCAAACACTAACTTGAATTAAAGCCACTTTAATTCTGAATGAGAGTGCCCAGAATGGGCTTTAGTATAGGTTAACAAATCTGCTCTGTGCAAAGATTTTCTTGAACTGTGTTATTTTTCCTTAATGCCATTAAGTCAGCAGATTGAATGCACTGGGCTCTGAAAGCCTATGTTTGGAAGTAGAGGATAACTCACCAAAATGCATGAGCAGCCCCTAGCTATATGCATAGAAGACTTACTGATGATTTTAGGCTTAAAGAGAGCTTAGAGCACCTCTCAAATGAAGAGGAATTCCCTCCTCTGATGTGAAGGACAGTGTGCTGAATCTCCCCCTTTTACCAGTATGCTTCCCCACCTTCCCTAAAGACAGAGCTGTAAGGGAAAAAGTTCCCAGGCTACCCATTCCCTTTTCTGGAGTCCACAAAAACAAAAACAACAACAACAACAAAAAAAACATAAAAACAACCACAATTAAAAACAAACAAACAAAAAAACAACGAAAAACTTGACCCAGATCCAAAGAAGACAGAAGATCTAGATTTTTCTCTGCTGCAAGATGTTTGTTTCTCTCACTTAAATCTCTTTGTGTTTTTTTTCTGAAAAACATCCCATACACATCTAGTTTGCTGCCCAGGGAAAGCCATCAGTGTATTTCTAGTAAGTTCCTCACAGAGTGCGAACTGGTAAGAGAGCAGAAAGTGCACGAGAGCCATGCGCTTCAGTATTAGCTAGAACTCAGTTTCTCAACTCCACTTCTGCTGTTGCAATCATCCACCTGGATTTAGTTCCGAGTTTGTCTCATGTTAGGAATGCAGCATCGTACTGCGCGGCCTGCGTGAGGGGAGGCCGGGCCTCCCCCGTGCCGGCCCCAGCGGGCTCCGGGCCCCGCCGCAGGGCACAGCCGAGCCCCTCAGTGCCGCTGGTGCTGCCGCTGGGACACAGATGGCAGAAAGGGCAGAGCGGGGCCTGGCCGCGAGGGAAAACTGCGAGAAGCAGCCCTGCAGCCACCGGGTCGGAGGAGGAGGAGGGCAGGAGGGCTCCAGGCACCGGAGCAGAGATTCCCGGGCAGCCCGTGAGGACCGCGGCGGAGCAGGGGAAGGGCGTGAGGAGGAGGAGGAGGAAGGGGCGGCAGAGAGGAGCTGTTACAGCCTGGCTACAGCCCCAGTTCCCCACTGCCCTGCACTGCTCAGGTCGGCTAGAGGAGTCAGAAATGAAGGAGTGAAGTTGAGCCCTGGGAGGAGGGTGGTTGGAGGGAAGGCGTTGTGGTTTGTTTCTCACCACCCAACTCGGTTTTTAATTGGCAATAAATTAAGTTAACCTTCCTCAAGTCGAGTTTGTTTTGCCCATGACGGTACTTGGTAAGTGATCTCCCTGTCTTTATCCTGACCCGCGAGCTTTTCCGTCGTACTTCCTCCCTGTCCTGCTGAGGTGGCGAGTGACACTGGCCAGGTGGGGGCCTGGCCATGGTCCCCCCACCACAGGGCCGCATCTTGGCCAGTTCAGTGCAAGTTTGCAGGAATGCTGTGAAAGCTAGTGCTGTTTGAGGACATACGTGGATGCATACACGCACACCTCTGTCTGGTGAGGACACTGGACAGTGCTCCAGCAGACATCTAGAACATCGTCCTGAGGCAGCAGGAGGGATGGTTACGTCCGGCCGTTCATCCTGCTAGGGCCCACCCAGCCACGTCACCGTGCCAGCTCTGCGAAACTGGCACCCCCCAGGTAAGTCTAATTAAAACGGGAATGGGGAGAAGAGATGGAAGGGATCCACTTAAGTCACATGCTGACTCCTCCTGGGAAGCTGTGGGTATGACAGCTTCCACTCTTGCATGGAGAGGATTTTGCTTGAATAAGGGCTTAAGTTTCTGGGGCCAGAAAGCTGGCTGGCAAGGGTGCCTTTGCAAGCTGCCTACCCCGAGCAGGCTGGGTTTCTCTTTAAGAAAGCACACACCGCACTCTGGGTTAATGGTACGTGTTAAGCAAGAACATCTGCTTATGAAGAGATAGATATGCTGAAACATTTACTGATGTTTTGCTTCCTCCCCTTGTGTCACCTGAAATCTATCATCTCACTATGGTATCCCAGTGCAGTCCTGCCTGCAAATCTAGGGAAGCAGGGCAGTGGTGCACAGCTTTTAGAAAATGATTAGTGATCTGTCAGGGTAATGTCTAAACATGGGCACTGACTCAGATGTGTTACCTATAAATCTGTTCATCAGCAGCTGAGGAACATATGTGCCTCTTCTTCCTTAAACATAAAAACATTAATTACATTATATTGTACCACAGTAATGGGCAATGTGGTGACAGAAGCTTGCCAAAACTTTAATTTTAACCATAAATCTGGAGGGTCTGAAATGGCGATTCAAGCTGCTTTAAAAGATGAAGATAAAGCTTAAGTCGGGTGTGCAGGAGCAGGAGCTGATGGGGGTGGGGAGGAAGGCATGGAGAATTAGCGCAGACTGACTGAAACACTGGAAACTAAGATGGTAAAACTACAATCTTCCTTGGGCAAAGGATAGGAAAGAACAAACTGCAGTTCTGTAACAGCTCCCCTTCTGGCTTTCTCCACTTGTCCTGGAGTAAAAAGGTTTCTTCTCTCCTACTATTTAGTCTAGGTTTTCCTACTGTTTGGTTTTGCTGTCCCTCCTTTTCTCCTCCCCAGCGTAATCATCTAATCACAGAGGGAATATTGGACAAGCAGCTCTTGGTGTCCTTTCCCTGGCCGAATCTTTATTTTGAACAGAGCTATGTGGAGAAAAGCTGAGGCACAGCATGGAACTTGCACTGTCCTTTGTACCTGGATAAGGACAATGAGGAGCATCTGGATTATTTATCAACAGAAACAGAAGGAATATGGAAATCTGCGTGCACTACTGAATATGAAAGGCATCACAAATAGATTCTCCTGTTGCAGTAAGTGCTGTTCAAACGGTTTATCAGATGAAGCAGTCCAAGCTGATTTGGGAAAGATGATGTAGAAGGCAGCAGCTGCCAGTGCCCTATGCCACTGCTTTTCCCATGTGTGCTCATTCCAGGGCTGAACCAATCCTGCCTGGCTGCTGCTGCTGTGAACCAACTGATGCCCCTGAAATCAGTGTGAAGATGGACTTGATAGAGATATCTCCTGCAATAACCCCAGTCTGGCCCACTATGCCACAGGTACAAGAGCACTCACTTCTCTTTCTGAAATGATGCAGATTCCATCCGAACTCACCTTCATGTTAGGATTTGCCTGCAGTGTTTCAGAGCCATCTGGCCATGCTCAGGCTACAAATCTAAAATGTGGCAGCAGCCAGCATCAGATAGAGGGCTGGTTTTGGTACTAGGTCTCTAAAGCCTTGTCTCCCCCTGTCACTTGTGTCCACTCTTTAAGGAAGGGGAAAATACACTGGAGATGGGACTCTACTGAGTCATTTATTTTTTCCCTAATTCTTGTCTTTCTCATACCAAATTCACCTCCACAAGAGTGATAAAGATGATGCCACTTGTTTGCAGAAGAAAATGAGCACAACTAAAGCAGAACAAATTGTTCAGTTTAATAACTCCTGTGGGCACAATTCCAGAAGGACATTTTCCCTTTGGAAAGGCAGCCCTTGTTCAGAAGCTATGTAGCCACTATTACTCTACAGTCCTGTTCCTCTTTACTTTACTTTTGCTGGTCATTTTGCTTGGGTAAAAAGCCTTGCTGTGGGTTACCTTTTCAGCAGTTTGCGGAAGGGAAGGAACTATTTCAAACAGAGCATCACGTGTTTTCAAAACAACAGAAACCTACAGACAGCTTATATTCTACTCACAGGCTGTTTCCCTGCTCTTTGCTCCAGGATATGTATCTTACAAGTAAGTATGCTCCTTCCATCTTCTGTAAGTAGTAACTCAACCCTTTCCATGCTGCTTCTTCCTTCCGACAGAAAACAACTTTCAGAAACTCAGCATTTGAACTACAGATGCACTGGCCCTGACTGAGCAGTGCTTTAATCCGTCTGCATCCAGCTTCAACTAGTAATGTTTCCACAGGTATTAAAAGGGCAAAAAGCTGAAGTACCATGTAGAAATAATCCAGGCGCAGGCTGCATAGGTCCAAGATAAAAAATATGTAGTTGTTAAGAAATTCCATAAGGTCGATGATTTTTTTTTCCCCAAAGCAAGAACCATGACATGGAAAATGCTTTCTATTTGCCTCTTGGCTAAAGCAACTAAACTGGCTGCCAGCTCTATTAGCCTAGAGAAGAGTGTGTGGCAGCAGACAATAGCAACCCATTTGACACAAACTGCGGAGTGGGGTGCGGAGCAGAGTTTGCAGCTGGTGTACAGGGTGTTTCTCCCCGTCAGATCAGTACGGGATGTATCTATCATAAAGCAGAACACTGAATAGTCACTGTGCACTGGACAGCAATATTTCATTTCATGCATCATTAAGAACCTGCATTGATTCCAACTAGTCATCTAACCTCATCCTGCACTCACTTTAAAGCAAAAGGGAAAAAAACTCTCTCCTTCCCAAGTCACTGGATAACTTTAAAACTCGGGTACTGGAAGAAACAAGCTTTCTCAGCATCATCTGTCTTGGGGACCAAGACACTGAGCGCACTACACGATGACTTGGAAAACAGCAAGGACTCCAGGGAAGTTCTTTGTTTCAGTGTAACCGAGGTTTGTTTAGCACACTCCCTTTGCTGTTACGTGTTTGCAGGAGGTCTCATCTCCCCATCAGTTTGATTTGGAATAAAGCTCCGTTCAAATATAATAAAAACAGAGGGAAAATATCACAAGAGAATAAAATGTCAGCTTAACTAGTGCTGGTGTCCCCAGCCAGCTGAGCTGGCTGTGAAACACACACTGCTGGGCAGCCTTCTTTGGTCCTCTTCTCTAGTACCACCATGTAACAGCACCACGGGCAGTAGCAAGAGAACTGCATCAGCTTAAAAAGTAACATCTTTGTGTATATTCCAGTTTGAAGGAGTTCGGTGTATTTAGCTCCATCTACTGCACATGTCTAGAGCTACATGCAAATTTGGGGTCTGGGTCTAGATTAAGAATTGGCAAAAAATTCAGTGATAGTAAGGCTGAGTTGTCTCAGATGCCAACACTTCCATGCTTGAGAAGGCAGCGGGCCCTTGTGCTAGAAGTGTACAGAGGTTACAAACCACCACCACCTCCCTCTCCAGCCTCCAGGAGAATGGCTGGACCAAGCATGGTGGCCTTTCCTAAGGTTTTTTCTGGACTGAGATGGGGTTGTCGAGCCCACTATGAACTCAGCTTGGGGTGAAAAGATGCCAAGCAGTGTGATCTAGGCAGACAGCTGGCCTCAGAAAGCTCTTACTGTCTCTTTTCAATGGTCATTACTCATTTCTAACCATGGTATTTGGCACGTTACGGACATTTCTAACTTCATTTTCCCAGAATCCCATGCACCTGTCACTCTCAAAGGGAACCTTTCATCAGTTCATCAGTTAAAGGAAGGAACGCTGAAACCTGAAAGTGCTATACATGCTTGCTAAACTCAAGTTACCTACGAGGAATGTTATTTCTTGTTTACACTGAGAGTCCCTTCTCCTCAAGAAGAGAAATAGGGAAAAAAGATGAAAGTTTCACCTGCAATGTTACATCAGCTGCTCTTAGTGGTATCCATCTTCCCAGGAAGAAACAATCTTTGAAGGCTTATTAGCTGTCTTCAAAAGAGAGACTGCCTCTTTGCCTCTTTTCTGTGCATCAGCCTGTCCCAGCATGTGGGGTAGTGCACTACAATAAACAGTTTCATGTTAATATATTCTTTGCTATTTGAATGAGGCACAATATTCTTCACAAGGTATGTGGCAAAGAGTGGCAGGGATTCTTGCTCTCTGTGAATGAACAGGTTGGGTTTATTGCATATAACATAGTCCAGGGAAGAATAAGAGCCTTGCATTCATTTCTGACCATAATTTCACAACAAAACTTGCCTTTCCCCTGTATTTTATTCTCATTGCCACTGTTTGACTTTTTTATTTTTTCTATCTCTTCAGGTACCACAGCATCTGGTGGCAAATCAAACATGGTAAAATGTTGTTTTTGAGCCTAATAATATTTTCCAAGTCATTTATTTACCAAATGCTCTTGGTGGAAGTGTTTTGTTCTGTATGCTAACAGGTGGTGTATACTCAATCTAAATGTATGGGTAATCAAATCATAGCAATAGGCGAGTCTCTCAGGGCGCTGAAGTTGGACAAGTCCTCATAAATTCAGAGGCTGCACATTTTGAGTACCTGAGCCTCCTGGCCACTCCTGCTCCCAAACACGCACATGGATTTCTCTATCACATTCCTTTAACTGCTATGGCTTTGCTTTGTGGTGCCTGCTTTATTTATATTGCAGAACTCAACAATCTCCAGAAACAGACTTCTACTTTGAAGTTGCTGCAACAGTAACAGCAAGAACAGAAGTGACGGCCTCTATCAAAGAGAACAGCTAATGGTCTTATCCAATACAAAGCTTCAGCTAAAAATTCAGCTAGGGTTCAGCTACAAAGATGCCTGCTCATCTTTCTTCAGCAGACCCAAGACTCTTCATTCTGTACTGTCTCCTTGGAATGCTGAGGTTATTTTTAGAGCTTGCCAGATGTGTCTCACACTTCAGAGGGGTTCCTTGAGCTTGCCAGATGTGTCTCACACTTCAGAGGGGTTCCTTGAGCTTGCCAGATGTGTCTCACACTTCAGAGGGGTTCCTTCTTATTCTCCCATTTTAGTAACTATAGATCTCAAAAGGAACACAAATAACAAAAATGTGTAATTGCTATTCTATCCATTTCCTTTGGATGAGTTCACAGCCCAGTACAAGATCCAGCTAAATTCTATACGACAAAGAAAACGAATAGAAAAACATTACAAGCAAAGTAGCTTTTTTTTTTCCCCATGGGAAAACCACATCTTTCTTTCTAAGAGTACTTTTGTCTGATTTCAGAGTACCTGCAGAAATTTGGGGTTGCCCATCATAATCTCTGTAACACCAAAATTCATTGTAATGGTATCAGAGGGGCCTGTCATGACCCTTCTAACTTCAGAGTGTTGGATAAATTCAAACTCTAAGCTTAGACATGGAAGCTTTTTTTTCAATCCACCAAACAACAGGAGCAGATGCAGATTATTTTTTGGATAAGACATCCCTCTTTTGGAATGATTTCACATGCTAACTTTGCTTGGGAACTGCTCCTGTTGGTGACCATGTGTTCAGCACATCTGCTTTGGCTTGTTGTTTTCTCTGAGACTGACAATACTGTGGCAAGATGTCAGAGTGAATTGAGGTGAAGAAAAAGGAAAAGGAAAATTAACATGAAAGAGCTGCATTGCAAATCCAAATGAACCCTGAGAGACTTTCCATCCCTTGATCCTCCATGTGTCTATTAGGTATGTGTAGAGGGATTTGAAGAGGTAGGAGAAACTGACAGACTTGAAGTAATACCTGGGCTTGTCTTGTCACAGTCAGAAACTCAGCTCGAGCAGACATGCTGGGAGGACATTTCTGACTTCTAGCCCATGGGAGATGATGCCTTCAAAAAGTTGGGAAAATCCTGCCAATGATTCATCAAGGCTAGTTTCACTGTTCACTGCATAATGCACTCATTCATCAAACTGAAAGGATTTCAATCAATATTGTCAAAGTAAAAAGTTCTGTATTATATACACATGCACACACAACTGCATTCAGTTATGCATAACATATGTGATGGCCACCATCAAAAAACCTACAGAGCTGGGTGCCAAACTGAATTTACCAAAAATCACTGTCTCTACCTGTCCCTTATTTGCACTGAAATTTGCACATAAAATTCAGTATTTCTGATCTGCTTCAAATAATCATCAATTAATGAAAACATTTGAAAACTAAAACAAACAAATGAGGAACTTTTTATTTCTTTCTTTAGCCTATAGCTCCTTTACCAAAATCACATTTCCAGAGATGTTTACCAGGCAGCAGTCAGTCCCACCACAGAGCAAGTCTGAAGCCAAGCCAGCAGAAACTCAGTTTGGGTGACAATGGGATGCTTTGAATAAGATAGAGACATTTACTCAAAATCCAACGCTACCTCTTAAAAATCAAGGCTAACTTCCCTTAACAGTAATCAAGTACCAAACACTGAGACAAAGCATTTTCCAGATGACAGAAAAAATAGAGTGCATTACCATCCACAGGCTTTGGAGGTCTTACTTTCTGGAATATTTAGTTACTGAAAAGATTAATACTAGCCTTCTCATTCTACATTTGAGAGACAGAATCAGCAACTTTCCTGCTAAATGCATCGAGTACTTTATAATATCAAAGCATTTGTACCAGGGTCAATCGTAATTGTGAGTTCCCTCCTTAGAGAAGTTGAAGGGCTGTATCAGCAGGCACAGATGGGAGAGGTTTAGTGCATGTATGGGGACCCATATGATGAACTGCAGTGCTAGGTAAGGTATTTTATTTCGTATTTAGCTTTGCCTCATGTCTGTGGCCTATGAATTCATTCCCAGCGGACCTATTGTAATTTTCCAGTCACCTGAAAATTTTCAAGCAGATGCCACTTTAAACAAGACCAAAACACTTGGAGATATATTTGCCGGTTCCTACTGGTGTCTGAAAGCAGTAATTTCTATTCTAAAATTGCTCATTCTTAAGATAGGGATGGGCTCCAATATCTGACCACTACCAACATTTTTTACATTTAAAAACACAGGAATGGAAAAGGGAGGTCTACCTTATCAGAGGAAAAGAAGTTGGGAGTGAACACCTGGTTTTACTCCTGGAAAGGGCTGGAAAAGTCAGCTTCAAACTGGGATGTGTCCAACTTCAATTGGTATTTCTGGATATGAGAAACCTTGACATAACTCTTTCGTTGCACCTCACTCATGCAGTTAATGAAATTATCTGGAAGACAAGTAGGGAAATACACTTAGGGAAACACCAATGCCAGAAACTGCCAACAGTTTAAGAGTTTAAGAGGGAGCTTAGCAGATGGCTAGCACCTGAAGAATTTTAAAGCTCCGTTGTCATAGCATGGTCATAGACTCCCCCTTGCCCAACTCTGTATTGTAAAGTTTGAAACCCAGCAGTCAGTGTATCTAGCTCCCTTGCCATCTAATAGATTTCCACTACTCAACCAGCTTCCTGCACTGGTTGAGGACTACAGAGCTAACAGCATCAAGGTGAGTAGCCATTTTGTTCCCTGCACACACAGGTGACAGATTAATACACCCGTTTGCCCCGATCACCCCAACTCTAGCTGCTGATCAGGTGATTGCTCAGAGCTGCTGAGAAGCTGAAGATGGTGCTGCCTGGCAGGCCGCCCTGTCTTCCTGCGCAGCTTCAGGCCACATGTAGGCGGACTGAAGCAGAGCTTGGGAAAGCTGACAGCTCTCTGTCAGCCACGTTCAAGCTGTGTGCCATTAGGCCTGCTCAGGAGGTGCTCCTTCATCCCACTGTTACAACAAAAGGTGAGCATAAGCAGTACTGTTTTTCCATCTCTTTCATAAAACAGTTAAGAAAACAAAAACACATCTGCAACCTAGATGCCTGAATCTCTCCCTGGATGTCAAGGTGGTGAAGTACTAAGAACTTTGCCGGCTCAGTCAGGAAATTGAGCATCAGGAAATCAGGCAGTGGACTATGTTGCCCATCTGTCAAGAAAGTTACCAAACAGCTTTCAATTAATTATTTTTAGGAGGTATGCAAAGGACAAATTGTCTCCACACTGGACAGCTACACTGCACACTAGAGTCTGTGGTCCAGAAAGACATGTTGTTCCAGTGAAATCAATGCAACTTCGTGGGATTGTAACAGCTGAGGATAAGGCCTATGCTATTTTTTTGCTTAAACCGTATACAATAAAATGTTTTAGTACATGATGAACGCAGGTATATTGTTAGTTCCAGTGAAATACTGATATTCTGATTGCTTAGGTTAACTCTTCAGTGTTTGAGTCTTCATCAGCAAACTTTTAACACTCCTATTAAACGAGCTGTGTATTTAATGCCTTCTTCTCCGAGCTGGAGAAAATAGTTTGCAATAGTTACAGAAATACAAAAGAACTATGTAATAGGATTAATACATGAAGTCAAACCCTGTATCTATAGATATGTGGGAAGACATTGAGCTGACATACTCGTACAGAGCACCACACATGCATGACAAAGTCCCATAATGCGGCTCTGTTTATGATAGAAGCTTCCCAAGACATGATTTTTTTCAAGGTTCTCTTCCCTTGCACTGTCATTCTCAACCTCTCCCTCCTTCACAGCAGGCCAATTACTGGGATAGCTCAGAAGTTTCTGTCACAACTTGAGCAGTTTCTGAAAACAAGTATCAGCTTAAAAAAGAATAGACGTAGGAAACCAAAAAAGCTACAAGGATATAGCTGGAGGGGGAAAAGAGAGAGAAAGTCAGTCCTCCACTTCCAAAGCAATTGTGGCTATGGATTGCATGGAAGCCTTCTCATCAGCAGGGATTCTGACAGGTCTATCAGGGGAGAGTTCATCTACTTCTATAATAGTAGTTATTTGAACAACTCCAGATCGATATAGTTTCTAGGGGAGATGCTGCTATTTATTGGGAAATGAGAGAAACATTGGTAAAAGTTTCCTTTCTGTTTCTACAGTAACCATCATAAGAAGGACTGTACATGTTTATTTTAGCTGGGGGTTCATGCTTAGTGGTTCGAACCTGCATGGGTACAGAGCCAAAGCAGTCCACGTATGCCACGTACGGAGTGCTGCTTGCTTTGATTTGAACGTTTCAGAGTTCAGAGTGGTCAGACTTGGGGCATTCAAGTGACGACTAATCACCTGGAGGAGATAACTTGTGAAATAAAAACTGGTTCTCAATTTGCATTGGCCTCTGTTGTTGGGACGTGGGCCTACCCACACTTGCCTGCAAGTGGTTCTTGCAGCCTTTGCTCATTCCAAGGTTTCTGTGCATAAAGCAGCATGGTACAAGTCCAGGAAACTCACACTGCTCCAGGTCAGCAGCTTATTCCTATGTAGAAAGCAGAAATATCCCGAGAGGCTGTGGGCCAAAAGGTACATATCTAGCTCTGAGCTTTCTTGAGAAAGTAGGTCTATCATCTCACGCATTGCATGACTTGGGTCTGTCACCTCAAATGAAGGGGGACTGCAAGGTGCAGGTGCCCTCCAGCACCTCAGACTCCTTACAGAAAAGTCATTTCTGTGAGCACCCGTCGCAAAGAAGCAACACACTTAGGACGTGGGAACTTAAGGACTGGGATCTGGCTAAGTAATGACTAGGGAGATAATAAATACTACCGCATGGTGCATCATCATAGCCAAGCAGGAACAATTCTCCTCCGTTAGCAAACATACCTGTAATATCTTTACCTTAAATGAGCTATAAAGTTGTCTACCTCTCCTTCACTGTTTGCTTTGTGTTACCATTTTCTGCACATGCTGCAGTATTTAGCTGCTTAAGAGGTGTGTGTGATAAGCTCATGAATAACAAATGAGGATTTATGTTTGTGCATTGCGAAATAATATTAACGTGACTATTACTTTTAATCTTTGCTTTTGAATGATGTATTGAGCTGCAGGTAATCCCAGAGGGATATTGCTAGGGTATGGGTATTGAAAATGTCTCCTTCTTTTGTCTTCCCTGCTATCAAGAGTGCAATTGAATGTAGAAAAGCGAAGGAAGTAGGACAAACACAGACTCTCTGCTTTAATGTCTTATCTTACAGCCTTAGAGCCCCATCAGCTGTATAATCTAATGGGGCGGGGGGCGGGGGGAGAAGATGAGAAATTCTGAAAATCTGAACACAAGCTACCTTTTTTGAGAGAAATGATGAACGTCTTTCCATGCTAAAGCTTGACTGGCAGTAACAAAGACTGAAATTAGCTGTTCTCAGGAAACTTTCATCCATTTTGAAACCCAAATCTTCCTTGCTGTTTAGAAATGAACACATACATTTTCTTTTCTTTACAGCTTCTAAGTACCAGTACTGAAAGCTAGACTGAATTTTGCAGCCCAAGATTTGAAATAACAGTAGAAAAAAATGAAATGCTTGCAATTTTATTGGAGGAAAATTAAATGAACTGTCTCTTCAAATTTACCCTTCTTTATCTAACTGATAGGATTCTGTTTCTTTAAGAGGATGGATCTTTGAAAACATTTCCAGTACTGTAGATATGAGAGGAAAAATATGATGTCTGGGATGGTTTCATGCAAATACATCCCCCTCCCCCATTATTTGCAAGTAAACAGAAAACCTTGCTAGCTCTGTGAATCTACATTCATTTCAAGACATCGTTCATTATCTTTGCATACCAGTAATACTGCTACTAACTTCTATCAGCACAGTATTGTATCACTGTCGATAGAGCTGCCTGGACAAAAGAGGAAATTTGGGGGCACAAGGAGAAAGACTTGGTAGTATTTTTATTTGCATTCCTCATTTAGCCAGCACTTCTCCTATATATCTTTCCAGGCTATCTGTCAAAAACAACTCTGGCCAGCCCACAGGGGTGGTTCAAACTTCCTAGCCCTCGGAATGGGGTCTGGGGTTTGCACTGGACCACAGGCAGCCTCCTGCAGGCAGCAGCAGTGCTGAGCATGCGCCTCAGCTGCGGAGCGAGGTGGCTGCCGTCCTATGCACGGCCTGACAGTGCTGGGGAGGGCAAGCAGGAGCGTGAAGGCAGAGCGGCAGGTACAGGTGGACTTCAGGTACTCAGAAGGGCCAGCCTCTCTCTTCCAGAGGTGGCTGCTGTCCCCTGTTTGTGTCATGGCAGCAGCCTGTGGGCCGGAGGCAGGTGCCCAACTCTTGGGACAAGCTTCTCTAAGTGACTAGTGGGTCTGCATCTTCTCAGGGGAAATGCTGGTGGACTGCAGGGAAGCCTTCTGCAGGCTCGATCTAACTGGTGGGCCACTAAACCACACCACAAGGGTTTCAGCTTCCTAACAGACCTTGCATCACCTGCTCTTAACCCCACTACTGACACAAACGCAGACCTCCCAAGATATGGCTATGCACAAGATCAGCTGCCAGCTCGCTGTGTTGCACCACGTCATGATGTAACATCCCCTGTACACTGCTGAAAAGGAGAGCAGAGTCCTGCCTCCTCCTCCTGAGGGATCTTCCAAAAAAAATACTGTAACTGGCTCCGCTGAAGGCAATGCAGGCTTGCAAAAAAAAAAAAAAAAAAGAAAGAAAGAAAAAAAAAGAAGAATGAAAAGCCTACAACACTTGAGAAGCTTGAAGTGTAGAAAACAAAATGTGGTCCCTACTGTAGGCTGAGGGCACCTCAGAAGTGACGAAAGATGTGGTGGGAAGGAGTGGTGTCCATTTTTGAGAAGCAAAGTGACCTCAGGTCTGCAGCATTTGCGTACTCATGACTCAGACCAGTAAAAATGATGGGTGGATAAGTGGTGAAGACCAGGTCCCTTTGTCCCTTCTAACTTTACACTGAGAAACAGTTTAAATTTCAGTGGGAGTTTTTATTCTTAAATATAAGACAGTCCTGTCCTTGAAAGCAGGTAGACCTAATTATGAGAGGCTTAGAGGGATGGTGAATAGATCATCTTTGCTTCTTGAGTTAATCTTGATATATAATGTATGGCAAATATTGTCTTGTTTCTTTTAAAAACCATCAGTGAGAGGAAATCCAGAGACGGCAAATGCAATCTTTCAGAGGATTAAGAGAGAACTAACTAACATGAACCAGATCATTAGCTTTGTATTTTCTGTTCCACCTTCTGATGCCCATATTTCACTCATGAGGATGAGCTGGAACAACTCCAAAAACTAAGTGGAAATTAATTTCTCAAAGGCTGATCTGGAAGTTAAGATGCATTTCAAAATCACTTGCTGTACAGATCCCATCCATTTGCCCTGAAGAAAGACAAAATAATGCTTTATGTAGCAACACGAAGTACAAGTTAAAATGAATATGGGGGAGCCGCAGTACAGGAGGCTCGGGAGGAACCAGCCAGCAACAGTGCTGCCGTGAAATATTACATCAGCCATTGCAAGGGTGTATTTAACATGTTTAAAACAGATCTTTAAAACAGGATTTTTAAGGAAGTTGGGAGGACTGTGCAAGTAGGATTGTACACACTGATTTCCCAGAAGATTTCAAGATATCAAAATTAGGTTTTTGAAGAGACCCCTACATTCTACATCACAAAAAAGGCTGGATTCTGCATTCAATGTTACATTCTCTAATATCGACTATTTAAGAGCCTATTTACAAAGTGAAAGAAACATTGACAAAATGTTAAAGCTCTTCTCTTCCTCTAATGTATAATTTTTATGGTATATAAACTCTATTTTTTCTAAAATATCAAAAAAAAAGATTTAATTAGCACCAGAACAATATTTTGTGGCAGAAAACTGCTTTGCAGGTTTTGTAGAGCTGTTTTGCAAGTAGCTTTAACATAAGGAATTTCAATTGCAAACAAAACAAGAGAGAGGAAACTAACCAGGAGTTCTTAATGATTAGAAAGATTCTTTTCTGAACATATCCAAGCTCCAGATACACATGGCAGAATTTGGGAGAAGTAGGGCTGTTGCGAGATCAGATTCTAGGCCCAGCCTCGAATAATCTGTCTAATTTTAAGGCTGAGAAATAAAGGGTAACATACGGGTGCTCTGAGTTATGAATACACTTAAGGTCTTTGCTGAACTATAGTATGAGACTAATGATGATAAATATTGTGAAAGTGATTAAAGCACGACTGCATAGAGACACATTTGTATTGTTAATATTAGGTAATTGAGGTCCTGAGCTATGCTCACAGGTAGGTAAGAGGAATCAGCAAAAATGACACCTTCATTTTCAGAAGTGCAGAAAACCCTTCTTCTGCCACTCCTTTCTGTGTGCCATCATTACGTTTAGCTCGAAGTCACCAGGCACCTGAATACTGGCATAAGTCATCTGGATTCATATCTAACCTGCAGATCATTTTGGAAGGAATTTCTCCTGGCATATGATGGAGAAAGAAGAATAAAGGACCACAAAGATGGTACAAATCACAACCCTTTGTACCTTGATTCTCACGTCAAATGAAAGCATACCGGGGGGGTGTTAAGTAAAATACTGATTCTGCAAGAAGTGTCAAAATCAATGTGGATTTTAACAGCACTGGATGTTAGCACTGACATTTCAGTGTGACAGGCCTGTGGGATGAGTTGGCATGTGCCAGTCTAATTAAGAACTAAAGGCAGAATGGAAGTAACTTGCTCCTTTCTGCTTTGGGAAAACACCAGTAAGAGCAAGGCGGCAAGTTGGCCAAACGCTATGGAGAAATCTTTGCATAAATGCAGAGCTGAGGTTTCCAAAGCTGCTGTTGAAATCTCTTTCCTAAGGTTTAAATTCATCTAAAACAGAGAACGCAGTACCCATGAAAAAGCTTCCCTTTGTTCCAGTCTTAAAATGTGCCTTTTCATCCTGTTGAACCCATTTGTACTGCCTTAAAGCGGTAATTGCTAATGATTCCTTTGGTTCAATGTTATCCTGGACAAATTATGGCAATTATCTAGATCACAAATATATGTAACAGTCTTTGATACTTTCTCTAATTGCACTTGAAGTTCAAATGCCTGATATTTAATATGGCTTGTTCCATTAAGGTTTCTTCCAAGTCAAGTCAATGGCAAAAGTCCCAGTGACTTCAGTGGAGAAGGTTCACACTCTTAGATATGGTTCATCCCACTGCGGAGGAAGATTTTGTTTTCTTTTAATTCACTAGATGGTAGCAGTGTACAAATTCTGTTGTGTGTGTATTTTTTTTTTTAATTTCGTTTTAATTCTAATCAGACTCGCATTTAGAACCTTCCTTCGTTTTCCAACCCATCCTTTCTGAGTATTGCACTGAGGCTTTGAGGAGAAAGAAGACAAAAGATTTTAAATATCCTTCTGAAAGGATGCCAAAATTTGTGGCATCCTCCAGATGTTTTCTTGTGACGGCAGAAACAAGACACCTACTGATGGTCAGAGAATGACATCAACATCTAAGGCTGACCTTAAACTCTTTCATCTAGCCAATATATACAAAAAGAAGAAAGAGAAATTAAATCTCCATTAGTTCTATACCCTTCTACACCAGTTTTTACAGAAATCTTTGCCGCCCATCAGGCAGCATGATGAAACGAGTATCTGCCATGATAGCAGTTTGCCCTGGGGAAGTCACTGTGTTCACCAAGGGCAATCGAGTTGACAATTGGCAAGAGGACTTGAGCTTCCAGACTACTCATCTGGGGTAGGGTTCTTGCTGAGTGGAACCCCTTTTTGTCAAAAATGGATGTGCAGATAAACAAGAAACAGTCATTTGAAACAGATGTTGCTGTTTCACATACTTTCGCCCTATGTAATACACTGTGCGCTGCCAGGGTTAACCTCCCGATCTACTTGTTGCTATGTGTGCATTAACAAATACTTGGGAAGGAGGAAGGGAAAATTTTAACAAAATGTTGACAGTCTTTATCCAGCAACAAGAAATTGTTTTCAAACAGGACAGTATAACCTTTGGCATTTCATTTTCATCACTAGCATGCCCTGTGCTTCCGGTGACAATGGCCAGTCCTGGGTGGTGCTCCTAGGGAGGTGATCACTGCCAAATGTGCTGCTAAAAGGGCTGCTTCCTGCCCAAGTGCTTCTCAGAATCTCTCCAGAGATCCTGGATTCCTCTGGTTTCTCATCTACTACTCCTTTCTCTTCTCTCACAGTTTGCTCTGTCATTTGGGATCTTCTGAGGTGTGTGGTTTATTCCCATTACAGCAGTGCCAGGCTTTTGCCAAAACTGAGTTCCAGAGAAGAGGCTGTGCTGTTATACCTCTAGTTTGGTACTACATCTTATCAGCCTCTGAGGTGGCTCCTCTCCAAGGCTGCCTGCCCCTGCCTGTCTGCGTCTCGAACAATCACAGTCAGGCAAGCTGACTAGCTGACTTAGCTAAGTGCAGAAACTTGAAACTAGCTCAATATTTTTTTTTTAACCCGCAGCATTCATAGCTCTAAATTTCATTCCTAATATTAGTTCTACTACAATATATCAGACATGAACTACGGAAATTTGAAGTGGTCTATCTGAGAGTCTATTTTAGCCTAAAAATACATCATGCTAAAAAAGATTAAGATATTTATGTACTGGTAGATAATGGCCAGAAATAGCAGAAATATGATTAACGCAACCTCCAGTGAGCAGCTAGAACAAACTGTAGTTATCCAATATCCCCATCTGAACCTAGTGGGATGCAGATAGGAGCCTCCTCGCTAACTAAAACAGTCCTGACTGCATCACCCAGGCTGGTGCTGAGATCACTTTGCAGAAGTTGCTCTATATGAGCCTTGCAGCAAACATTATTTTCTGGTGGTACAACGAAATAAATCCAAGGGACATTTGCAGGAGAATTTTCAGGGTTTCTTCAGGCAATGAATGTGAAAGAGAGACTGTAATGTAAGTATACTCTTGCTTTGTGCAAAGCAGGGTGAGACAGGCAGAACACTGATAGGAGAAAGCACCTCCAGTTTTCATGAAGATGTTTAAATATCTGGTATCATTTTGACAATTTGAATGGCTGAGGGGCAGGAATAACTACTGGCTTTTATACTTCACTTTTGGCAGATCTAACCAACTGAGATACTAAATTTTAAAATGCACATGCAGATGCAATAAATAAATAAATAAATAAACAAATAAATAATTGTAAGTGTGCGTCATACCTTAATGGTGTGCCCACTCTTTAAGTCTTTGTAAAATGCCATGGATAATATAGAACAATTTCCTAGTTAGGGCCACAAAAAATCATCCTAAAATATACGATAGAAACGATGATAACGCAAGACAATCAAGATCAAATTTCCATTTTCTTTTCATTCTCATTATTTCAGAATTGCTAACAAAGCTTTCAAAATGGGGGCCCTAATCTAAAATTTCAGCAAGGAAATGATTCACACCTGGAAAGTATCAGGCTACGCTGAAAGCATCAAACAAAACATAGCAGTCTATGTTGCAGGTACGTGAATGAGAGGGAAGCAGGGTATATGCTGATTCTCTGTCATACTAATTCTACAGCTATCACTTAGGAATTAATAAAACATATAACTCGACTCTCTCTTGCAGCTATATTCCTGCTGGCTGCTGCTGTGGTGATACATTGCAATAATATGCCAGTGATGATATTCCAGTAATAAATGACGGTAATATACCATCAGATCGTCATCACTCCGGTGATGTACTATTGCAATATATCATCAGGCAATGGAGTTCAAGCATTAGTGGAAGAGGCAGACTTCAATATACATATACTGAACATGGTGTACGACATAATGTACCATATGCGTTGTGCATGCCTTTCCAGCTGGAACTGTATACGAAAAGTATACCGCATATACAGGTTTTTTTTACTCATCTGAATAGAATGAGTGTTCAAACAATGTAATAGTACACGTAAAGGTGCATGTTGCTGACTTTATGCAGCGTGGTTATATGCACGCACTGAGACGTAAAAAGACATACACACACTTCCATGCAGATTCAGAGACACCGATCCCTTTGCTACCAGCATCATATGACATGAAAATCTGTACTAATCTACAGGTGTGTAACTTAAGATCCTACAAACTATTTCAGACAGAAACCTTGTCTTGACACTGGCTGATGCTGTTGGCACATGTAATAATACTCAGTCCATGATTTTCACCTGTGAATCTTAAAGGACTTTACAAACATCAGTGAATCTGTCATCACATCCAGTGGAGACAAACAGAAAGAGAAACCTGCTCCCATCTCCAGAAAGCCAGTGATGGAGCTGCTTGGCAATCAGCTCTCTAGATTTTCACCATTCTGTTCTCAATGAGCACTGCAACACAAGTGTGTTGGACGACTGCCTCTCACAGTATTTATACACCAAAATGTCATGTAGAGCCTTGGCACAATAGGTCACGGTCGGCAGGTTTTTGATTTAATTTGCAACTGCTTCTCAGCTTGTTCCTAAGACAGTGATTACTGCTGGAGGGCCCAAAAACTATTTTGTGAGTACCAACCAATTCTTCTGCAATAATGGTATAAAACTACACCTGACACGCATGCAGATGGACCAAGTAATTGGAGGAAAAAAATGAAGATCTTTCTCATTCCTTGTTCTCTCTTTCTTTCATTTGGCAGCTACCTTCACCGGAAGCCTATACAGATGTAAGGCATTGCAGTGGTGACACTTTCAGTGAAGTCTTCTCGGATGACGTAATTCATAGCTGAACCTCCAGTGAAGTTTCCTGAAGAACTGGCGCATCCTAGCTCCCTAAAAGTGATGTGAGTTTGGGGAATCACTGAGTGACCTACCTACACGCGGGTTTGAAACAAAGTTTTACCTTTGAAGCCTAATTAGCAATACCAGGACATTACAGTCAAGGGTAAGAGATTCCTTTTACTCAGCGAAGTGCAGTTTCAGAGGTTCAGTTTTGATGACAACAGACCAGAGAATGAAGCTATGCACTTTAAAGATTTTTCCTAGCCTTTTGGATACTGAATTTCTCTAGAGGAGTTCCATACCAGCCAGCTTTGTGATCAATAAGTATGCTATTGATGGAAAATGCGGAAAGGACTTAAAGAATCATTAAGGGTCAGTTGATTTGTCCCTAAAGCTCATATGCTCAGCATCTGTTTACTACTTATGAGTCACAGACAGACTGTGAAATTCATCTGGGAAAGAAGTGTGATTTTGTATGTCTGGCTGAAATTTTTATCTCCTAGCATTGAAGAATATTAATTTCTAGGAGCTGGTGTGAGGAACTTCTGCATGAGCAATCAAATTAGTCACTTCTGCTTTTACTGTTCTTTGAAGTAACGCAAGCAAGATAGTTCTATTTGAGCTCAAATAAAAACACTCAAGCCAAGTAAAGCATCACTCACAAAGCTTGGAGCTGTAGTTTCATTACGTTGCCCATGACACCCAAAATGCTGCTACCGTAAATTTGGTTCAGCTACAGAGATTGCATCATTTAGTACATTATAAATAAACTTTTTAGGATACTATTGCAAGAGTCAATGCTGTATGCTGGAAAAAAAAAAAAAAAGCAATTAGAAGAACAGAAAGCTAGGGGAGGGTGAGGATCTCCAAGTGTAATATACGTGTTGTAACCCAGCAGAGAATCCAGAGCCACAGGGGCAAACTGCAGTTCCTGCTGAGCTTGAAACATTTTGTCTGGTTTATTACCTTCCAGTAGTGACAGTGGAACTAAAGCCTCAGTTAGAAAAAATATCCGCCTCTAATATAAGGATTTCTAGTGATGAAAAATATCCCAGCCATCGTTACGTTGTTCCTCTGCTTAGGAAGCTTCCTTGTTAGCAACCTGAAATATGTATCTGGAATATAGGCAATCCAGGTTGCTCAAAGTTGAAGCAATCTGGGTTCTGCTACAGATTTCCTTGTTCAGCGGAGATTCTTGCTTTAAGGTGTCTTTTCTCTTTCCAAGTACTTCCTCTATAGCCAAGTTATCATTTGTCTTTCTATTGTTAGACCTATGACTACACCTATTGATTTATTTTCTTTTAAACTTTCTAAGTTCATAGTTGTATTTTGTCATCTATATTGCAATGTTTTACTGAAACCCAAATGCTCTTCCTATGTCAACTAGAGTTAAAATCTGTCTAAGAAGTTTAAAGGTACTTCAAGAAGAATTATTTTCCATAAAGACTTTGCTGATTAGCATTATCTATGGTATGCACCTTTCAGTCTCTTTAATTGAATTAAATATGAGTTTTTCCATTGTTTTCCCATACTGATGTCAGCCTGACAACTTCTGTTGTCTCAGCCATCTTTCCCAAACTCTTTAATAAACTAACAAGGAACTAGCAATCTTTCAACTTTCTGGAATTCTCCCCTATCCACGGGTTACTGGAAAAACAATATTAGCTGCCAAAAAAGCTCCTTAGCCAGCTGCTTTAAAATTCTTCAATGCAAATTACCCAGAACTTCTGATTTAAGTATGTCTAACCACAGTAGCTGTTGATTAATATCCTCTTTAGTTACAGTAGGAATAGAAAGTATATTACCATCATTGTATAACAAATACATCATCCTTTACCCCCAGTACAGAACAGACATCTTTATTGAATTCTCTTGCATTGTTATTAGAAAAAAGTATCTATTGTTTCCATCTGGGAACAGACCTACTGGTCTGTTTCTAGTTTTGTTTTTTTTTTTAACTCCAGAAATATTTTGCTAAAACCTTTCACTTATTAATGTTCTTTAATTTTTTTTTGTCATTTTTCAACAATTTCTATCCTCTTACTATTAGCTTCACCTTTCTCCTCCTTATCTGTAAGACTTCTTTTTATGGCTGCATTCACTTCCTTCCTGCTTCCAAGGTTTTTGATTTATTATGCTGAGCTTATTCTATTGTGTTTCTACACAGATACAGCCTTCTTTCTCTTGTTAAAATATGATATTCTTAAATAGTTTTTACAAAGCTGTCATATTTTCTGCCTTATTTCCTTCTGGTTGATATTGCTCATGATGGTTTTTGGCCTTATAAAGCCAACATTCTGAAGGTGCCAGTGTATACTGTACTCGTTCAGATTTCATTTTGCTTATATACAACAATATTAATGAAATTATTACCACTCTTATGTCAAAAATCAAGACAAGACTGGTTCTTGGTGTAAGAATTTTCCCTTCAGCCAAGGGCAGAACAAAGACCAATGAAAACCACTCATAGAACTAAATCATTCACTTTTGACACTAAAGCCTTCCCTTCCCGTAAAGGTTCCTCATCTTTCCTACAGGAAAGATCTGGCTGCAGAGCTAAACCAGGAGAAATGCCAGCCTCACCAGAGGAGTTTTATAGCTCCCTGTGGGACATGGCAACTCACTCCAGCTGGGCCCAGCCACAGATTCCTCCTCCCTCCTCCTTCCCCCCATGGCTGGGTTCCCTGGCAGTCTCTGAAATGAGGACAGGCAGCTGTGAGGTGTTCTCTGCCAAGAGAAGAAGAGCATTAACCCTCTTCTTATCAATCGTCTGATGGGGTCTGTAGGACTCAGGAAGTTATCTCTCCCTTTAGACATAAGACATGTTTCACAAGGAGGGCAGTGAGGCCCTGGCACAGGCTGCCCAGGGAAGCTGTGGGTGCCCCATTCCTGGCAGTGCTCAAGGCCAGGCTGGATGGGGCCCTGGGCAGCCTTGTCTAGTGGCAGGGGGGTTGGAACTAGAGTTCTTTAAACGTCCTTCCAATCCAAACCATTCTATGATTGTACAATGCTATGTGTCCTTCAGAAACCATGGGCTCTGCTCCAACGTTGCCTGGCATCAAGGGGAGCCTATCCCCACTGAACTCTGTGGTGCGCTGACTTCAGACCTCTGCTCACACTGGAGGTGAAGGATCAAGCTTAGCTTCTTAGGAGGTTGCATTTAGCAAGTTTCTTTGCAGCACTCCTGTTGGGATGCCACTAGCTGAGACGGTAAGTTGCTTTAAATATTTGTGTCTATGTGGAGCAGGTTCAGGAGGCCCGTTGTTTCAGCCAAGGAAGAGAACGAGCTCATGTTCCCCACTGCTCCCTCTCCTTAAAGCCCAATGTTATATTCTCAGAACAATAACCCTATTTAGCTTGGTTCCCTGGACTAAAATATCAGCACACTGTTTCCTCACTCGCATTTTTGTTTGGATCTTTTCTCATAGCTGTCGTAATTGAAAGCGGTTAATGTGCAATGGCTTCACTAGGTGGTTAACAGAAGCAATTAGAGCTGAGTTCAATATCTGTTACGCTGCTTTGCAGAGGCCCCAAACTAGCTTACATCTTAACTTCAAATGATTCAGATAAAAAAAATCTTTCAGAAGCTCCTTCCCTGTGCATCTCCCCTGTCCCTGAACGTGCCTGGATTTATGTGCATATCTTTACCTGTCAAACAGCAATGAAAACCAGCAAAGGCAAAGCGCTCGAGTTGTGCAGTCTGCCACGAAGCAGCATTTCTGTGGTCACACCACTACCCCCTTCCAGCCCACGCACACGACAGCACGCTGTGCCTCCAGACGTCTTCAAAAGTACCCATGAGCCACAGTGTGGCCCAGCTCCGCAAGCAACCTCCGTGCTCGCAGGACACTGCGGCTGTCGGAGCTGGCATGGGTACCAGAAGCCTGCTCACTTCTCACAGCTGGAACTTCCCATCCCTCATCAAGTCCGAAGTTGAGCTGCGCATCCAAATATGATGGCATGGTATGTCAAATACTTGAACAAAGCGTCCTAATAGCAGCTCTTCCCCCTCTTCATCCAAAAAGGGAACAAAGAATTCTTACTATTTTGAAGCTTTAGACTGCAGGCTTAAATACTATATATACACAAGCCTTCAAGATGCAGTATCATAATTTATAAAGCCATGGCAAAGAAAATACATTGAATGATTGCCACATTCCTCCCCCTCAGTCCTGCTTCTCAAACAAGGCACCTATTGTGGAGCTAGGAATACTCCCTCCCGATACGTAGGTTTTGACTATAGCTTGCTTTCGCGATTGCAAGTGAGCCATACATGGATGGATGGATGCAAGGAAGGAGGGAAGGAGAAAGTAAGTTACTGAAAATTAGTAAGTCGCCTCTGCTGAATATGTTATTTCTATTAAAATTTTAAAAGAGTTTGAAGTGACAGTAAATGTGGTCTTATTTTAGAATGGTTTCCATAACACTACACAACAGTTGCCAGTGGCACTTACGCCTTTTCACACATACACACGCGGCTATTTAGCTGACAACAGTATTTAAGCCATTAAACAAGATAATATTGCAACTGTTATGCAATGGTAAAGCTCACTCCTAAAAGAAATATTCGGTGTTTTAAGCAGAAAGTCGACATTTGTTCCATATTCATTTATATTTTCTTTATTAGAAATGTATAATTTAATGTAATATTTAAGGCCCTTAGGGTATATGTTCTGTTACCTATAAAACATTCATGCACATTGAACACTGTTTTGGTGCCAGTTCTTGGCTTTGTACATCTGCTATACAATACTGAGTATTCTAACTAACAACATGCCTTAATTGAGTTTAGGTGTTCAAGTCATTTATTTAAATTTAGTACTGTGAATAATTTATTTCAATTTACATTTTAATTATTTTACCCACTTTGTTAGGAGTAACTTCATTTTCTAGCTTCTAAAAAAATAATCGGCATATGTTTACTGCAGCAACATTCACACTTACTAAATTCTCTGAGAAGTTTAGCTCCAAACTGAGAAATACTAATGAATTATTCATACATCAGGCATTAGCCCGAATTAAATTAGGATGTCCAGATCTAAAAGAAACTCGACCTTCTAATACCCAACAGTCCCTCAAGATCCCTCAAGATGCACCTCATGTGTGACACCCTCAAACGTTCACCAGTGTGCCCGGAGCTCAGCTCCATTTACACAAGCTGCAGTGCGGAGGTTGATTGTGCATTTGCTGAAAGAACGGCATGAAAGTCCAAGCTCAAAGCACTTACGTCCTCGGAAATGAATGCAGACTTTGGTGGGAAACCAGCAAAAATTTAGAAAACACTATCTATTTATTCACCAACCATCAAATGCTAATTGTTCATTTTCTGAAAAATCTGCTTTCTTTAAAGGTGGGCCTGAAACACAGAGGCACTAAGAAGAGGTAAGAAGTGCCAAACTGAATAAAACTCTGAGCGTATGATGCCAAGCCTGTGGCGTTGCCTACCCAACAGAGAGGACTGTTGGGGCACACAAGTTGCCTGATCTGCTCCCTGAGTCGCACAGTGCGAGGTGAGCACGGATGTCCTACCCCAGAGCCAGTATCATTTCCTTCTAGCAGGTGCAAAACTTGGAAAGCAGCTGATTTTCTTTATAGAATTGTGTAAGGCTCTGACGGCTTCTGCTCATGTCCGTTAATATCAGGAAGCTGCAAGGCAGGTGTGGTTTTACCTTCTGCTCCTGCTGCTTCCTGGGCATTCACTGCAGGCCTTGTTCTTGCAACCACATGTGCCAGTAGTTTAACTCAGCTCACTGAAGCTATTTGGATGCATAATGATTTGCATGGTGCAATCTTCAGGACGCATCAGTTTAACCCATGAAGTGCTGCTGCTTTAACACCCGTACCCTTGCTACACACAGAGACAAATCAAAGTTGCTCACTGGGGCACAGTTTGGTAATTTGTTCACCAAAGAGCATCTCAAACAGTTGTCTCCAATTATTTCACGGGTTTTGGTGGCATTCAGCCTTGTGTTCTGAGTACTAATGTTAAGACACAAAGTAGGACCAGATTTTAGAGGAGCTTAGGATCTAAGAAAATATCTATTGTCTGAATCCAGCTGTTACAGAATGTCTCTCAGTGGCAACTGCCTGTTGGGTTTCAAAGTGTTAACAGGAAAAGCACTGTCCTCATTTCATAGGCACTTGTTAGTGACTGAGATGGCTAAAATAGTTTTATAAGCAGAAAAAGACGCCTTCAACAAAGGGCAATGAAAACCACTCAGCATTAAATATGTGAGGATGTTTCTTTAGAGGCAAAGTCAATTTGTGACTTTTTGCCATCCGTCCTGAGCGCAGGCATGCACATACACATGCCTCTGTGCCTCGCTAGTCATCACTCGTTATTTTTTTATGGTCTTTTCCAAATACAATGTAAACATAAGCAAAAATATATGCATTGGTTTCAACCTGAACGTCTTTGTTCCCTGGATTTCTATGCATACATATATATTATTAAGCACTGTCTTTTTTTTTCCTCATGCATACCTTTTCACACACATAAGCGTACCCTGAGATGTTATGATCTCCCTTGCCTGTTGATCCATAGCTACATAAACGTTTCTCTAGGTAAATAAATTTCAGCACATTTTACTTTAAAATGTAATTTTTTTTCAAACCCGCGTTTACTGCTAAATATAGCACATAACAGCCTGTCCATAAATGAACACCTTGAGAATGGAAAATAGTAAGCCGGAAATATTATTAAGAATAAAAACTTTTGCCTTTAGCTACAGCAAACTTCATGCATATCTTTGTTTGGAATATCATTTGGGACGCTGTCCAAAATAAGCCTTTTCTTTTATTTCAGCTGTAGAAAAAAGCAAAACCAGCTGAATAGAAGTTAGGTGAAGTGGAGCCTGCAGACAAGCAGTGATGCACTGGGTTTCTGTACAGGTGCAGCGTCAATCATCTTAGTTGAAACTATGATCTGTGGCTTTCCAGAGCAAAAAGCCTGAACCAAAGAGGCGGCGGTGCTGCTAAGAGCTGCACTGCATGGGACTTCTCTGCTGACCAGGCAGCCACCCCAGAGGCGACACAAAATTCATGCTGAAGTCAGCAAGTTCTCTGCTTGGGAAAGGTTTGATGTGGCTTGTTGTGGGGTACCATGAGCGCTCAGGGTGTTTCTCTGCATCACAGTCCGCAAACGCCAGCTGAAGGAGCTGGTTCGTTCGGCAGATGGTTAAATACCTTACTGAACCAGAGCCACACCCGAACCCTACGCATGGGGAAATAACCTGGGGCTCGATTATGACAAGCACAAGGACGCGGACTTCCAAGAAGCAAGGCACCCCAGAGCCACAGCAGGCGGTGCCAGGGACACTGCCGGCTGGGACCCAGGGCTGCGCGAGACAGGGAGCCGAGCGCTGCAACGAGGAGAGCCGGTGGCTCTCCGGCACGTGCGGCTGGAAGGTCCCTCCCGGCTGCATCGGCGCCAGGAACGGGCACACCAGGAGAGGCATCACACCGCTACGTGAGCTGCGGGGACCACGAGCCACAGCAAATTGCAAAATCCACCCCACAGTCTTCTTTCGACGGTCATTTCTCAAGCCGCTTGCTCACTAACAAAGACAACTCGCTCAGGCCCTGTCCTACAACACACTGATCACAATTTACATTTGTAGCAATGATGGTATGCAGTATGGAGCTACTGGCGAGCTGCGGTGAATATGCAATATATAAAGCTTCCTGTATTTCAAACATGTACGCATCCTAGAAGTAAGAGAATTAAAATTAATTTTGGAGATCATGACCTCTGTTTTGAACGTCACAAGCAAAAGACCTTCCTGAAAGCAAGACAGATTTTTTTTCAGATGACATAGATTAATTCCTGTAATAAAAAATTCCATCTTTAAGCAAAGAATTTAATAAAAAAAAGTAACTAAAAGTTGAAAAGCAGCATCAGTTGTTGAAAAATAATAACAAAAAATCTTGCTTCACACAATATATTTATAAAGACTTTTTTTATATATAGTGCTGCAAATTTGTGTGCATTTTGTGGACAACTCTGCAATCAGTCCTTTGACCCATTGCCCTTACTATGCTATACTGCACATATGCAAGAAATGAGCAAGTAGTAAGATTCAGAGTGAGAGACATAACGGTGAAAACATTTTTTTGGCCTTGTTTGACTGCGAATGGCTTTTCAGGTGCAGATTTATTTGAAAGAGGGACAAATATGATAGTGATGTCTTCTTATTTGATGGTTCTGAACCTACCCCCTTCTCCTCTCCTTCTCTGTGCTAGAGGCACAGTGGATATGCTGGGAGAAGGATCATGCCATACTCCTCCTCTAAGCCTCCACTGCTGGAAACAGGATATTAAATGCTTGGCAATAAAGCAGGTTCTGCTTGTTGTTCAGTAACCTTGTAGCCTTCAGCTCTGCTCTAAAATCTTACAGGAGCTGAGCTCCCAAGCAGGAATCAATGATTTGTATCAGAGAGGAAGGAGGATATTAAAGATACACCAGAGAAAACAAAAAAAGAGAAGCTGACCTTGGAGCAACCGAATGGGTACAGACCCATCAGTTCAACTTTTAGCCCTCATTACTTGTCCCTTCCCATAGCTGAATTTAATCTTCTTTACATAGTTCTTGCCAGCCCCTGCTCTGGCACGGCAGGCTGGCTTTTTAACTCAATTAGTGGCTTTCATTCACAGCCTCTACTGGGAGGGGAGCTGAGGCCGGGGCGTGAGACGAGGCAGTCGGGGAAATAACGCTGCTTTTCCACCCGGGCTCCAGCAGGCCCTTGTGGATGAAACCTATCAATCATGTGAAAAAGGTTTATCAGCACTGCCAGAGCTGAGGAAAGAATGTGTTCTTCCCACCTTTGTTATTAGTCCACTCCCTTTCTTCAGGCCTGTGGCTCGTTAGCAGCCACCTCGCCGCAGTGGCCAGGAGGAACGTCGCCACTGATCGCGGTGGCCACGTGCGTGCTGAGCCCTGAGCCACGCTCCCCAGTGGCCGCGGGTGACTCCGGGGGTGCTGGAAGTGCCTGCAGGGCAGCACCACAGGAGCAGCAGCCCAGCAGGGGCTGGCCAAAGGGTCTGCATCTTCCCCTCTGGCTCTACTGGCGGCTCTCAACCACTTCCAACAGTCCTCCTCTGCGTCCCCTATTCCCTCCTCACCTATCTATAAAGAAAATTCCAGACTGCTGTTGAACTTGCAATACCCAGAGAGCTGTCCCTGCAGAGCGAGCTCTGCTCCTTGGCCTCTGCTTTTCATGAAATGGTCAAACCTGCGGTGCAGATGTGGACGATGGCCAGTTAGCTCTCACTTGTACTTAGCACCTCAGAGGGCTTGGAGATAAATCCTTATTATCTATATGTGCACCCATCAGCGCAAAATCGATCTGGAATGCTAAATTCATTCCAATTAAATGCTGAACGTCCAAATTAGTCTAAGTGTAATATAAGAATCATTAACTAATTCCAAACGTTCACGTTCTCCTATCCCTAGCAGAAGGCTGGCAGAGAGGCTTAGTGCTTCTGAATCACTCCACTGTGCTCTCTTATTAAATGCCACAGTTTTCAGCCCCATATCGCATTATTACCATTGTTGTCCTTTAGGGGTTGATGTTAATGACGACTGAAAGAGCTTAATGAGCATGTGCCTTGAATAAGCTCTTTATACACCTTATAAAATAATTACTCACATTTTATTGAATTCCACAGGGCCAAGCTCACAGAAGCAGTCAGGGGTGCCAATTTAATATGATACGGTACACTGCTTTACTTAAATAAGGCCTGGTCCTACAGAAGTTCACCTTCGTTGCCACAAAGGACATCAGAATCACACCTGCAGCTGTTGAGCACAGGGCTGCAGGATACCTGCCGTTCTCAATCCCTGGGCACCGAGCAAAGGCAATTGAATTGAAGGATCACAAAACATCCTCTTGGACTGGAAGTGATGTATGGCAAGAGAAATAGGATTTGGGTTCTAACAGCACAAAGACAGCTGATGATCTCTGATGATAAGTGACTTGTCAATAGCGTGTTAAACATTCTTTAAATAGTGCTTAAAGCCAGTAAGCTCCTTTCTCCTGTCTTGTTCCCATCCAACACAGATCAAAATTGTTGACCTGTTAAAGAAAGAAAGATATTCACAAGAGAATGACTTGCGGTGTCTTCTGGGATCCAGTGTGGTCCCTGCCTTTAACAATGCACAGCAGCAGCAGCTCCTACATGAGTTACAGAAAGTTCTTAAATAGGAATGAATGACAAACAAAGAGCCCACTGAGTCTGCAACAGGGTAAGTTTCTCATCACATGAGTGTTTTGTGTTTGTCTGAGGAAAATGGCTATGTAATTCGCAGCGGTGAATTGCTGTTAATACATTTGATTGGAAAATTAAAATTTGGAAATTTATTTGTCATCTTTCTGCAAAACACTTTTACATCTGTCATTGAGGAAATATTCTTTAAGCCTGAAGAAAATAAAAGAAGGAAGACTAAATGAAATACTCCTATAACGTGCTTTGACTGTAATGAAACATCATTTTCAGGATGAAATAAAAACCCTTGTGAAAATATTTTCAACCAGTGCCAGTTTTTAATTATAATTATTTACATTGCTGAAATGCTTAAGGATCTTATCATTTCAAAAACTGGCCCTTCAACAAAATGTGCCTTTTTTACTAATGGGCATATGAAAACTCCCTTCAAAATATTTACTAAGCATGTGCAAGACATATGCATCAGAACCCACACGGACCAACGTGTCAGTAAAGCCCCTTGCTGTCCATGTCTGTTGGGGCAGGGAGTCTGCTATTACCAGTAAGGTTTGAGCCTCAGCAGACTTGTGGAAACACAAGGAAAGCCAGATCTCAAACTCCTTCATCGGCAGAATTCTGATTTTTTTTGTTAACACAAAGTCAACAAAGAAAATCATGGGAATCTTGTGGAAAATCAGGAAGGTGAAAGTCTGGCTTATTTTTTCTCTGCCTTGTGGTTTCTGAGTCTTTAGAGTAGACTAGTGTCATGTTTTCCAATTTTTCCTTTGCAACCTTGGAGGTTAAAAATGTGTTTTAAAATGTCACATGCACAAAATAATTATCAATTTCCTATTATTCCTATGACATTTCCATGCCCCTATCCATGGCTGCTCATTCCTAGCCAACCAACCACAGTTTCTACGCCCTCAGCTAAGGAACCCCCCGCCACCATATACAACTGTTTTAGATCTTGGCACAAGATCAGGGCGGGATGATGGGCAGGGAAGAGGGAAAACCTCCCAGAATAGCTCAGCGTCAAGGAGAAGAGAAATGTTCTCAGCCCATGAAGAATGCTCTTTAGGAGGTTCCCACCCATACCTCTTCTTACAGAGCGTTATGGGACTGCATGATCCACTGCAAGCATCTTCCCAGCTGCACTGCTGCAGCTGTCAGGAGGAATCCACCCTGATGGGAAAGAAACATCCATCAGGCACCACTGCTTAGTTTCACCCCCACTATTCCAGTTTACAACAGGGAGCCAAAACAAGCCAAGGGAAGACGCTGAGGATGCCACCTCTCTGCTCAGCTTCTGCACAAAGGGACATTTGTCACGGGCAATCACGCGTCCATCACCAAGGTAATGCTTTGTGCATGCTCAGCTAAATGGCCGAGCACAGAACTCTGAAGCCAACATCTCCAAACGTGTTCCCCGTGTGTACTGAGTGCCAGTAGCAGGGGCTACGCTCAGGTGTCCGTCCGCCTGCGGTCTATGAGATCATTTCATCAGGCAGGTGTGAGGTAAACGTACAGTGCAGCCCAGAATAACACAATCGTCATCACATTTTGATTCCCCTGCCCATCACTTCCCATATTTATCTTCAAACACCTCTTGATGAAACAGCTGCTTAAATTTAATTAAACAACAGCATTATATAAACAACTCCTTTTGTTTTGTGCGCTGAACAGGGTATTCTTCAAAAGCTTTTCTGCCAAAGCTGGCCTTTCTGCCCCTTGACTTGTCTTTACTCCAATTACCACTCCA
Organism: Chauna torquata; assembly: GCA_013399475.1. Classification (NCBI taxonomy): domain Eukaryota; kingdom Metazoa; phylum Chordata; class Aves; order Anseriformes; family Anhimidae; genus Chauna; species Chauna torquata. The sequence goes on along the minus strand of VXAL01000598.1, from coordinate 574,361 downwards.
GTTTAGCTGATTAATTTGTAGCCACTGGCAAACATGCACAGTTGGCAGGACATCATTCCATTTCAGTGACAAGCACTATAAAAAGATCATTATTTTCATTAACATAAATAACTGCATGTTGATAGAACTCTGGTTTCTGAAAATAGGTTCAAGTCTTAACTGTCTTTATTCATTACCCAGATATAATTGGAAGTAAAATTATCGCATAAGTGAACAATACGCTATCAATGTACAATGCTTAATGACTGCACTCAGTCCACTAACAGTCTGGAATGACTTTTTTTTTAAAACGAAACATTATGATGCAAACGTCCATATAGACACACACTAATTTATGATGAAACCATACATATTTGATAGTATGTGAAAAGACCCAGTGGAAAAAAGAATCACATGACAAATAAAGATATTTTCTACTGCATTGCTACAGTCTGCATAGGGCAAAGGGTATTATTTTTCCAGTCACCGACCTAGGCTGGATGCTTTGAAAGCTTCTCTGGCTCTAGATGATTTTTTCCAGCCTTCTGCTGAATCACATTCCTAATAGTTTTACCCAAACAGGGTTTTTAAGCGTTAATATTGCATAATATGGTCCTTTGAGATCAAAGGCTTACTTTTCTCTTTCATTCTCTTTTCTCTGCCATGCTGACTCCGCAGTCTTGGTGACAGTTTTATGCTAGCTCGGAAATGCAGCACCTGAGTCTCACTGGTTAACAGCACTGTGCTTGCAAAGCAATTGCCCCCAGTGGGACCCTGCTCCGTGGTGATACCTCCTACACGCCAAGACAGCAACAACAATAAAAGAAAGGAGCAATAATAAAAAACAGTTTTTGAAAGGCAGATGTTTCAAGAGCTTTAAGAGCTCCTTATCTGGAGCTCAGCAGCTCTTCAGATGAAAAAGCTTATCGATACACAGGATGCGACCATCTAGATGGTTTTAACCCACTAGCCTAAAAAGAAAGTTTGAAATGAGATTCCTGCTATCAGCTCTTACTGAGCATTTGGTTTTGTTTCACTCAGAAATCTGTGTAAAGTTTATATATATCTTTTCATGTTGTAGCAAAGCACTGTTTCTGCAGCAATGGTCTAGTGCAATCCCCAGCAAGTGCCGGATCTTGGACCAACACACACTTTTGTCACTAGACCACCCACCTTCAGGACTCAGAGAAGAACAGCCCTTGAAAAACACCACTGCTGTTTTTTTTTACTTCAGTGACTACTGATAGTAAGTAGCTGTAAAACAAAGTTTTCCTTTGTATTATTTAATGAAACAAAACATCAGAGAAATTGCTACTGCAAGATGGAAAAATGAGAGAAGCTGCGTTTACTTCGCTGCCATCAGGAAGCCTTGCCACTGCTTTGAAATGCTGCCCAGAACATTTTTGTGTCCAGCTTGCATCTCCATACACAAGTCAGAAGATGACTGAAAATTAGCTGGTTTATACAAGAGAAGAGCCAAGGGCAATAAATATGGGAGCAAATGATCGCCTTAGCATTGAATATCATCCAGAAAAAAATGTAGAGGAGTGAAAGGTGAAAATAAGATTTGGACTCTAAGTGTAATGTCCACTGGATTCCCCCAGGCAGGGAGGGCATGGCAGTTCCTTGTGGCCAGCCCCGATCCCCGGTGAAGAGCCCTGCCCACTTCCCCCAGCCTGTCACGTTGCTCCTGGGGCTGGATAAGGATGTCTGTGAAAGCTAAAGAACCTGCTCTTTTGTCAGAACAAACTGAAAATGCCTTACAAAACACTGTATAATATTTGCTGAAGTTGCACAGCCAGGGTGGGATGCTGGGATGAAGAGGGTGAAAGGTCTGACAACACTGGCAAGTATCCAGTTTGGGAATGGGCTGCTAGGATGGGATGATAAAAGGGATTTTTTTCTATTGAAACCACTCTTCTGATATGCTTGTGCTGCAAAACATTATACAGCTCAAAAACTTAAAAAAATGGATTGAAACTTTTTTTTTTGTCCAAAAAAAAAAAAGAAAGAAAGAAAGAAAGAAAAACAAAGCAGTTTTTTCATGTTTTGCTTGTATGGAAATGCTCCGAATTAAAGCACACCAGGCCATGGTGTCTATCTGTGGAGGCCTGGAGGCCACGAGTCCTGTGGCACCAGCGCACTCGCTGGGACCATCTGGGGCTGGCACAAGCCCCTGAAAGGCAGCGCGGGGGCTCGTGACAGCAGGGCCCAGGGGCCAGCTCTGCCCGGGCACTGGGCAGAAGTGGGCGCCGAGGGGAGGGCGGGTGAGGACCTGCCCCTCACCTGCTCCTGTGAATAGCAGCAAGGACCCCCATCGCCATCACATCGGTAAGTGTTAGGGGAGACGGTGTCACTGTGGCTTCCACATCTCCTTACGGCAGTGAGCAGACTACTAAAGAGGCAGCAGGAGGCTCTTTTCAGACACGAGCAGGGGAACCCGCTGCCCGTGTCCCATGAAGCATGAAGAAGTCTAGTTGATCCCCATGTCTGGGAAATGCCTTTCAGCAACAGCGATTTAGTAAGCTCTGGTGTTTACTGATGATAGCAGGGGCCAGAACTGCAGCAAACTGTGGTTACTTATTTGGGGAGGGAAGAAGAGGTTAAGGATTATTTGCAATAGACAACAACCTGCAGAGAGGAGAAAGCAGTTTTTTTTTTTTTTTTTTCAAGTTACTACAAAGCATCCTTGGAGGGTCATTGTAAATACATAACAATTTGGATGAACTCCTTGGGGTGCTCCTGAGTTGGATGCATTATATGAACAAGACAAAAGGCACTAATAAGTCAACAAAAGTCGGGTATTAAGGCAGAGTAAGAACTTGCTGACTTTGTCTGTAGAGAAAACTGGAAAGCTGGATAATTAAGATGCAATGCAACTGTTGGCAAAATGTGGAATTTTGAAAACATGAAAGGAAGGCGACAAGGTCTCAAGAAATGATTTTTACTTGTCCCAGCTGAGGTCCCACTAGGCGGGTGCTGTACGGACACAGGAGAGGAGCTCTGTGCAAAGACTGCAGGTTAAAGCAAGCAAGGTGCCCGCCTGCCAGATTAGCACTAAACGTGCTTTGATGCCACTTCGGGAAGTGCTGCTTTTGCTGTGGCAGCAAACTTGCAAACAACAGCTTGCTTGAACTTAATGAAATAAAAAGACTCTCTTATTTTAGACTGGTAGTCACTGCTGAGTTTTGGTAAGCATGAATATTCATTCACCTGAATTATCAGTCACAAATGGTTTTAATAATACCAATCAGCAGTTATGAGAAAAAAATGAAAAGAGAGTGGGATAGGTTTTTTTTATGAAAGATAAAAAGCATCAAATTCATCAGCATTTGTTTGGAATACAGTCTGCAATGTCTCCCCACACTCACTGACTGGCCAATGTGTCCTCCAAGGCACCTGCAGCAATCACAGAATCATAGAATCATTTAGATTGGAAAAGACTTTCATGAAGTCCAACCGTCAACCTGACCTAAACAGAATGTGATCACTCAGGACAGTTAGTAGCTGCTTTGTTTTCTCTAAGTCTATGGCAAATTACAGTTATGACACTGTGCTAGGTACTAAAACACAGGGCTTTTTTTCCCTTTGTATGACTACTTCTGTTATGCTAGCATTATCATAGTAATTGTGCCAGAAAACCCAAGTTTTTTCCTTGCAAGAGTCAGCACTGAGGACTCATTCCAGCATCCTACTCCTATATTGAGCAGAAAATGCTTGTGTTTGCTTTTTCTTCAGCTGTTGCTACCCTGGCTGCCAACATGGCTAAACTCATGATGGATCAGACTCACTGCTGCAAGATGGCCTGCTTGGAGCGAAAGATTCAAAATGCTTTAAGAGGCATCCATGCTGTTCTCTAAGTATCACTGTACTGGCTGCCCTCCAGTAGCCTTATCTGGCTAACGTAATATTGCAGAAACAAAGTTGTAGAGATGAAAAAAACAGTGTGTGTGGATGTAGTATTGTAATAACACCGATGAGGGAAAACACATTTTTTATGTAATGCAGGTGACCTGGAATATCTTTCATTCCTGTGTCCATTTCCCCATATGTAATACAGCAGATTTCAACATGTTTCAGTCCTTTGAGCAAGGATTTCTGGGCTGAGGGATCACAATGAAGTTTTATAGCCCTTTCCTATGAAGTGTGGCATTTCTGACATTATTTGATGTGCAAGAGCAACTGCATTAGTCAAAGGCTACGCTTGAATAGTTATCACTTTAAGCCCATGCCCTGGGAGTATTGTATTCAGTTCCCTCATTATTTCCAGCCCTGCAGGTTATACCAAGAGTTGCTATTAGTACCTTACAATCATAAAATGAAGGTAGTCACTTTCTATAAGGGTCAAGTTTGCTCCCAGAAGCTGGCAAACTTCATTTTGCAACTCAGAAGGATGGGCAGTGCCCTGTTCCAAGCTATTCTGCTGCCGAGCTGCTTTGCGTGCAGCTTTGCTCTACGTTCTTGTGTCCAAGACATGCTTGGAAAACACTAAAACATTTAACAAAATCTAATACTACAGCATCCATATGATACATCCACCAGCCTGTCTACCTTACACAAACTCCTACATCGTTCACCAAACATTACTCCATGGTATCTGAAGAGTGGTTCTGTCAGAGCCATGGTTATAGCATGCTGCTATAAAAGAGAAGTATTTTAGGTATATCAGCACTTGATAATACTGAAGAAGAGCAGTTTTCAAGTGGTTAGCATCTCGTGTTTGGTGAAGCCAGTGTGCCTTCCAAGTAGTCTTAACCTTCAGAGCATCTTGTTGCATGCCACTGGACAGATAAAGAAACTGACACAATGAAGCCTGGCCCTGTGCTTCACTTCCACTCTGCAATGTCCATGAGATAGGGACGCAGATGCTGATACTCTAGGGAATCACAGTGATCAAGACCACCAAGACTGGAGGAAGATGCTTAGAAAAGAAAGAGAGGATCATGACATCGAAGGCACCCTTCTTAACCTGAGACTGTTATTCTTTCCGGCAGGTGGAGTGACCACCAGCTGCAAGCTGCAGGCAGCACATACCGCCGTGGTTCATACCGCCTCCAGGCATTTATCTAGCTGTCGGTAGGAGAGCAGTGGTGTAGGTGGTGGTGACTGTGTGCAATGGAACGAAACTGCTCCTAGTCTCACTGGTATAAGGGTATAACTTCCCACAACCTGGTGAAACACTGCTCCTTGACTAAATACACCCCTGATAGGAAGAAAGCAGGTAGGCTGCTTGGGCACATCTCATTGCGCATATACTGCTGAAAAAATCCTAACAGATATTAGGCGTGGAAGAAACAGCTGAAGTAGAAAACAGACAAAAAACAACAAAAAAACATTTCACCTCTGTTCGGTTCTCTAAATACAATCCTATCGGTAAGGAAGAAGGTGTTACAGGGATCACAGAAGGAATGGCTGATGGCAGCATGGCCAGTGCCTCCACCCCACTTCCCCTCCCTCCACTCATGTGAGAGCCACCAGCTCAGCGGAAATGTGCCCTGCTGCCCAAAAACCAAGCCACAACAAGGAGAGGTTTCCAGAAGGACTGGTGCAGCGTTATGGCTGAGAATAGCCGTACACCACAGAACACGCCAGCACTGTCACTAGATGACATCTGACAGAGCAGCATCCACAAAAGCTGTGATTTATCGCCCAGACAGCAGAACGGATTGTGGGAACCATGAGTGCCCTAGCCCCCACCCAGAACAGAAAATTTAGTCTGGATAGTTCTGAAGTACAGGACATGCCTCTCACTGTGGAGAAAGGAAAACACACTAGAAGTACAAGATGTTTTTCAGGAGAAAAATTTCCTTGACCCCAATACTCTAGGTGTTACAAGATGCCAGCTATACCTCCAGGGAACATACAGAATCAAATAGAACAGAACAAGCAGCACCATCCTCATCTGAGCCATGTGCTGACCTGGTAGAGCTTTGCTGGTGTGCTATGGCAAGCATATGCCATGCTCCCACACGATGTCTTTCATTTATTGTAGATTTTTTCAAAAGCAGTGAGATAACTTTTGCTAAACCATTTTAATGGAGGTGACTCACATCTGATCAAAACTAATCAGTGAAATTAAACCCATCATCTTAATGATAAGATCTTAATGCATCTCGTTGATGGTGCTTCGCCTCGGAGACAGAAGGAAGAGCATCATTTGGATGTGTTCATTGTCCACACTCAAGAGTACACTGACGCTTGGTCTTTAAAGGTGGCACCCTTCCCTACAAATAATCCCTGTGCTTACCTTAAGGACGGTACTAACCAACACCAGTAAAACAGTAACATCAAAACTGCACCCCAAATCATTTCTTGATGATCCTAAATGATAAGAGGTTCAACAATATATAGAAGAGAATTTAATCAAGCATTCTCTTTAATGCTTTCTGAGAAAAGGCCCATCTGCAAGAAAGCTCAGATCTGTGGCATGAACTCCTGAAGCAACAACGATCTTTTTTTGACCCTACCTTCGCAAACAAAAATTTACAGAAGTATATTTAAAAAAAAATAAAATCAAAATTCCAAAATGTTCCCCTGCACTTTTCTCTTTTTTTGAGACAAAGATAAAAAAAAAAATATGACAGGTGTTAATTGTACCACTTAAAGTATTTAAATGCTGTGGTGTTAGGCGAGGTGTAAGAACATAAACAGAATATTAGGTTTACGTATTTAACACTACGTACACATTTATTTATAGATATCTTTCTAAGATGTACACACAGACTATAAACAGGTCTAACACGCATAAAAATAGTCAACGGATATACCTGAGTTTTGTTGTTTTTATGTTTTGGGTTTGGTGAAGCTCATTATTCAGGGCATAGCCAGAATGATTTCAAAAGGTTACGGAAAGACACTAGGTACGATCACTCTCTAAGCTACTGTTTTAACGGCCAAACAGGTCAACGGGTTATTTACCACCATGGCCTATGGTCATCTATCTCATCTATCATCTGCTGATGTGCTTGTAACTATCTGTAATACAGATTGTTTATGCTGAGTATATTTATACCTCCTAGGAATCAGATATTAACCTCAATATCGCACATGCATATGTAACCTCGATATGAAATACAATCCTTTCACTGCAGGCTGTAAAGCCCGGTTTCAGGAAAGCTGTTCTTCAAAGGCCAAGAATCCCCAAACTGGAGCATATATTAAGATTGGTGCTAACAGCACCAGGAGCAAGGAACGAATGGAGCATTCACACTTTAAATATGACTTCAGTTGAACTAATTGACTCACGGTGACAGAAGAGCTAAAACAGCAAGGGGCTCTGCCCCTGCTAACGTGTGCGTAGGAGACGAGAAGCCCAGAACAGCAACACTACATAACGACCCAGGAGCAGTAAAATGATGTATGAGCACTCTCCTCGTTTTCACAAGGCAGCAGTGGAACACTAACTTGTTTCCATGGCAACTCTGAAAAAGAATTACAGGTTTAAAATTGACTGAATGGTAGCCCCATGAAAAAGTAAAGGGCAGACCGTATCTTTCTAAAATATAATTTAGTACTAAGTCACCTGAACAGTATTAGCTAAAAGGATTTCAGCAGTAGACTTGGGAAGTGACCCATTTGGGATACGGAGCGTTAGGCTTTTCTAATGGTGTGCTTTAGATCCGAAGGGCCTGGCGGACACACTGTACTGTACAGCATAAAAGAGAAGGAAAAAAAAAACTTTCTGCCTGAAACCTCTTATCAGAAAAACAAGAAATTATTGAGGTGAAGGGGAGTGGAACAGCCTGATAGATAACTGGCACCTCTGTAAAGGAACACAGTAACATACGTTAAGTGCCTAGTACAGAAATACACGGGGAAGGGAAGAGAAATGTGGTGGATATTAAACAATCCTTCGGGTGAGTAAAGGGAAGATTCTATATTTAGACTGGAAACACATCCACTTGTTATAACAGGAAGCCAGCATCTTCATCTAGTGTGATGTATTATTCTGCCCTAGAAAGACTACTCATACCTAGTCCTGAAGTCCCTGACCATTTCAGAAAGTTTTCTGGCAGGAAAAATTCCCAGTAACTTTAGCAAGAGTTGAGAACAATGAGGATTTGGTCGTTTATGTAAAGTTCTTTGAAATCTGAGTGCTGGTGGGAAGGGAAGAGAGAGGTAGTTTGTACATGCAAGATGACATTCCTTTAGATGACAATATTTAAAAGGAAAAAATCAAATTTATTATGGGAGACATACTTGGGAAAGCAGAAATCTAAATGTACTGGCAGAGTTTCCTTTGCAAACAAGAAAAAATTAGACATCTACAAAATCCCATGTACATTAGTTATAGACTTAGCACTAACCCAAAATTTGGAAAGTGCAGTCATATCAGTTTAGCAAGGCAGATCTGCAGCTGTTATAAACTGACAACAGACAACTGTACAGTTGAGCATTTGGTCAAGCAAATTTCACTGCATATTACAGAAATCAGTATTTTACCTAGAAATACGACCAATACACTAGTGGGACCAATGTAATAGTATGAAAACAGAATTCTGCTCTGCAGTAGGGCCCTGTTCAGTTCCTCCTGGAGTCAGATGTTACTGTATGAGCTGAGCTGAAATTCTGGTGCCCCTGCTCTCTTTCAGTGATTCACAAAAAGCAGCCATCTGTAAAACCCCACTGAAAAGTCTTGTTTAAAAAGTAAATACAGTGGCCTTGGTTTCTAGAAACGGCCACAAGAAGGAATTACTCCTGTGTTTGGGTGAACAAGGGATTCAATCTACAGCCAGCCTTTTTTCCTGCAGAAACTGCACAGATACTGTTTTCATGAAATCATTTTTTTTGAGTCTTAGCAAAACATGTGTCCTGATTCTTGAGAATGATCAACACTCTTAATCCCTTAGGCTGGGATTTTCAAAATAAACTAGAAAGAAAATCTTCATGAAAGAAAAATGCACTCTCAGGCACCTTGGCCATCCCTGTCTGCAGGCCCCAGTGCTGGCAACCAGTAGCAGAGAAGCCTCAGGCAGCAGCTGGGTCCCCTACGTACAGGCTCCCTTTGCCCTCTTCTGGGAACACTCACTTAAAACATCACATTAAGGTATAGGTTGAAACAAATCACAAGTGTGCTTAATAACGTATAAAATAGCTTAGTAAAATTGTCATGAAAATTTAAAAGCTTGGGCAAAAATCCTACACCTCTGCCATTTATACTGATGTCAATGATAATGAAAAAAATAATGATGTTTTAACTCACCCATCAAAAAAATTTATTCACCCTGAGAGAGCAGAACTATGCAAAGCTGGTAGAAAGATATACTTACCCTGAATTTATAAACTGCTCCTCAGATAAAGAAATACAGGATGAGCAGTTGCCTCATTTGCATTCATTCAGTCACCTTTAGCCATTTTTTAGCCAAGTGGATGCAAACTCTTTGAAGTCATCAGAGGTTTTAAGAGAGAAGCCCTAAACCTGAGCTTGGTTTCACTGTCCATGTATGTGTCCATACACCTGAGACAGTGATGACTCCTTCTGTGCACCAGCTGCCAGAGAGGACCTACAGCATTGCTGGGAACCACCGTGGCAGCCTCCACGTCACTGACTGCAGCCCATTAAATGCTAAGGTAAGGACTCAGGACCAGGGGAAATGAGATGTTTCCCTGTGGTAGTGGTTTGTATGGCCTGCCTTACCTAAGGCCACTCGACAACCTTTCTGCTTCATAAAAGATGGACAATTTTTCCTTACTTCAGTAGGTACAGAGCAGATGAAAAAACAGAAATCAGGTAATAATTATTAAACTCAATGGGCAATTGCAATGCTACTGTTTCTTACTGGTTGATGCTCAGAGAAATTCCATATCCTGAACTTGAACTCTGCCATCTATTAGGTCTAAAAACAAAAAAAAGAAAAAAATGAGATTGTTTGCTCTTGTAATCAGATACCCAAAGACCAAGAAGGCACAAAAGGCAGCTGGGGACAACAGGGGTTACCGCAAGGAGATGAAACAATTTTGCAAGGTAGGTGTTTCTATCTCGGCATTGTTCCCTGTCACAGAAGAAGTCCCAGCTGGTCAACTTGGCTGGACATGGTGGAGCAGAGGTGATGCTTAAAGCAGGACACACAGAAGAAAGCACGGCTTCTTGAAGACTAGTCTGCAGAGGGCACTTTTCTTTTATAGGGCACAGTACAAGGTATTTGCAGCCAGTGCACACAAATGGGCATTCAGCCTTAGATTTACTGAAGACAGTGGTGTAGCAAGAGAAAAAGGAGAGAGGACACTGTGATCTGTGGATGGCTTTGCTTTGCGGACAGTCACAGATTAGGGAAATAGAGATACGAGAGAGGACTTTGGGGAGTATTGCTGTGCTACAGGCTGTGCTCCTCCGAGTGTTTATGCCTGCTCCTCCCCAGCCGCAGATAAATGAAAACAAACCAGTTCATCCACGACACTTTCCAGCGTTAGGTCCCTGACCTCACCAGGACATCATGAGGTATGCTTTAACGTAAATAGATATACTTATTTAGCACTTAGCCACATCAGGTCTGAATTCCAGCATTTTGATCCTGTGGAAAATTGTACGGCTAACTTAGGCAATTTGCCATTGCAAAGAATAAGAATCCCACCAGCAAATTGCTCCTCGCAGCGCCCAGCAGCAGACCTTGTAAATGACTATGATTGAATCTATTCTAAATTAATTTGGAAGCGTGTGGGATTTTAAGACAGAAGAACTCATCACGGCGCAGTTAATGGGGCCTGCCCTCTTAGCCCTGTGCCCCGTCAGCCCAGCTACGCAGCTGTCCCAGCAAGGGGAGAGGGGAAGTTGAGGAGGCAAGCAAAAACGTCTGACAAGAATTTAAATGAAATAAAATAGCCAAATTCTCCACTCCATTGACTGCAGTGGGGTTAGGTCTGCAGAGAGCTTGAACCAAACGCCATAACGAATACAAATACAAGAACAAGCTCGACAAGCGCGGCACTTCCACTGCGCCCATCTCTCTGAACACTCCTGCTCCTGGCTCCATGAACAGCTGCGAGCAGGTGCTCAGCTCTCTACATTGCGGAGTGACTTGCAAAATATGCCTGCTGTTACCTCTGCCTGCATTTTGGACAACATGGTTTTGGTGTCCTTTTACCCTGCTAGAAGTTAGGAGTGAATGGGGCTAAGGTGTGCGCGAGGCACCCTCCTCTCCTGCGCTCAGCAGCTCCTGGCCATTCGCAGTGAGCCCTGCTCACAACGCAGAGAGCTGGGACGGGAGGCCCCAGCCACAAATAATCATTACAAATCCCAAGTAAGTGCTGGGGTGTGACAGACAAAGTAATGCTGAGGCATGCAGAGCAGGAAAACATCAGGCATTTGGGGAGTTTTACTGTCAAAGAGACAGGTGCAAACGGCCTCCCGCGGCTGCTGGGGGAAGCTCTGGGCAGCCCTCGAGTGGCCCGAGGTGCTTTATGTGCTCCACACTCCTGGCTAAGGCTCCCATAACAACTTGCCCAGCAGAGCCTTTAAAACAGCTAACGGATGACAAAGCAGGAATCCAAGGTAAATTTTTGGAGCTGATGAGTGAAAAAGAGCTCACATCTTTATGTACTTGCTCAGCACATTTAAGAGATTCACTGTGCAATGAGCGTGATTCCACGTTATGTCAGTTTTAAGAGTGAACCTTCATAATCCTCGGCAAGTGTTGCATCCACAAAGCAGGGTTTGACCAGTTTCCACACCCGGTATATCCAGGAGACCACTGCTGCTCAGTCCCTGGGTGGCTCTGGGTGAGACACAGCTGCCCAAATGCTCACCCGGTGCGCGAGGACAAGGTGAGAGCTGCGGCAGGTCGGGGGCAGCAGGAGGAGGAGGAGCACCCCAGCCCTGGCTGAGCTGCCTCCTGCTCCGGCCTCCCTAACCTGGGGGTACCATAAATGCAGTCCCTGTATGAGCCGTGCTCACATGGGCACCGACTCCCCCCGACTTTCTTGTGCACATGCCAGCAGAAGTGTGGTAGAAAGTCCAGAGAAATCTGAGGATTTCATCTGAAGTCTCTGTTTGAGGATCTCTTCCGGCTGCTGATGAGAGAACCGTTGTTGACCCGTCGTTGAACCGACGATGGCCCTGGCAGCGTGGGAAATGCGGGATGCGATGATGCCCCGTTTGCAAGGCTCCTGCAGAGCTGTGTGCATAGGGGCCCCAGCAGTTCCCCGATGACAGCGCGGTCCTGTGCCCCTTGCCCAGGGGAGGACCCGTGTCCCCAGCACCCACCAGCACGAGCTGCCCCAGCCCAGCTTGCTCAGGACTTGCACTGCTTCCTTTGCAGTGCTAAAACCTGAACGGTTCAGACACAAAGAGCATGGTGAGGTCTGACACAGGCACAGTATATACAGGAACCAAAATCAATTAAATATTCTAGAATCCTTAACTTTTAGGCAGCAGCTCATCCTGCACTAAATTAATGCAAATGCTAGGGAGGGAGGGATAGAGGAGGGAGAACGCAGAGTTTAAACACTACAGTGACAGATGCATTTTATAGGTTTTAATGATTCATTCTGAGACACAATCATCTTTTCAAATACTTATTACCAGCTACTATTCAAAGAAATGGCTGTTTTCAGGGTTATACTCATCAAAGGTCAGATCCAAAACCTATTGAAGATAATAGAAAGGCTTAAATGCCTTTGATGAGGAACATAATTGACATGCCAAGAAATAAATCTAATTAAATTCCTGGTTATATGGATATGTATATGTGAATACAGGTATAGGAAACATTCTGTAAGATGGACATGATACCATTTTGAACCTAGTTGTCTTCTCTGATTGTCAATGAGGCATTGGTTAATTTCCTGCTTAGAATAAAGCAAGACTTCCAAGTAACAATTCATGATTTTGGCTGCCCTATCCTCTCTGAGTGATGTTCCCACAACCGGTGTAGCAGAGGATGCTGAACATCCACCCCTTGCACACTAGGACCCTGTTATACTTCATACTGACTTTTTAGACATGAACTCAGTTGAAATCCTTCAACTATTATTGAAGATTTTAGCCATATTAGAGCAATCTAATCAGTTTCTTAACTCTGTTTCATGAGGTTCTTATAAATACTAGCAAAACACTCTTTAAGGCAAAAAAATAAATCAGAGATTTCAGAGCAGAAATCCAGATCTTCTTCAGTCCAGTTATCATCTCACTTTCCCCACCTTTCCAGTAATCTGTAGGAGTTTTGCATGTAATACTCAAAAGGCAATGATCAAGCCTGTTTATACAAATTACAGTACAGATGAAGTCTTACACTTTGGGTATCTCAATCACTACTACAGCTGTGTATCAAAGTACTTAAAAAAAAAAAAAAAAGATAATTTAGCCAGCACTTCAATATCAGTGACACAAATTTAGTCTCTTTCATTCCATTCTTTATTAATAGGCATTCTTAGATGCGATCAGACCCCAAATCCCCTTAGTCCAGCTTGCTGTCTCTGAGGACAGCAAGCAATAGATGAACAGAAGACAGCGTGAGAGCTGGAGGTCACGGGAATAACGTGTCATCACATAACTCTCCTCATGATTTTCAATAACCAGGCAAAGACTAAAGCTAGCTCCGAGACAAGCTGCAATTCCACGGCTGCAAACCATCACACCACAAAGCAAGCATCCTTCCAAGGTGAAAATTTCACACTCAGAGCCTTTCTTGTTTTCTGGGTGGCAGCTGGACCCAAAACAACCTTTGGCAAATGCAATACAACACACATAAGCTGGTCTTTCCTCCAATTTCATCTGCAACAATAATTAATGAATCTGACAAGCACCAGACGCTCCCTCTTTGCATCATCGTTGAATGATTTGCCACACAGAGGGTACATCACTGCCGGAACACCTCGCCTACCACCGTGGTGAATATTTATACAGATTTGTCACCATGAGCTAGCATGGTTTTGCAGTAATCATTAATCTGCTATCTAGTGTTTAATTGCTCTTATCTGCTGCTGCAGAGAAAAGGAGCAGTTCATTAGGCAGAAGCAGTTCACTGGCAATGCATCTCCTCTGACTCCGGCCCGGGGCCGGAGAGTGTCAGACCCCACTCCCTCCCTTCTAAGGCTGTAGGGATCCATGGTCTGCGGATCACTCAGCTGCAAATCCAGTGGATTCTGGGGCCCACTGTGTGTCGTCCCCAGCGCTGGGGCTGCTGGCTGTGCTGGCACGCTGCTGGTGTGCTGCAGCGGTGCTGCTGCTCTCGTGGCAGTAGGCTGCGGGATCAGCCGTGGGGTAAGTACAGTATTGACCATACACCTCTCCAGCACTCTTGCCAAGCACTTGGCACTCGGGCAGCATAAGGCTTCAGCCAAGTCTCGCCTTAGACCAAACCTGCCCAGCCTCGTCCCACGCTGCCCTTTTCTGCCCGGGTCCCTGGGCCCACAGCCCTGCGGCCCTCACTGCCCACGGCTGCCCGGGTCCGTGCACCGCCTGGAAGCCTTTCCCTGCAGCCTTGCCAAGCATCACCCCTGACACGCGCTTTCCCCGAGGACTTGGTTTGTGGCAAAAAAACAAAACATGAGGGGCTGTTTAATGCAATCGGCTGCCAGCTCTCGTTCTTCATGCTAAGAATGTGAAGTATGTGCCTGCCAAAAATAACAATACTGTATACACAGATACAAGTTAGCCATCAGATAGGAAAAACCCAGCAGCTTCCCGGTGAGAGATGCGAATATAGCTCTTCTGAAACAGAAGGAGCACAGAAACGTAATATCTACATAACTGAGTTTTCTCTGCTGTGTGCTCTAAATGACACCTTTTGCTCAGAGGCCCTTAGGCACAAAGAATCAGGGTAGCTGGGATGTGTAAAATAATATGTTTAGTTCTGGGGTAAAAATATGTCTTTCAAATGAGAATGGCCTATTGCTGCAAGCTTCAAAGAAGCAGTCAGTGCACTTTTTAAAGCCCAAATAGGCATTTTATGATGCAAAGGATAAATCTGTCAGTAAAGATACTCGTAAGTCAAGTAAATACAGCTGTTCTCTTACATGAAGAGCTAGATATTAGTATTGTGGGGAAAATTCTGCCCTCTCTTAAAAGGTAGCAAAGAAAAAGAGAAAAACAGGGGAAAAAGGTGAAGTGTTTTTTCTAGACCCTGCAGCAGCAAGCTGCAACCATGTATACATTAACTGGGGACGGGCTCCAGCACCATTACTTTCAGTGCAAGTGGTGTGTGTGGTGGGGGAGGAGGACGTGCAAAGCAAAACCCTCTGAAAACACAGTCTGTTTGCTCCATCTGAGCATCACCTGGTCTTTCAGCTCAGCTCCTTTGGGAGTTGCTACTTCCTCAGATCCGTGGCAAACAGGGAAACACTGGTGTGACCTGGGAGTCATGGGTATGCATTCATGTGACACGTACAAGACATTATGTTCCAGAAAAGCAGAGAAGTAACATGGGGACAGAAAGGGACAACCAGGCAGCAGCAATTTAACGCTGACTTAGACAATATACAGACAGTAGCCATGAAGACTCAACTACTTGGTCCCAAACATGGTAATTCCCAAAGCTGAGAATAGAGGAAAGGGAATAATACTCAGTTCCTGGAGCTGGGAATAAGCAGACAGCTAGGGCTCGTGTCAGCAGTGACTCAGAACCCTACCGTGGAGCAGGCGTGTGGCGGAGGAGCAGGTGCTCACATGGCAGCAGCATTTCAGATGTAGATGTACAGCTGCCTACGGACATAGAGCTGCGCATCATGGGTGGGCACAGGATGGTACCTGATGGGGAGCTAGTGAAGCTGTCATGCTCATATCTGTACGACACTGCGAACAGTCACACATGGCTGGATAGGTCCTGCTGTCATAAATATAGACATATATAGATAGTGCTGCAGTAGCCTTCGACTTACCAAAGCCAGAAAGCAAAGAGAAATCCACGTATCACTCATTTTATATGTTTTGCACTTCAGAATGTAAGAAATACTGCTCCTTTCTGAAGATATTATTTTAGACTTCTAGGTCCCAAATGGATCTGCTGCATTACTATAGGTGAGAAATAAAAGACTCCCAAAACTCATGTTAGAGGGACTGAACCCTGTTGCTTCAAGAGGAGCGATGTAAAAAAAGCTGTAGAAAACCTTCCTGTCCAATACCAGACTGCAAGATCAGCAACAAAAGTGCAGGACTTGCACTGTCTAGCTCGGCAGCCTGCTGCTGGCACTGGCTGATAAGCTGTGCTGTGATGGCAGGCTGCAAGGGCAGACAGGCCCTGAGCAGTCTCCCTCACACGCTGTCCCCCTTCCAGACGCTGCAACCAACATCCAGCTCTCGGTGGTTCTGCGTTTTCTGAGCCAGCAATTGCCTCCAGACCACCATACTGAATATGTGATATTATCTGTATCC
This sequence comes from Chauna torquata, assembly GCA_013399475.1. Classification (NCBI taxonomy): domain Eukaryota; kingdom Metazoa; phylum Chordata; class Aves; order Anseriformes; family Anhimidae; genus Chauna; species Chauna torquata. Next base: position 558,076 of record VXAL01000598.1, on the reverse strand, counting down.
CTTACAAACGTGTGCAAGTTCCATTTTAACCCATTTACAAATGGCACCCTCAGGAAAGGAGTCCCACAGTTCAGTTGTACACTGGGCTTAACAAAACACAGAGGAAACCCGAGACGCAGTTTATCCCCTACAACCCTGTAAGCACATGCTTTGCGCTACATCCGTAGCTCTTTGGGACCCAACACAAGCCTTCAGTCTGTTAGCAGGGCCTGCAGTCCAGCTGAGCTCACCCTGCACAGTGTGACAAAGGGGAGCGGGCTGGGGTCACCGTGGTGGCTGCCAGACCCTGCGCAGGGGCTCTCTCACGCCTCTCAACAGGACAGGCAGAGAAAACAAGATGAGTAAGATGAGAAAGCTCACAGGTCAAGATAAAGACAGGGAGATCACTTAAATTACCATCATAGGCAACACAAAATCAGGGAAAATCAATTTAATTTATTACCAATTAAAAATAGAGTTGGGTGGTAAGAAACAAAGACAAAAAAAAACCTACACAAACAAACCAAAACCCATGTTTCCTCCGCCCCCTCTTCTTCCCAGGCTGAACCTTCGCTCCGAGTCCTCTCCCTCCCCGCAACCCGGACACCATGCAGGAGACGGGGAACGGGGCTGTGTCAGCGCACACCGGCTCCTCTCTGCTGCCCCTTCCTCCTCCTCCTCACACCCTTCCCCTGCTCCGCCGCAGTCCTCACGGGCTGCCCGGGAATCTCTGCTCCAGCGCCTGGAGCCCTCCTGCCCTCCTCCTCCTCTGACCTGGCGGCTGCAGGGCTGCTCCTCGCACTTTCCCCTCGCGGCCAGGCCCTGCTCTGCCCTTTCTGCCATCTGTGTCCCAGCGGCAGCACCAGCGGCACTGAGGGGCTCGGCTGTGCCCTGCAGCGGGGCCTGGAGCCGGCTGGGGCCGGCACGGGGCACAGGTAAACAGGGAGCCTGCCATTCATCTGTCCAGCCCTGTCCAGTCTTAATTTAGTGTAGAGTCTCTCACACAGACACACACTCAATTTCATTTTTCTATAGAAATGAAGAGTTTGTCTAGAGTTGACATCAAAACATTTCCTGGCTGCTTTCTGACCAGGTCCGAAATCCCTAACTTCCTACAAGACACACCTAAATTGAACCCATGTCAATTTGCTGAAATCCTGAAACAAATGCTCGAAGGAGCAGAGTGGGGATTGTTTCTTCTGCATCATGTTTAATCTCATGAATCTTTGAAAGTGTCCAACATTCTAATGACCTCCCACCCTCCCCTCACTGCGCTCCCCTGCCTGACAGAGCAGCCTTCCCTGCAGCTCTCCGCATACACACCAGCCCTTCGATTGCTGCCAGGAGGCTTTCAAGGAAAAGGCTACTTTCTCCAGCACAGCACATAAGGGATTTCAGTTGGATTGCAAAGGAATGATAAAGCATATCATTATAATTACAGAAATAGGCTTATCCTGTAGATTTTCTCTTCATAAAACAAGCTGCCAAGGGAGCAGTGCTCTTGCGAAGACTGCAGCAGGAGGGGCTGCTCCACGGCCAGGCCCGCTGCTCCAACGCTCAGGGCAATTCCCTCGCGGTCAGCTCCTGCCCTAACTCTATTACATTCTGTCACGGCAGCCTGTGCCAGCAGAGCTGGGGATAAACCGGGCCTGGATGCTGCGCTTCCTTTATAGAGGATGTTCTAAGGAATACGGCTTTAGCACGTTTATTCAGGACTAGTCTGCCCGTAATTGAATGAGTTTCAATGCTGCAGGGTTTGTTCCTCCAGAACAACTCCAAAATAATTAAATAACAAACAGGAGACCAAAAAAAGCTGTGGGATTAAGTAAGCTTCGGATGTGTGCTGTCCCTATACTGCATAAGACAGTTCAGCAGCTGCTCAGCCTGTGGTAGCAGGCAGGTGAGCACACTTTAAATCCTCACTTGGGAGTGGTGCTCCCAGCTGTTCTGATGTGCTGATGCTCTAAAAGCAAAAGATGAGATAATGACAACTCACTTCCATCAAGCAGTTCAGTTTCTGTGGTTCTGAATTGTGTCTGCAACAAAGAAATCACATCACAAAGCAGCTTTAAGCAAAATGAGCAACAGAGGAGCTGGAAAAATAACAGAACTAACCGATCCAGAGCAACTTTTTCAGGCATGCTCTTTTAGAGAGAAGCCCAGGTAATAAATTACCATAATTTTGAACTTCAGGTACCTTATAAATATTTACTCGTTACAATTCTTGCTAGCAAACAAATAATAGTTAAAATCCCCAATTCCATCTTCATTTTCTCAGTAGTCTTTCAATTGAACCAATTCATAGTGGGTTGTATTTCCAGTCTGTAGCTTCTACCCAAAGATAACTTCTGAAGATCTTCAGAAAAATCAGATAGCAGTTTTTGAGTTATGGGATGGAAGGGAAACAATATGCTTTTCCCATATGTTGTGATTGAAATGTTGCATTTGCATAAGTCAAAACCAGCTGTACCTGTAAAATTTTTAACTTAGCTTGATTTATTGCCCTTACTGAGGAAGGAAAAACAAAGTACATCTCAAGACAATCCGTTTAGTGGATTTTGAGTTAGGATATGAATGGCTAGGTCTGGCATACGTACACTTCAATATTTTCTACTGGGGTTTACACAAAGCTTTTGAACAAGAACATTTTAGGTTGCATGGCATGCACAGATCCAGTAGTCCTAGCTGAGGATGGCTGCATTAAAGGATACTGACCATTAGTTTGCACTCAGAAATAATATTATTGCTTATTATTCTTCTTCAGTAGTGTTTAAATGCTCCACAGTCATTCGGCTCCAAGTTGTGATGGTATCTTTACTTGAGTAGCATCACTAATAGCCTAGTTGGCTTCAGTTGGACCACTGACAGTAAGATGCTACTCAAACCAACTCTATCAGCATGAGCTATCGAATGCCCTGCCCCAAAGATCTTAAGATGCTAAAAGCAGATATATGGAAGAATGTGGCAAATAAGACAGGGAACAGAGACAGATACGGAGAGTGCAGGACACTTGAATGACACCACTTCCTGTACAAACACTGGAATTGTTTAAAAGCAGTTAACTACTTTTCAAAATCTATTTCAATATATAGGCTTAAGAACATCCTGGCTTCTCACAGGAAGGAACATATTTTGCACTCAGATTTTTTTGTTTTGGGTCTTGATTGTTCGGTTCCCCTTCCTGTCTTCCATTTTTCATCTTAGATGCAATAAGATGAACTCCCATGGCATTGGCATTCCCTTCCCCTCTTCATGTACTGTCAGAGGAGTCACCCTACAAGTAAGAGATGCTATCTTGCTCCTCTCTCCCTGTCACTGTAGTGAGATACGAAACGGAGCTATATACTCCACAGCTGAAACCTGGTCCTGGTGAAGTGAGAGACAAAAATCTCCATTATTTTTGATGGGGAGGTTGAGCAAATGACACAGAAAAGACTGAGTCACTTCACTCATCTCTGTAGAGTGCTATGAGCTACTTAGGGAGACTGGTTTATTAGTGATTAGAATCTGCAGCAAGACAGTAGTTAGTTATCAGTAGGAGTCAAGGGTGGACACTGGGATAATGCTGAAAGTAGGGTTAAAGAACTATATTGTTGTCAGCAGGAAGATTATACAATCAAAATCCCATCTTGCTTAAGAGATCTCAAAAAGGTAAGAAGCCCATCACATAGCCATTAAAGAAAATATTAATGCTGAAATGAATGAAATGTTACTGAGCAATAGCAAACGAAATGTGGCACGCTTGTCTTTGCAGAGTGTTATTAGGCTTTGACACCTTGTTGCCTGCTTGCTCCCAGAATGTATTTTGCAAATAAAATCTTGCTGAGGTCCGAGAAGCAATTGGGGTCCGCATGAGAAAGTCTGACTGCCTTCACTGCGGTGGTCAGGGTACTCTGGGCAGGCAGGATTGGTCCTGGGACAGCAGTTAGTGCAACTCTATTTGGCTTTCTGTTCCTCACCCCATGCTTTGCAGGTTTTGCTTTTGCTGGCAAAAGTTTTCTCAGTATCAAAAAAGGAGCCAAAGTCTACAGTGTAAAATGATTTTTTTCACCTCTCTCACCTTTCCATGGCAATTGGCAGGATTTGCAGGTTTCACATTACGTGTCAAGCTGCTTCCAGAGCCTCCAAACTCCCAGACCCTTAAAAAAATCAATGAGCTAGACACAGTGAAAGCTCAGGAATTTCTTGCTTCATCATGTAGCACACAGCATATAATGGTGTTTTAAAAGAAATAAAACAACACTTGTATACCCAAACCTACCCAGAATTACAGCTTCTCTATGTTTTGCAGGTCTGAAATTTTGGGGAACTTGACAAAATGTCTGCCAGCATTAAAGCCAGATCTCATCAGCACAGAGGTTACCAGTTAGGAGCTGTCCTCAACATTTAGGGCCCATGGCTTGATTGGAAATGAGGGAATCTGAAAGGAGTGTCATACCAGCATTATGGTTCAGGAATTGCTTTGGTCAGCGTTGAGTATCTACCTCACCTGCTTGTCCTAGAGAGGAGTCCACTGCAATAAGCTGTGGAGTAGACTTGAATCTGTGGTGAGTCCCAATCAAAAACAAAACAAAACAAAAAAAAAACTCAAATAATCTCAGGTTAATTCCAAACCTGAACTTCATAGTGCAAAAAAGTAAACGAGCTGTACTCATGTGCCTGTTCAGCAGCACGGAGGCTCATGGAGACCCAAATCTCAGGGTAGGGAGGTGGAGGTGGGTACAGGCAGGTGCTCTCCTGCCTGCGGTCTCTGTACCCTGCTGTGGAAGGAATTGGGGGTTTCCCATCTACCTCTCTCATCTGATATCCTTGGAAGGGACAGGTAATAAGAATGCAAGTGACTTAAAGACATGAAACAACTAGTGGACAGGAAAATGTTTATTAATTTGGCTAGAAAAGAAAACCTGAGCTACCTATTCAAGCATTTCAAGAAAATCTGTTCTTCCGTTGGTACAGTAGCAAATCACCATTTATTTACATAAGGGAAGTAACACCTTACAGTAAGTGGATGGAAGTGGATACTAATTTGGAACTGTCATTTTGTGAAAGGTACCCGTAACATTTGTGACACATTCTAGTTTTTGACCATCTGGCAACGGTGAGGGCTAAAGCAATGTATACACCTCCAGAGACCCCATTTGTAGCAGGAACTGCTTTAGACTTCAAATTTTTAATGGAGTGAGATCTCAAACCAATGCTGCCCTAATAATGCAGAATGGATGTGGGCCAGGACACAGTGTTGTTTATACTGGCTTTCTCTGAGAGGTCAGAATTACAAATAGAGAGACTAAATCTTTCTCTCCTAAATTGGAAAAGATCTGTTAATAATTATTGTGCGCCAAGAGAAAAATCCAGACCTCTCTAGAGACAAAGGAACAGGCAAATACAACCGGGAGGTCATTAGCTTAAGCTTTGCAATTGCTATCCAAAGGGTCTCTTTTTCAAACCTGCCAGGAATTTCTTTACAATAGTTCAACTATTCAAATAGTGTCTGCTCAGATACTGCAAAAGTCAGAGTAATACAAAAAGAAAGGACATGGGGAAGAAGACAGGAAATCTAGCAGTGAATCCTAATGTGAATCCACTTATTAATATCTAAGGAATAATGTGAGTAGGTGGCTAGCCTAGGAGTGGTGAAGTGGTCTGGGATGAGGAGAGCTGCACTGAATTTCTAGTGCTGGGGCAAGTATATGACCATGTCTGCCTCAGTCTCCCCTTTGCAAAACGGAGGTAACGACAGTGACTTTGTGAAGTCTTTCCCCTGATTCCAATGCACACCACAGATGGAAAGAGCTTACACAGGGAAAGTGCTGCTATTTCGGGATGAGGGAAGTGAGGCACTGAGCAGCTGAGCAACTTATCTGCAGGCACACAGCGAGTCAGCGGCAGCTCCAGGAATAGCACATGGGTCTCTTGGCTCAACGGGTACAGATAATGCTTAATAAAGAATTTAACACAACAACTAAGGGCACACTTCCACCAACTTTACATTAAACAAGGAATTCCACTGTCTTCTCTGGAGACAAATACGGTTCAAAGTGAATTATGGGTGCAGACCTGCGACTGGGAGAACGACTTTGGATGAACAGCTTCACTTGAAGTGTTTTAGCAAGCAAAAGCCAAAGTCAGTGCTGAGGATTAAGATTTGAAAGCAAGGGCTGACATACTGAGGTCACTGGAAATTTTGTCTGTGAGGAAATCTACTGTATAATTAAATTTGCAGTTTCCTTAGTGGTACCATCATTTCCTTCCATGAACAAGAAGATAAATTTCTTAGATATTCCGTCATGGAGTCTTCTAATGTAACGAGGCTTGACAGACTGAATAAGTAACTCCACAGCTTTTAAGAATAATCTTTTTGATAGCACTGATTCCCCGAGATGATAACCTTCCTAAAGAAAACTAAGGAGTCTACCAATGAGCTGAGAAGTGTGGTTTTGCCAGCCACAGAGGAATTGCAGTCATGACCTTGTCCAGACTCTCTGACAGGATTTTGGCAACGACTGCAGGAATTGGAGGCTCGGGAGGAAACGCAAACTTCCTGGTTGAAGTGCCAGTTGATAAGTAATTCAGTAGGAGTCCCTGGGCCAAGCTGGAGGGGATGTGGATGGCAGCGGTACAGTCAGATAAGATGAGAGTAGTGGTATTGTCAGAAACAGGTCCCTTATCTGTGGCAGCCTGAGAAAAAGAGATCTTTCAGGAAGACCCCTTCTGAAATATGGCTTGCCCATAACAAAATACCTGTAAAGCATTTCATTCTTCCTGTGATGCAAGTTAGCCAAGAACTTTTCAAAAATTATCCAATTAGCAGGTTTGAAGATATCAAAGACTTCAATGTATGCTTCCTCTAACAACTCCCGTTTACAGCTGCCATTTATATGGATGGGGCTGCTGCCCTCTGGGTACCAGAGTAAGGACTCTTGTCATTACAGCTAAAAACAACAACAACAAAAACAAACAAACAAAACCCCAAAACAAACAAACAAAAACAAAAAAACCTCACTGGCTTTTTTTTTTTCTTGACTTTATTATAAATTAGAATGGCCAGAACGGCCAGATGAGCAGCCTTGATCCATGAGGGCATGTAGTTATCCACAGAAACTAGGAATTACAACTGAACTCAAACCTGCATGCTATCTCCACCAATCTAATCACAAACCTGAGTCAACAACAGCATACAAACCATCTTTACCAAGGAGCGTATAGTTACGGAGTTACAAAAATACAGGGCAAGAGGGCCACACAATGGCCTTTTTCAACAGCAATTCATGGTGGCAGAGAGAAACCAGACTGTTCCCTCTGCATCTCCCCTGCCTCTCCCCTCCCTGACTCAAAGGTCACACCAAGAGGCAAAGCAAATGAACGAGTATATCCAGGTTCCTCCACATCTAAAGCAGCTCGTAGAAAATATTTTTCTGCAAGCGCAAACTAGAAATATCTATAAAGAAACAAGCTAAAAAAAAAAACCAAACAGTTATGCCAGGTATTAAAGCAGATTAAGTCCAGACTTGCATGCTTTTTAGTTGTGCTTAGAGGAGCCAGTCTTAGACATTGACCCCGATGTCAAGAGAGGCAGGCAGTGCACTTTGGGGCATTTAAACGTATCTTTGGCAGAAAAGGACCCTCAGCACTGGAATACTAGTAAGATTTGTCAAGTCTGAATGTCTGCTATAGCTGGGAATCATACCCTGCCGCATCTCACTCCTGCTAAACCAGGATGGTACTCTGCTCACTACAGTCAATCTTTTGGGGGTGGAACCAAGCTCTAGCTGTAAAATATTCAACTACTGATGTTTCACTTATGGTTTAGTGTGCCAGGAGCCATGCAGGAATGGGTCATTTTTGTCTACAATGTTTCTGCTAGTCTGCCTATCCTAAACAGTTTCCTGCATCATGGTTTCTTTTCCCTTCAGCACAAAAATCAATCCTAAGTTAACCAGAGTTCAACGCAGGCCATGTGATGGTTAGTTACAGGCAGACCTGTGTAAACCAGCATCAGAAATGCTCTGTACTGCAGCTGAGAATAGACTTTCAAAAGAGCGGATACCCAGACTGACAGCAGGCGTTTTGGTGTCTGGATCCAGCTAACATTAAAAGCAGTCCAGCCCCAAATATGTTTTAAAAGCTGGGCCTGAAGCCTTATGGAGCTGCCTGCGTAAAGCAGCCAAATCCCGAGAAAAAGGGGCATTCTCTGCGGGAACTAGGCTAGTCTGAACATCTGAATAGGTGCCACATGTATGATAAACACTTCCAAAGCCAGTTTTCCCCCTTTGACATCTTTGGTAGCTTATATGAAATAAACCGTTTTTTCTGTGCTAATTGAGTTCATATGACGAATTTAGTTAAAATGGAATTCTTTTAGGGTAATGGATGAAGTTACCTACACAAACTATATGGCTAAATCCCAGGAGAAAATACTTTGCTATATCTGAATAGCATTTTCTGACAGTCTGCAGTGGTGCATTCTCCTGGCAGGGGTCCCTCCATAAATCACATGCTGCAGAGTGTAAAAAAAAATGAATGTTTGGTATGTTACCATGAGATTCCTTGGCAAATCTATGTGCGAGAGAGCTACTTCATGTGCCTTGGCAGCTATCTATTCATAAGCAATGAAAGATAAGTTCACAACTAGAGCCGTTAGGAATGTGAGAGAGACAAATGGTTCTCTGATCACCGTGAAGCTACTTGGGGATAGGGAAAAAATTGTCAGCAAATTTCCGTGAGCCAGAAATGCATTCCAAGAGAATCTGAACCGTATCTGTAACCTCATCCTGCCAGAGCGTGAAGGATTTGGATTTAAGCCCCAATCCGGCAGAACACATCAGAGTGAATATGAACTTAAAGCATGCAGCAACTTCAGGGCCATGGAAAGGGGTACAAAGAAAAAAAAAAGGAAACCATGTGATCTTTTCTGCTGTTTGTCCATAGTTTGTCCTTACAGCAGGAAGTATGGTCATCAAACAGAAAGCAACGTAGTTCTAACAGCTACCAGCAAACGTGGTCATTCAACACACAGTTAGACTTTGGGGTCTTAGAGCAGTAAAGTATTATACAATCCAAAACACTACTGTATTCTGAAGAAAATTACTTTTTTTTTCTTTTGTGGACAATGTACTCACAGTTGCATCAATGGCTTGCAGACCAGCATGCCCGTAAGTATCAAGTTATTGTGACATTACTCCTACCTTCCAACGGACCTTGAGGAAACCCTTCCTGCCATCACTGCCTTCCTGCGTCTCAGCCAAAGGCAGAAGGCAGCATTAGAAGGACTGTTAAATAATCCAAAAGACCGCTTCTGTACTCATAGTAGGAAAAAAATTCCAGTACGTGAGCTTCACACGTAAAGCTCCACACAGCTAGACAGTTGCAGGAAGACTGTCTAACTTCATTTTGAGTCAGTACCATCATTCCCATTAAGGATCTTCATCGTAGTTAGGAATGAATAATCTGCTGTTATTGTACCACAAAAGTAAGCGTGTGCCATGGTACACCAGATGTTAATGGCATTGTTGCACAGGAATATATGGGAGCGTAACGGCACCTCCCTGGCTCTGCCAGCAGTTGGCAGTCCATATGGTGGTGGCACACACCCCATACTGATGGATGTTCAGCAGATGCTCTTCAAGAGCTAAATAATGCAAACAGAGGCTGGTGTGATCGATATACAGCCCTCATAGTTCAGGCACAGCTCACAGCCCAACAAATGCATTAAGATGTGGGGGCAGCTTATCTTAAAAGACCCAGGAAAGCTTTTCGCATTTTAAATAAGCAGTTACAGGCACTGCTGAAGAGAGAATTATACTTTGTTACAAAGCTTCTGCACTTTCATTAAAATACATACACATATACTGGAGAATTTTTTTTTTTTTTTTTAATTAAATGATTTCTTGGCCTTCAGAAATCTTTGTCTACCTTTATCTGGGATTGTCCTCAAGACAGCCCTCTGTGTGTTTGTGCATATGTATGCTTATGCATCCATAAAGTGCTTTTCCTCGTCTGAAAGTGTCGCATCCTCTAGGACTAGGACCCTCAACTGGTGTGAATGTAATTCCCCAGTTCCTCTGCACTGCTCATACAGTTACATAAAGCTATCCTGGACCTTCCTTGGATAATGTTATACTATTTTTATTGTCACGGTTAAAGAAAAATAACCTCTCTGCTCATATCAATATTTTAGAGCATCTTCAGTGGCTGAAATTAGGTCAGGCGCAGCAAAACTGCTGGTAGTTGAGGAGAAATAAAGATCAGTAAGAGAATTTTATATACAGCCAGCACAGCCAGCAGCAATCATAATATTAGCACAATATGCATCAAAATCCACTTACATGTAGGAGTCGCAAGAAATGGAAACAAATACTAAAACCCACACAGAAGACATAATTTATGATTCATGGGATGAGATAGGAATATAATTTTCAGAAGAACACCACTGAAAACAAAGCAATCTAAAGGAAAACGCATTAGGTATCAGCCCATTTGAAGGAAAAAGGCATACGAACTGCCAGCATTGCCCCGTACCTCCTCTATTTTGATACAGCAAGCAGCCGCAGGGAAATAAAAGTTAGAACTTAATATCCAAGGTCGTTAGTGTTCTCAATAACAGATTATCCTTGAAAACACGTTAAAGAAGGAAATTGTTTTAAATATAAAATTGGAATAAGCCAAAATTAGCCCATAAACTTGAAATTAAAAAAGAAAAAAAATCTTCTATGCATTGCTAACATTTGTTAAAAAGAGCAAAAATTGTAAGGAGTTTAATGCTTAATGTGAATTAACTCAGCCATGTATATTACATAGCCAAAGCCATAGAAATGGCCATCTAAATTGATTCTGGAACTGGTAGGCCTGCAGCAGATTTGCAAATGATAATGCGTATATTAATAGATACTTTCACTAATTTCACTAATGACTAATTTTAATGAGAAATTTGGCTTTCTAGATGAACAGAAACATTCCCGTTCCATCACTTGTACACGTGCAGAGAATTCCATATCCCACGACACAGACTGAACCAGCCACAACACAGACTCATCCCTCCAAACCCATGCCCAGCGCTGCAGACAGGGTCACTCACCACCCGCGTGGAGCTGGCCCTCCTCAAACACCTGCAGGGGTGTTATGTCTCGCAAAATGATGCTTGGTTCCAGAAAGTGGATCCTTTTCAGCTTTAAGGAATAGGTAGCTAATGGCATCTGTTTGCGGAGTTGCTGGGGAAGGAGTCATGTACTAAACTAGCTGACAGACTGAATATGGACTGTTCAAAGAACTGCAGAAAGCAGCCCCCGAGCTGCACGCGCAAACTAGAAGCTTGTGCAGTCACAGCAGATGTGCCCTGCTCCTTGCAGGGTGCTGTGACGCTGCAGGCAGCCGGACGCTGCACTGCCACAGGGGAAAGGTACACCAAGCAGCACAGTGTGGCTAAGTCTGATTTATGAAGCAGACAAAGTAAGCGATCATCTGTGTTAGGCAAAAGCTCCTCAGTCATCGTCCCCCCACCCTGCACTCCATCAGCCGAGCCCTATGCCTGTTTGCAGTCCAACAAGTGACACAAGGACCTGGAAAACTCTGATAAGCTCCGTGTCTCAGGGTCCAGAGGAAAGCCACCAGAAAAGAGCAGCCTGGTGCACTGAAGAATGGTGATACTGCACGTAATCTCTTGATTCCTACAAGGCATTGTTAAAAAAATAAGAATTCTACCTCCACTCTGTAAGATTGCCCTTGCCAGTTACCGCACAACCACACAAATACCCTGACTGATGTCCTACTCGACCTTTTTAGTCTCGTCTTCTATCACCTCAAAGATTCAATGTGAACTTTATGTCTGAATGACTGGAGAAATTATTTTAGCTGCAGTATTAACTCTACAGTGCGAAAGCTTTTTTTCCTAAATTTATCTTTCAACTAAAATATAGCTTTACAATGCACACATGCAGAGACTCATTATCTCTGTCTCTGCTTTCAAAGGATTCTGGGAGTTCCTCAGACCTGTTCAAAACCTCTTCCACTTTCAAGTGCCATCAGACGTTATTCGCTAACTGTAACATGAATATTCAGACACAGTTTCTGTGTCTGATCTTTGTGGCCACCAAATTGTTACTTCCTTTCTTCCCCCTTTCTTTCTATATATTGTTTTTGTTTTTTTTTTTTTTAGTCTCTGCTTTCACCTTTCCTTCTAACCAGGATGTTTGTCTGACCAGCATAATTTTGTTCATATTTGTATAATTGTGCCTTTGTGGGCATTCAATAAGCCATCCGTTTCCAGCTTTTATTACATTAGTGTGAGCAGTCAAAAACGCTGACAACCACCGCAAGCTTTGAAAAAAAAAAAAAAACAACAGGCAGAGCCACAGAATAATTCAGGTTGGAAGGGACCACAGGAGGTCATCTAATCCAACCTTCCGCTCAGAGCAGAGACAACCAGGAGTCAGCACACCCATGCCTAAGAGGTGCCTTATTCCATGTGCACTGAAGGAAGGTTCAAATTATGAACATCTAGGCAACAGCTACAACATCAGTGAGTAAGTCCTCTTGTCCCTCACAATGAAATGCATTATTTCTCTCTTCAGTGGAAAGCTTTCTCTTAACCAGCCCCTCCACCCCACCAGTGAACTTCAGAAACTAAACACGTAGCCTGGCTTAAATTGACACACGATGAATGTTTCTCCCTGTACTTTGCAGATACCTACTCAAGGAGCATCGAGCAGCATGGCCTCCATCTGTAGTTTACTAGATGCAATAAACTAATCCAGAACGCTACACGCAAGGTGGTGGATATTTGCTAACAGTTCTTGGTGTCTCTGCTACAAAACAACCCGTCATTGGTTTTTCTGCACTTTCTTCTCATGCAAAACTTTTTTTTTTTTTTAGCATTTTTTTCTGCTCAGGCATCTATCAGTTTTTTCATATCGAGATCACATACAATTCCTCAAATTATCTGACTCTAGCATTACCCTACAGATAGCCAAACCCATGTCCTTTACATTTTCATTCATGATTGAATTTGTCATAGCCCTGATGTTTAATTTGTAAAATGCTCTAGTGGAGTTAGCTACTCAACAGTCTTTCACATGAATACAGATCATGGTGCAAGCACTCAGCAGGAAAGCATGTGGGAAGACTTGCTTTAGAGAAATGGTAGGGTCTCCTCTCTTCGTTCTTCCCACATCCCTCCCAAAGATCATTCCCATAACTATTAGCCATAATCCTATAAATCTGCAGAGAATTTGGCCTTGACAGCTGTGCCATCTTGTTTTATATATAACCCTGAAACACTTTCAGTTAATTTCAGTTTTATGAAGAAATAAAAAAGTTTTTATGGTCTTCAGTTTCTAGCTTGAGCCTGGACCTAAGAAACGGCAGATCTGGGTGGAAAAGCAGATGATGTTCAAAGGCAAGCTGAACAAGACTTCCACAATGTAGACCGCAGTGATGTACATGCTGGCCATTCCCACACTTCTTGGCACTGAAGACAACACTTTCTGTTTGCCTAACATCCTCCACAGCTAACTTAACCAAGGAGAAAACTGAGCCCCCAGATTTAAATTGACTCAACAAAAGGAGAGTTTGCTGACTCTTACAGCGAAACCTCTGAAGAGACGTCTGCAATATCCATCAGAAACCTTGAGGATTCCTTGATCCTTCAACCCAAAACTATGGGCTTTGTTCTGCCTCAAAGGCAGAATATGTGCATATTCTGGGCTTTTATAAACAATAAACATATAAATGTAGACTATTCACTGAACTGGTTCTTGCTGTGAATTAAATTCGGAGCAAAAGCAAACTGAAATACTGAGATCACTGAAAAGAGAGTGCAGCATAAAGGGTAGCATTACACCTTGGTTAAGCACAGCCCATGAGGACTAGAGAAGAGTCACTCCAATGAAAGGCAGAAGCCTAAAGTGCTTTTGTAACTGTCACCAACCATCTCTCTTAACCTTAGATACTGAAATACTACTGCAGATCTGTCACAACACCTGGTCTAAACTCTTCAACAGTGGCATTTTATAGAAAGTATAGCTTTTCTTCTGTTTGTTCACGGTGATCCACACTGATTCACACTAATCCAGAGAAGATTAACAGTCACGTCAAGATGTGCGGCACTGCTGAGCCATGGCCACGGCAGAGCTCCAGGCATGTGTGGTGGACCTGTCTGACCCCAGCAGTGTCCCACTGGGGACACACTGGCTGCTGCATGTGCAGTGACTGATGGCTGAGCATAGGCATGGGTTGACTACAAACCTTCCTGCTGACTTGATATATGCTGACATAATTCTGTAGTTAGTCTGGTGTCAGTACATAACTTGATCATCCCATTAGCCCACTGGTGTTTTTTTGTTTTGTTTTTTGGTTGGTTGGTTTTTTTTACAGAGAGCACTAACTGGCTTTTGGTTGTTGGTAAACTGAATCGTCCATGTTAATAACAGCAATAAGCATGATAAAGACAAAACAAGACTGGGGGATATGCAACTTTCATATTCTTAAAATGCAGGTCACCTTACATTGATAGTTTATCCTATTAAGGGTAAGAACATTAAGGACATCTTAAGTTGAAAACATTTAAAGCTATGCTAGTTGTGAACAACTGGAGAGGGAGATGGTTGTCTAACTTTATGGAAAGACAAATGGCCTTAGGAACTTCTACTGGCATGGTTACTAAAAACACAACACACCAGAAGAGTTCTAAACAGCTCATTTAGGAGACCATTTGAACTTGTTTAGTTTTAAGGATGCTTTTAAAATCATCCCTGGTAAGCAAACCGCCCCCCCACCCCCCATCAACAAAGAAACCACAACCTTGTGGAGTAGCTTAATGTGAGCTGTGGCCTTCTGCGAATAGAGCTATCATGTGCAAGCACACTGCTGAGTATAAATCCAAAGGAGCATGCCGCTCTCCTCTTACACAAGTGTGGGCTTAGGTGTCACAGGTTCTGACATTTCCCAAGGAAAACATTCCAGATTTCCTGTATAAATGCTGTTACCATTGTTGAAGCAGTAGAAGATGTACTGAAGTCAACTCTAAATGCTGCGTGGAAGACAGCATCTAGTACAAGGGGGTTATATAGCGTCCAGCACAACTGAGAAGCAGTATTTTGACTAAACACACCAGCTTTAACACAAGACTGCTTCTATGCAGGAAGGGAACTTTAATTCTGTATGAGGAACAGACAGGTTCTTGTTTTCCAGTCAGGCATGAAAGACCAACAGCTGCAAGGAGTCCTGTTCATTACAATCAGAAGAGTGAAGGACAGACTTGTCATTTCTTGGACTCTTATCTATGTATTTTAAGCCTAACACTTAAGTTGAGACTACTAAAGCACCCACTTGCTCTTACAAATGCTGCACTGCAAATCGTCTGCTCTGCAGGTCATGACACTGAAGTGGTACCTGAGCCCTTCCTTAGTACAGCAGCGTGGAGCAGAAAGCCCAGGTTTCATCTCACACTACCTTACTTGGTGTCACAGTGGCAACAGCACAGCAGCAACATGAAATTGAGTTTAGCAGCAAATCTTGGTCTATACCAGTGTCCCCCAGATTGGAATAAGGTTGCTAGATATGACACTCAAGAACTTAGAACAGGTCATAGAAAACAGCAGGTACAAAGGTGAAGCATTTGAAGTAAAATCTTAAAATCTCTTTGGAATAAAATATTCACTTTTGTAAAAAAAAAAAAAAAAGATGCTATGACACTAACTAACTGAGCAAATGGTTGAATATAACAAGATTCTGGAAATCTGAACCAAAAAATTAAAGAGAACACCAGAAAACATAATAGCAACATAAGCTGAGACATTCCCAACATAGTTGATAACTTGAAAATGATACAAAGACAACTGGCAATAGATCAGCAGTAGACTGTTCCCTTTAGCACCATGATAAAAATTTAATCATAGATACAGCACCTTTCAAGATGCCAATGCAAGCAATTTCTGAAAAGATGGAAGATATTTCTAATGAACAGCTGGCAAAGTAAATATTGAAAATAGGAAAGGAAAACAAGCACACGCTAGATGCAAGTTTACACATGAGAAAGTTCAAGTTGTGTTGCTTCCTGTTGCTGCACAGTAGAGTGCAGGTGATTAAGGTACGGGTAGCTCTTTATGGGACTAGTAGCAGAGTCAAAGGTGTGTAATATAGAAGAGTACATTGGGTAAAGGACACCACAGACTCTGCACTCTGATACAGTTAAAATCAGGATCTGTGAGCAATGGAAATGTACAGAAAAATACCTATAACAAACACAATGAATGAGATCAGAAGAGAAGCTGTTGCTGGAAGATCTGACAGTATCGGATGGATGCCAAAACTCCTTCTAAAATAATCTATAACAGGAAACCAAGCAGGGTGCAGGTAGCCCGGGAGAGGTTCTAGCAGACTTCTGTTCAATGAATTCTGTTACCCAGATGTTCCTTTGTAGTTCTCAAAAACCTTTAAGGCTCCTGGTCAGTAAAGTTTGGAAAAGATTCAAACTTCAGCTCTGCAGTGTCAGCATATATTCCTATCTTTGCTAACTAAACCACAGCGTTAGCAAAAAAAAAAAAGTAATTCTGTAAAACAGTGTCATGAAACTCCACTTTCATTCCCATCGTATGATTTCCAGGACAAGCAATTAATCCCCTCCCGGATCCTTTCTCTGATAAGTGTCCCTTACTGGTGCCAACAGGGATTACCCAGTTGCCTGAGAGCTGTCTGTATGCAACACTGAAGACCCAAAGCTTGAATTTATGTGAAAGGAACTGAAACTTTCAAGTGAGAAACACCCCCAGGAAAGGTGGAGTGGGGACAAGGACAGAAGGCTTAATGAAAAGGAGTCCTCCGCTCTGGAAAGACCTTAAAACCCAGACTTGTCTTTACAGCTGCCTGAGTCAATGGGATATAACATTTGCACAAAGATCCGAGTGCTTTGTTCAGCTCATTTAAACTGAGCTGAAAAGCAGAACTTGAGAGCTTGGTACTTCCTTGCTCAGGGGATGGTGGTAGTGTCTGTGCCAAAAATTAAACTTGGTTTAAAACCCAAACATCCCTAAATCTGCACACTGCCACCAATAATTAACGTATAACAGCGCCTTGTCATTACTGCTGCAAATCCTTAGACTGGGGATTTACTTCTGCACTTGTCTCACCAACTGCTGTCCTTTGTTACATGATGTACAATTTCCACTCGCTCTCCTGGAAGCGTGTGTGTGTACCGCAGCCATTGCTTCACAGCTAACCAGATGAACACCTGTGACAGGAGCTAAAAACCCCAAACTGTCTTATATCACCCCAGTACTCTCTAGAAGGACAGCAAGACCACGCTGCTCACGCCACGGGTGACACAGGCACATAAGTAATGTCACATTCTGGCATTAAGTGAGGAGTAACTGTCAGGCCACAGATGCTGCAAGTCCACACAGCAGTGAATCTTCACGTGTTCACACATCTAGCAAGAAACAAAAAGAACCAGCTCGCAGCGATGCACTGTCTGCCTTACGAAACCACAAGCCCCAACCTCCTAAAAAATGTGCTCTTTTGGCTTATAATCAAACTGAATTATGGGTAAACTTAATGCACCTAAAAAGAAATAGGGAACACCCAAACTCAGGCAGGAAACAAAAGCTATCTGAGACAGGAAAAGCGACAGAAAGATGCACAACGTGATGGAAAGAAAAATGCTGCAGTGTTTGGAGACCTGAAACATGATCCCCCTCCCTTCCTACACATCCTTCTATTAAAATAACTGTGCACTGCAAGTCTTTCCAACAGATACAGGAAGAGTCTTCTGGATGTATGGTCTTTTCTAATCTTAATCTATTTTCACCTTGGAGATGTAAAATGGAGTGTTTACCAACACAGTTACCTCACAATTGCAGTACCTCATGAGCAAACCAATATAACATTTAAATACATTTTCTTGCTTGTATTTCAAAAGTTTCCTTTTAACTAGTTGTAAGAGGTAGAAGCATATCCAGAAATAAATACAATGTAGAGATATTCAGCAGGACTGGAAGAATAGATCAGACATGCAGGAATACTGCAGGTATCTGAAGTATGAGATTTATATTGGATCTATGATTCCCAACTGCCTTTGCCTATCTCAGCTAGCAGAGGAATACATCCAAATAACAGACGGAGGTTTCTTAATCTTCAAAGTCTATCTGGGTTTGTGTTTTATTCACAGTCTCTATAAACTAGCACTAATTCCCTTACATTGCAAGTCTTCACAATTGGTAGCTTGCAAATGGAGACAAGTCCTCAGTCTACCAGTGTGCATGTGTGCTGCTGGTGGGGGGAAAACTTTTAGTTAAGTTCCTTATGTTATGAAAATTCAAACTGTTGTGAACTAGTGAACTATAGTGCTGGAGCAAAGCAGAATTAAACTGCAGTGATTTCTGGATCTCCCATTGCACATAGCAAGGAGGGGAGCCAAGAGGTCAGCATGGTTTGGAGAGCTGGGAGTGCAACAAAGAGAATTTCAACCGTCTTCACAAGAAGGACTGGTCAGCTGGGGTTTAGAGTTAATTTGGTTTCCACCCATTAAAATTATATGTTCCAAACATAAAAGTCATAAAATGCCTATAAAAGTGAGAGCACTTGCACACTGAATAACTTTGGAAATGGGGTTGGCTCACAGGTGAGATGCAGCAGGCACGACGGCAGCTCAGGCACGCGTCCTCACTGGTGGCACGGGGGCTGCTGGGTGTGCCAGGTCCCCCAAATCCACCCTCCCTAAAAATCAACTATTTCACATTAGCTGGGCAAAGCAACCCATAAAATAGGACACAAAACAGCGCAGACAGCCAGGGTGCTTGCCCTGCTTCACCAAGTACCACCTTGTGATCCAGAAAGTCCAGCTGCGGATCTGCATGCGCTAGAAGTGCTATAAGCAGTACACTAAGTGCCATGTTCTTACAGAGCAGGCTGCTGGAGCACGCAAAGGACTGTCTTCAGATGACGTAAATCTGCTCAGCTTCATTGAGCTGCAGTAATTTACTGCAGCTGAGGGACGGACCAGAGGCATTTATTAAGGCTGCAGTGTATTTAAGAACAAGCATAGATCGATAGTCCAACAAATATTCATTTCACATTACTCCTTTTCAGAAGAGAGGCCAGATGGATCCTTAAACATTTTTTTTCTAAAATTTCAAGCAGAGACCAGTGAAAGTCAGTAGTTAAATCCCCTCTGAGGAAGCAGAGGCAACCAAGGATAGGCAAGAGCTGGTACCCCACAGAAACAGTAGTTCTGGCTCACAGGTGGCACTGAGGGCTGCGAGAGCACGAGGGGCCCTTGAACTGCCCTCTGGGAACCTGCTATTTCACCAGCGAAATGACAGCTGGAATGAATGTAACAAATGAACAGTTCGGTATGTTGGTCCCAAACTAAAACAAACTCAACTCTGTCATTTTAGAAGTCAGTCCCTTTCTCTGGCTATTTTTCATTTTAATGTACATTACTTCAGTGAGCTTTGTACCAGTATTGTTCTCTGCCCGGTTCTAAGTAAGAGATACAAGCAACATCACAGGGAAAATTATTTTCATGAGATTTCAAAATTAATTATGCAAATCCAAGACAAAGTTAAGCTTTTAATGAATTTTCCAGGTGTATTGACATTTTCAAATGCAACGTAACAAACCTGACTTCAGAAAGGAATGCAGTGCTTACTGGGAAGACAGCAGACACAACCTGCAACTGAGCAATCATCCCAGACCCTGGGATAACTTGCATCAACAATCTGTCTCATCAGAATGACACAAGAAATTCCACAACCAAAACACTTCTGTTAGAGAAAGAAAACAAGAAAAGAAGGAGCATTGTGCATTGGATGCTAAAAATCAGGGGTGGCAGTGATGGTAACTTCCTGAAGCTACAGTAAAAGCGTGAGCAATAATATGTCAGTCTGTATTCCAAAATACCGAATATTATTTGTCTCACAGGCTGGTTTTAAATTAATATCACCACCAGACCACTCTGTTTTGCTGTATGTTGGTCTGTTCTCTCCATCCTTTTTGGAGTAGAGCTCTGGCAGCTCTCCTTAGAGCTCACAGCAATGAAAAAAAAAAAAAGCCAGAGGGCTTTAAATTTTTAAGTCGGTGTTTTGAAAATACTGCTGTATGTATTAGGCTTCTCCTGTTTTAGAGGCCCTTTCCTGGAGAGTCTTCCAACAGGAATATCATTTACATCAGCGAGGCTTTTTGGCAGTTTTTCTTTTTTTCCTTTTATAACCATGTTGCAGTGAGACATCAGTTTAGGCAGCCAGCTCTGCAATAAAACTGACAACAGGTTTATTCTCCCACTCCTCATGGGACCGATAGGAATTTTAGAAAAGCAAGCAGGAGGGAAGGAACAGAAACAACATGTGTCTATGATCTGCTTTGTCCCAGCGTACCAATTCTGCTCTTTTCATAGCGAGTCTCATTTAAAGATCCAACATTTTCCTTATACTTCATTAGATACTTTATTCATTTAGATTACTCTGCAGTGACAATACATCTGGAGCTGTATCAAGAGGTCCTACTGGACAGGATTTTACCTTTGGGGTCAAACTGTCCATTGTCTTGTCCTTGCCAACCTATGCGAACCACTGTGAAACACTAGTGCCCCAGAGCTCTTCTGCCAGAGGGAATCTCCACAAAAGCACTGAACGTTAAGGAAAAACAACAACAACAAAACAAAACCAGTCCTTACAGTTCATCATGGAAGAGACTTTCATCTCAGATAGATGACATTACTGAAACCTCACCTAAATGTTGTGCCTGAAGCCACACAAGTTCAACCTCTGCTTCTGACCCAGGAAGGGGCAGTGGTTCTGGGAGCAAAGGCTTTTTCTGCACTGGGTGCACAGTGGGTCCTTTCCTGACCACAACGAGATGCTCATCCGTCCCACATCATCAGATAAAGGACTGAAACTCTCCTGAGCATGCAACAACGGTCTGGGTTTCCACTTAACCCTATGTCATTCTCCAGCTGATATGGATGGAAAAAAAACAGTGAGCACAATACCCCACAGGCTGGAAGATGAATCGACAGGAGGAAGGTCTCCTGGCCATGCACAGGGGTTCGCTTCCATGCTGCCTGCAGTCAGGGGGTTGTATCTCACTAATTAGCCGGCTCTGGTGCAGACCAGCAGGCTTGCAATAGACATGCTGATTGATTAGAAATTCCATCTTGATTTAGTGGGTTTGGTAAAAGCAGTCTAAAATGTAATTAAATCTTGGTAAAAAAAAAAAAAAAAAAAGAAAAAGAAAAACACCTTAAAATCTATCCTTACTACGTAGCAGTTATCATCCCCAAACATTCACAGACTCTGTGCATGTGTTTGGGAGGGAGTATGCACGCATATATTTATTTAGAGAAAAATACTATTTTATTAGTAGGAAAAATTTTCATGTTTGCCTGGGCTTGAAAAAGTTTTTCTCTTATGCAATTCCACTTACTCCAGTTGCTAGCAGATGTTACGCCCAGATGGTGGCGCCTACAAATCACAGATCGCTTCCCCAGAATTATTTGGTAATTCATTTCTGGCGGGTTACACGTTGTGGGCTTTATGGTTTATTGCAGAGGAAAATAGAACTCTCACTGTATTGCAGCCCCACAGCTATCAACCCCCCCAGCACCGCAACCCCTACCTTCCTTTCCCCAGAAACCACTGACTGCATCACGCTGCTGTGTTAGATCGGCTTTTACAACCACCTTCCATTTAGGGAGAAACAGTACCAGAAGAAGGTATAAAAAAAAAAAAGAAAATACAAAGGTTTTAGACTAAAGATTCTGCATCCCATGGGAAATGCATAATTCAAGGTATTTGTAAATGTGTTTGTGATGTGCTGAAAAGCTGAACTGGAACAAAATAAATAAGACCAAGAAACCAAACCTCTGAATCCCAATCTTTGATGGAAATCAGACAGGTTTAGATGTGTTTGTGAGGTGACTGTAGTATTAGGATCTGCTCACCGAAAGCCTGCCCTGGTCAGTGACAGCCTCACAACCAAAATGAACCTCTGAAACTCTGGCTGGTACAGGCCAGAGTGACTACTTCATATACAGTACAGCCTATGTTCACTTCAGGGGGGAAAAAAGGGAATTAAAGCTATTGAGAAAATGAGAGTATGGAGGGAGACAAGATTAATTCCAAGTGAATCACAAATGTTTCAGAAATTCTGAGTCTGCACACAGAATAAAAATAAAAAGCTTCAGACAGTGTCTGAAAATCAGCTCAGTAAAGCACTCAAGTTTGGATGCTTATTTTGGACTGGTGTTTTCAGGAGTGGGGCTCTCTGTGAAGATTATCTCAAACAGATAGGGATTCTACAACTGGCAACATGCAACAAATTGGTAAGAAAATCCTGTTTCCCCAATATGAAAATGTTTTATTTGAATTTTGTCATCATTGCTAATAGAGGTTCAAGTTTAACATACCTTTTTCTCTAAATGTGTGTGTTCAGATACCTAAATGTTAATTCTGACCTTTGTCTACTAAGCACCTCTAATGTTCCTCACATATTTCAGTCACCTATAACAAATTACCCACTCCCTCCAATTCTCTCTGTTTGTTGTCCTTCTAAAGATGCCCAGAAGACAGAAGAAAAAAAAGCTCAGGAGCACAGATACACAAAATTGATTTCAGATTTAAGAGCAATCCCACATTCTTTAGGTTGTTCCTTGCAGCAGAAAAAAAAAAAAAAAGAAATCAGAAAAATAATAAAACACTCCAAACCCAAACTTCATGAGCGTTTCTGGCAGGCAGGATTTTCCTAGCACATTTCAGGATTGTCATTTGTAGGCCCACAGAAGTACCCCTTCTTCTAGGTCTTGTTCATAAGGAAAAGGCTTGGGTGTGTTGAGAAGTCACTAAATCCCCAGAACCTTGGCAACAAGCAACTGCTAACCGCCTGTTAAGTAAAACTCGTGGCAACACTGAACCTCGGAACTCTGTTCACCGCTGTGCGTGACCGCGCAGGTAAGGCATGCTGGTGCCACCTGCCTCCCTCTCCTGCACCTCCTCGCAGGCTGCCTTCCACGGGAAGCTCTGACTGCTGGACTCTTGCTTGCAAGGGTGCTCCTTGCCTTCCTTTGGGACCACGGGTGCGAGGCCTCGCTGGGCAGCCCCGGCTAAGCAGGATCACTGATGCTCAGCCCCAGCCCCGCCGGCTCCATGCACTGCAGCACAGCTCCACATCTGCCCCGCTGCCACGGGCCGTGCTGCGCAGGAAGGGCCATCGCGCCGGCACAGCCGCGCCTGGTATTTGCCTTACAACACTGCAAACACTTAGCTCTGAGTTATAGCTCCTCTGAGACCAGCTGACTGCAGGTAACATGCACGAAGTGAAGCAAATTCACACGTTCTTGTCCTCAGATGATTTCCAGTCTGAATTCTAAAGCATCTCATTCCTCTCTCAGCACAGCTGGTATCTGGTAGCTGCTAGAGCTTCACTCAGGTTGGGCAGCAGAGCAAGGACTGCTCAGCTTTGCTAGTTGGGTTGCAAACACCATTGGTGCTAAATATAATTTCAGTTTCAAGATTTGGTGAATTTTCTTCATATGGTTAAAAGCAAGAATCTTAGAAATATATGAAGGTAGTAGTTGATTTTATGCAGCCATAAACAAAGACAGTGCAGAAAGATTCATTAGGAATGACAAAAATTGCAGTATTTCCAGCTATTCTTGTATGACAATTGATTAAGTATTACAGACAACTTTGGTTAAAGAAACGCTGTACTCTAAGATCAACATATTTTTATGCTAACAGTGACAAATGTTGTACATATTCCCTCATCTCTCTTGCAGAAAAGTCAATATATGTGCAGTGTGGGCTATGCATGTTAGTGATTTTGGATCGGATTCACATTTGCTAACTTAGCACCTACAAACTGAGCACCTAGAATTGCCAGTGGGCTCTCCTGTTGTTTTTCCAGGCTATTTCAAGTGCCATAAGCATTATGGCTAGGATTTAAAGATAAAAACAAAAAGCCACAAGGAGTGTACAGTTTAAACCCACAATCCTGTAAATGCTCTAGTGTGAATTTCTTTTACTAGCACAGACGATGGATCTATTAAATAAGTTATTTTCTCCTCTGAAATGTTGAGAATAGTTTAGTCCCAAAATGGCATCTTTGGCTTATTTAAGCCTCTCTCTCTTTTTCCATCTGAGCTTTGGGTATGCATATTTTTTGAAAGAAAGGATCAATTCCGATAGGCTATCTCAGCATAGAAGAAAATCACTACTTGGGTTTAAAATTAATTCTGAAAGACAAATTCAACCAAAATTATTTAAGAGGTAGAATGAGAGGTCTGTTTGAAAGGGCACGATCAGCGTCTGAGAACCGTGCCAAACACTGCCTTTCATCAGCTCACTGTGGATCCAAATTCCCCTGGCACTCCAGAATAAAGACGATCCATTCAATCAGCAAAAGAAATGGAGAAGTCCTCATCATTATTTGTGGGTGCCTCAAAAAGTGATGACTTAAAAAAACACATACAAAAACCACCCACAATTAAATTATACTAAGGTTTTTTAGCTGTCATAAAATTCATTACGCTGGGGAAGATACAAGGGGATCATTAAGTCCACACCTAAGTAGAGTTCAAAAATTACTAGGCCTATTACTGGGAATGCTCAAATTCTGGTCTTTTGTGTCTGACTGTTTTCATGAAAACTTGCAGCAACTTAATAGTCTTTTAGGACTTTTAAACTGTGACAGACTGAGTTGAAGTTTGTCAGTGGGCTCAAAAACTACTAGTAGATGGGAAACGCACACAAAGTAATCCTATAAGCTTCATTTCTATAGAAAACTGGCTGTAAAATTTCCAGCATTTGTCAGAAGTGGTAAGAGATTTCCAAGAGTCCAGCTAAAGTGTACTTAAAAGATCTCCTAAGACTCGGTTCTCAGTATTTTGTAACAATTAGGCTTCTTCAGTCTGGTCACTAGTCACTGAGAATATGAACGATATCTAGGGAGCTGAGTATTTCCTTTAGTTAATGCACTCAACAGGAATTAATACCACTGCTGCCAGCAGGGCTGATGGCAATGCACAAGCAAAGCAAGACTAAATATTCAAGTCTAAATAAAAATATCTGCAATTATAGGAAATACTTTTATCCTATTCTGCTGACACAGAAAGACAGCAATACTGGACTCTACAAGCTAGACAGATATTGCCAGAAATTTCCTGTAATGCCTTGCAGCAAGCAAATACCTGAAATGCTGGGCACAAGGCCATGACATAGCTTAGGAAGGGGAAAAAAAAGGAAAACTGAGAGTGACTATCAGGAAAACCTTGCACAGAAAGAAGCTGAAAGTTTGTAGAATGATCTGTGAAGAGAAGTGTGGAAAATCTCACTGTTATAGACACATAAAGCTGGAACTGGATGAGACAATGCCCTTGAAATTTTAACTGTGGGAAAGGCTCATGCTTATTTTTTCTCAGCTGTGTTAGTCCCACTAAGGTGGCCACACAGGCAAGGAGGATTTTGGTCCGCACGAACAACTGAGATGATGATCCTTATATGTGCACAGTAAAAATGCTAAAGCTTCAAGATTTCTCTTGTTCAGAAAACTTATTATTATCGGTAATGATGCGTGAGGCAGAAAGCGCACAGCTTGACAATGAGACCCCAAGCTGAGCTTATGGAGGGGAGCAAAAAACCCCACTCCTTACAGATACAACAACAACAAACTCCACACTGAAAATACTGCAAGACGTTAAACATGGAGTTGAACAATAGCTCTTATCCAAAATCCCCCTTCCAAGGTGACCTGTTTTAGCAGCCCAACAGCAGCATGAGCACAGCAACGCTCACGCGTAACGCCTGCTAGCTCAACAGCTGGAGTGACTGGCCTTGGCACTTGGACTGACGGAGCTGGAGGACACCTGGTCCTGTCTGCCACCGCTGCTCCACGCGTGGAGGGGCCAACGGCAGACAGGACAGGGTGGCTGCTCGCCAGCCATCCCACGTAGGCAGCCCTCTGGACACCGACAATGCAGACAGACCCACTGCAGGGACTACGCCACGATGCTCACGGATGGAGTGGGACAGGTACTTCTGTGGTGATGGCATCGGTCCGTGCCTTCAGCACCCGCTGGCAAGCAATGCACCACTTCAGAGTGAAATGGGTGGAGAACACAAAATTGATAAAGTTTGCAGCAATGGACTGGCTCTTTATGCGAGATGTGTCCTTTTAGGTAATAAAAGTTGCTCCTAAAGAATCCCACTCCTTTTTTCAGTGCAACTACTGCTTCTTAATGGGGTGACAGACTATGCTGTCTGTATTAGTCAGCAATAGATGTAAGAGAATAGCTTTGCCTGGTGGTGCCAAGCCTCAGTGTAATTTCTGCAGACATCCTCATCTGAAAACACCTCAGGTGACAGTTTGGCAGGCACACTGGCATTTCCAGCCGAGTTCCTGCTCCTCCTCATTGAACTTCAGCACTGCCTAAAGTCACTAAATGAGACAGAAACCCCTTTGCGGTCAGAAGGTACTAAACTGAGTGAGCTAGTCTTTGTCTAAATAAAGCAAATAAACTATGTGTGGAAGGGGAAAGGACATACGGAGAGTGTGGCCAGAGGTCCCACCTCTGGTCCGTGGCAGGACACCGCTTTCTGCTGCACTTTGCCAAGTACTGAAAGGATGTTGGAGGATAAGCTGCTCTTCCAGTCCTGCATCTGTGTCCCCACTGCAACACTGGGGTGGTACCAGCACCCCCGATGGTAACGTCTCTGCTGGGCTGAGCCCTCTCCTCTATCTGCTCTGCCATGCAGGTCACCAACATTGCTTCCGCTAAACTCAAAGGAAAGGAAACACACTGTTCTCACACATCTCTGTGAGCACTGCTTTCTTGGCCCCATAAGTGCTCAAACACTGCAGCATGGATTTTGCTTTAGAGACCTGACAGCCCAAGTCAGGCCTCTTTCTAATCTCACTATTCCCCTTGAAAATCAAAAGCATTTCTTTTGAGATTGCAGACAGCATTCAGCCCTGCTCCTGGCTTTCACTGGTTGCAGATACTTTGAAAGACTAACTTCTGTTAATTAAAAAAGAAAAAGAAACTCAGACTTTGCAAGCCCAGGTCTTATACTGCCCACTTCCAAAGGGGAAGGGACTTTGGAAGCTGGTTTACCAGACACATTTCCAAACCATCACTTGAATTAAAACAGACTCCCTTTATTTTACATGCCTTCTGAAAGCTACATTCCCAGTGAATAGAAAGCAACATATTGATAACAGCATGCCCTGCCACAGGAGAGAATTGAGAATCACCCACGCGTTGCCTTGAAAACAAACAACCCCCAAAACAATTGATCAGTCACTGCTAGTATAGAGACAGTCTATTACAGAGAAAAATACAGGTGGAAAAAATTCATCAGGGATGTGCAGATACCTTTATTTAAATTCAAGCAAAGCAAAGCAAGCTTAGCTCCCATAAATGGGAGCAACGGATTATGGATGCATTTTTCTCAAGCCTTGGCAGAGAGGGAATACATTTCCAGGCTAGGGGAATCAGAAAACTGAGTCATTTCCCTGCCATGGCTGGGATTTCTGAGATGCCTTAACCTGACTGCCAAGAAAGGTGGAAGTGCATCAGAGACTCCTGTATAAACTGTTGCCTTGGCTCCCTGTGTGTAATCTGAACACAGCCCCACAACTGAGCTCTTTATCCAAGCACCCCGGGAGCACTGCAACACGTCTGCTGAAATATGAGCATCCGCGGGGAAGCTGTGCGGCACAGTGTCAGTCACACAACAAGCCACGGTCAACCTTAGAAACTTTCACTGGATATACGAAATGTTTAATTAAGGGGAAAAAAAAAGCTAGTTCACAGAGCAGTGTATGGAAAAGATAGCAGGAAGGATGAAACATCATCTACCTACTGAAGGGTGTGAAAAAGAGCGAGCAAGACCACTTCAGCTCCTTGCCTGTCTACCAACTCCTTTCCCACCCTCAGCTGTAACTGTGCACGTAGATGAGGTACTCCCCAGCGCAAAGGCTGACACTTGTGCACAATGTACTGTGCCTGACTCCATGCTGCCCTAATCTCAAACAGACCTTGTCTTGAGTGAAGATATTAGCCAGACCTTTAAACCCAGAGGTAAGAAAAATGCCAGCTGAGAGTGGCCACAATACCTTTTGTTTTTGTAATTTTCATTTCCTTTTTCTGCTATGGCATACGATATGATGTCTGATTTCAGTTTAGTCTGTCCACTGCCTACCTCCAGTTTTACATCATTGCTTTGGGAATCTTCACAAAAGATCTTCCTCTCAGAGGAAGTATAAATTTCAAAAGGCAAAACCAGACCACAGCTGTAGAGCTCTACCACTTTCAAACTGACATTCCTGCCTAGGAGTGAGAATATTCCAAAATATATCAATTAGAAAGGAATAATGACGAGAATTCATTGGGTATCACTCATTTCCTCTCACATGGAAAGCGGGGCACAGAGAACTACAGGGAAACAACAATAAATAAAAGCACTAAATATCATTCCACATTAAGCCCAGGAAAGTGAAAGAACAATTTCAGTGTTTCGGCTTTTTTTTCCCCTCATTCATGACCATGCAGAGCTACCCACGTGTTCTGCCAGGCTGCCAGATGCCCACCCAGACACCCTCTCACTCCCCTGCTCAACAGGATGGGAAAGCTCTGGGTTGAGGCAGACAGGCAGATCACTTACCAATTACTGGCATCGGAAGAACAGACTCGCCTTGGGGACAATTGACTCAGTTTATTGCAGGGCTGCTCCTCGCACTTTCCCCTCGCGGCCAGGCCCCGCTCTGCCCTTTCTGCCATCTGTGTCCCAGCGGCAGCACCAGCGGCACTGAGGGGCTCGGCTGTGCCCTGTGGCGGGGCCTGGAGCCGGCTGGGGCCAGCACGGGGCAGCCCCAGCCTCCCCCACACAGGCCCCGCCGCTGGCACACCCCATGCACCACGCTAGACTCTTCCCACAAAAAAGAGGAGACCATTTTGCCACTTCTTCCACCTTATTTTCCAAAAGAAAACAGTATTTTTTTTTTTAATTCAGGATAAACATCTGGCTCTAGCAAAGTTTACGACCCGTAGTACACTTCCCAACTGTCTGTTCAGAAGTGAGAGAGACTCCACCACTCACCTTTGGAAATTTAGGTCACTGATCTCTGTACTGCTGTCAGAGAGAAAGTTTTATAGGGTCGTTTCCATTATAACCATTTCACTGTTCCCTCGTCTCTGCATCAATGGCTGAACAGCCATTCAAAGTTTTCAGAGATAAGTAGTGGAGTCTGCATCCCAGGAATATCTCAATTGCCTGCCCCTGTTACTAGTTAAAAGCTGAGTCTTTTTTGCTGTTGCTTTTAACAAAAAATATTTTGCACAAACTTTTAAGTTGAGTTCAGTTCCAACAGGCATTGAAAGATAATTCTGTTCTTTCATTTCTAAAATACTTCTAACGTAATCCCCTTGTTCAATCTATGCTGTTGTTAAAAACTGTATGAGAAAAGCATTCCAAATGACTTGGTTTATGCTACACAATTCCTTTTCTGTAGGACCATTTTACCCTACTCATTGACAAATCAGTCTACCTTAAGCTAAAATGCAATGAAACACTTCGTGGGTTGCTCTGCTTGTAGTGGATAAAGTCTCCTTCTAAACTGGCAATGACTTTAAGACTTTTTAGCTACTTTCTAAATTCGTATTTTTAAAAAACTACCTGACACCAA
The DNA here is from genome assembly GCA_013399475.1 of Chauna torquata. Taxonomy (NCBI): domain Eukaryota; kingdom Metazoa; phylum Chordata; class Aves; order Anseriformes; family Anhimidae; genus Chauna; species Chauna torquata. The sequence continues at coordinate 528,430 of VXAL01000598.1, read as the reverse complement.
GACTCTTAAAATTTAGCATCTTTTGTAGATCTCCTGGACAAATAGTAGTTCGTTTACGGAACAAACTGTTTAGATAGCTTATAATGCTTAGTGGTATCCAAATTACATATTCTGTTAAATACTCTTACGCAGTGTCTGAAGAATAGGATTACCATAAAACATCATCTGCACACACATACATGGTCAAAAATCCTACCCTATGCACGGCCTGCATGATATAATCACAAGCTCTGCATGAGTGATTCCTCTGAACAATATGGTGGTCTTGCATTTGCAGCTTGAGCTTGAAATTTCAAGCTCATTCTCCCGTTTAAATCTTCACAGTGCAATGTTTCATTCTCATATTTAAATATATCAGAAAGCAATGATATCTACCTTTTTTTTTTTTTTTAAAGTATTCTTCCCCCTTGCCATGACCCCAACACCCATTTTCTTTCTAAAGTGCACTGCCCTGAAAGCACTGAAGTGATTTCTTTTAACTTAAAAATATATCATGTTTTTTGCCTTTGGACTTCTTCATATTTGACTGCAGCAAGACTTACTGTGAGTAGTCATTATTTCTGATTATGGTGCAGTATTTTTTTTAAATGCTAACCTGATAGACTTCTATCCTTCTCTCAGATATCTGCCACAATTTCTCTTGTTCTTGACTCTATAAGCCATTGAAGTCAACAAGTGGAAGCTGTGACTTCGGATTGAAGACAGAAGAGTTGACTGCTCTGCTACCATCAAGCTTTTTCTTTCTTTTCGTTTCCTCATGTGCACATTGCTATTTTTCTTCTTCTTCTTCTTCTTCTTCTTGGCACTAATGCTAACACACAGCTCAGCTTGCTCAGAGAACTGATCTGCTTATTATGGTAGGGTTAGTCTGAAGCTAGATCAGAGGGCTGGCCCAGCCGATCACTCTGTTATGAACTCTAATTCTGGTAAAAGAGAGGAGGTTTAATCCACTTCTGAAGCTGTTGCTAGTTTGGGAATATATGGAATCTCCGTAGATAGAAATTATTTGAGTTACATACCAGAGAGAACATTTTCTGTGTTGAGGACAGTAACAAAGAGCTACCTTAAATTTCACTACTAGGAAAGCCATTGAAAGAGTGGTGTAGGTTCTCTCATACCTCTAAATTATTTAAAGTTGATTTTTTTTTTTAAATAACAGTAAATCAATATTAAACAAGACTATGGCTATAAATGGAACCAAGGGAAATTTATAACTTTGTATTCAGTCAGGAAAAGAAACCACAGAGTCTGCCAGTTTTTTAGCCTTACTATTTTCCATCCTACATTTTTCTTCCAGTAACAAAGTCATTGAACAATATACGGCATTAGCTGGTAAATGCTTATACTTCAGTGTGGGCAGATGATGTATCTTGACTTTCCTTGCTTGGGGTCTATTCCATCTCTACCTCTGCAATATCATAAATATGAAGCCCCCAAAAGTTAGTGCATTAAAAGTTAATGTAAGGAAAAAGCAGGTTATTCACTTCATCTGAGACAGCAGGATCCCTGATGAGAAATCACAAGTCAGGAACTTCTGCGATGACTTCCAAAGACACAAATAGGTGCTAGGGCTCATAATCACGGAAAATCAAAGGTAGTTGATAGCTTAATTAAACCACTGCATTTAAATAGTGACGGTCCCACTAAGCTGAATTACCATTCAGCTCTGGAGAAGCTGGCAGCCATTTTTACTCTCCAGTATCTCTCATCATCTCTTCCTTCAAATATTTGAGCACTGTAAAACTCATGACTTTTACGGACACATGGATACGCTATAGCTTCCCCTGGTCTTGTAGAACAAGCCATTCCTTCAATGGGGAAAAACACAAGGTGCTGCAGGCAGTGGGCTGCATTCACTGCTACACTGTGTGAAGGCCAGCCTCGGGCAGGAACACCAAGAAAGTGGGGCAGGGAGAACTAGAAATGTTAACACTGATAGTCTGTCCCTTGAGGATATGCAGAGACTGCAAGGATACCTTTGCTGCTATTTGCACGTGTATACCTTCATCATGACATGCCTGATAAAGGGGCATCGTTCAGTACCTTATGTCCTTGGCTCTTTGGAGAAACTCCTATATTCATTGTTTGAGAACAGGATTTTTTTAAAATAATGGATGTGGAAAACAAAGAATACCATGGGGAAAAAAAAAAAAAGCCCTTCTTCCCTGCCAAATCTGCCACGCCCAGCTAACAGCAAGGTCATCCCTTGTTTTGGTTCAGACAAATTCCTTTCTGAAAGCTACACTTTCCACAAAGAGACTTCATTCAAATATGCAATTAAGCATTGCTTTCCTGTACAGAAGTGGCCACACAGAGCAAGATGTCAACACATCCCTGCAAGATTTCTCCAAGAGTTCAGCAGAATAATTAGCTTTGGTACTGTTGCACAGTAGTTTTTATCTATCAGAGTTTTATCTCGCCTTCTCTCAGTGGTGAGTCTAAGAGAAATTCCGAACATTTGCCTCATGGGTCTAATCATCTTATTGACGCTCAAAGCGTTTAAATGTGATCTGCAGCTCCTTCACTCTTTGACATTCCAGTTCTTAAAAAAAGTCAGATATTTTGGCAGGTGCTTAGCTCAGACTTGTTCTTTAGGCTATAAGGCTTTTGCCTGTCTAATTAGCTGTGGCAAAAAGCTGAGAATGTTGACAATCTGGGGATGTGAGGTAATAAAAAATAGATTATTTACCAGCAGCAAATTAAGCCCTCTAAGAACCAGTGCGATGAGTTGTGCCCCTCTGACAATTCCCTGCAGCAGACAGATACTACTGTCTCCATCTGTCTGTCTTGTGCACAGTGTACCTGATGGCATGTTTGTAAGCTGTTTTCCCATGCAAAAGAACTGATTCACCAAAGCCTTTAGAGACTAAAGAAAGAAACCCTTCTGGTGTCAGGAAGCAAAATCCATATGCTTTCAAAGCCGACTTTCCTAGTTTCCTCTGGGGCAGTGCAAATAATTGGCCAATGTCACCTACTGCTTTTCACTACTGGAGATGCAGGGTGGTTGTGCCTTCTTCACTGGACTGGCAGACGAAGACATAGAAGAAAAGGTGACTATGAATTATGGATGAAGTCCAGCTCTTCAGAAGCAAGCAGCTCCATTGCTCAATATGCTGTCTGCTCTGCTCAACGGCAGCTTTTGTCTGGCTCTGGCTGTAAGGAACCCAACACTGCTGTGGGGCCAGGGGAACAAACAGCACTAAGCTTGAAGAAAGAAAGCAAAGCCCATACCAAAAACGTTAGGAATGGAGGTGACAAGACCTCTTGCCTAGGCACCCAGTGAGCAGAGCAGAGAGGCATGCCGGTGGTACTGAAGATTTTCCCCTTTTTAAAAACCAGTCTCAGAAGAAGGCTAATAAGAATAACAGCCTAGAATCCACGGCTCCTCACAGCAGTTACTTATACTTCCTTCAGCCAGTTTATCCCAACTGACAATCTGTCCTGGCTTTACTCCTTTTTTAGGCCACTCTACTTTTCAAATTCCTGAAATGAATTTTAGGGAATGTAGTCTGAGTACTTTTTGGTTTACTGAAAAAAAGGATTCTTGTAGCATATACCATTCTCCCATATTTCTTTAGCAATGGATTATCCCCACTTTCCTGTGCATCTTCACTGGTACTTTATTAGCACAAGGCATTTGACAAACTTTCAGGTGCTGTATGCCAGTGCAGTAATCTGTTGACAAAGGAACAGCAGCAAAACTTCTCTGGGTTACAATACTCGGTATTGTACTGTTCCTTACTCCAGGAAGTGCTGTAAAGACCATCTTTGGATCTTATGTCTGGTCACAGATTTCAGATTATGTGCTGCAAGGAATCTCAAAAGTCCAATTCTTTGTCAAGGCTCTGTTTTAAGAGTATTGTTTTTCTCTGAGAATTTGTTAATCAATATGGATGGAGTTAATACTGTTGTAAAGCTCATACACTTCATTTTTACATGAATCAGAGATGACAGCAGACCTTCTCTTTGGAAGAGACACCAATGCTAATACAGCACCTCTGTAAAGGTTGTATGTATACTGATATTTTGCTGATGAAAGACTGAAAATTATGTAGCATTTTCAGATATACTACTCCCTTACATTTGGGCTTGTCTCATCATCTAGAAAAGCTAGATGTGATGTCAAGATTTATTGAGAAGATCACAAAGCAATATTTATTTTAGTGATGTCTGAATGAGTTGAAAAACTGACACAGACAAGTTAAAACTGCTTTAAACACCTATGCTAAATTCCAACAGATTTTTCTCCAAGACTTGGACTAAAAGTTATACAGCTAAATCCTTGCAGAGATGGACGAGAAAGCAAACTGCAGTTTTTCCCATCCAGGTAATAGGCTAAAAGTATCAGAAATCTCATGAGTGTGATTATTGCCAAGAGGCTGTCAGTTCAATTTTAGAGATCAAAGATGATATAGAAATGTTCTGTAACTCTGTTTTTTAAGCAACGTGTAAGGACCAGGTAGATATAATTTAGCTTAACAGGCTTCAGAAAAGGATTGAACGTTTCTGTGGACTAGAACATCTACAATAATAAATAAGACTGCTTAGGAAAAGCCTATGAATGGACCGTGGGCAGAAATCCCACATGAATTAATGCAAGACTTTCCATTGACTTCTGTAAGCTTTGGATTGGGTGCTAATGGATATAAATTAAGAAGAAGCTTTCTTTATAGATAGGCTATCCGTAATTTCCTGCTAGTAGAGGTTCCTACACTTCAAATCACTTAGTCCTTTTTTGCAAAGGACCCGATGGGAGAGAAATCTTGAGCTGCTGAACTTTGAACAGAAAGAAACAAATTCCATTTAATAATAAATGGCAGTTTATAAGACATTTGTTGAAATAAATTTCACTGAATCCACTGCCTCACTGCTGATTAGTTACTACTAACTGTTCAAAGCACAGAGAACAAGTGAGCACAGAAATCCCTGTTTGATTTTCAGCTTTTCCTTCCTGAAAATACTGGAAGAGACTCGAAAAAGCTAACTTTCCAGTAATACAGTCAATTTGAAAGGAACTTAAGGAGCTATCTGTGTTTCATAAGGCTTTTAAAACAGGTACTGGTAACAAACTTGGCAGCTTTTTAGAAAGCTTCAACATCATGAAAGAAAAAAAGAAATAAATGAAAAGAACCCTTTCCTACCTGCAGTTTAGTAAGAGAGAAACTGTATTCCCAATACCTGACACTAAGTTTCACTGTGCTGAAGAAACCACACACTGAAGAAAATTAACTGTCAAGGGGATTTTTACCAATAAATAATTGAATACAACTTTCTAGAAGGGTCAAGGCTGGTCCATTTTTCCCTGCAACTGCAATGGTGTGTTGTTCTAAGCACTTAGACTACTACTGCATGTGAGACATCACCAACCCTTGATTGAGGAGGCAAAGACTTGGTGTGTGGAACAAATCTGGAACTAAGGAAGAGAAAAAGAAAAGAAAGGAAAGAAGCTGTAGTTGTATTCTGGCTCCTTATAGCTATATTGTGTATGGTTGTTCCTAATATCTTCTGAACCTATTGACACATCTGATTCGTATTTGCGACATGTGGCTACCAAATCAAGTTCTGTTAGATCTGCAAACACAAGTAACTTCACGGAGGAAAGAGACCTTGCTAAGGGGAAACCTACCGCATGACCCACCACTTACTAGACACAAAAGAGTACACATGCAAGCGGAAGGAGTAGAGGGTAGGCACAAGGGAGAGAGGCCAAACCTAAGTGCAATAAAAGCTTGAGAAGGAGCTTACATCATCCTGGACCCCAGGGAATCCAACCAATAAGACATAAATCTATTGAAAAGCAGACTTCATTAGTTACACTGCTCATGGAACTACATGTTTACAACATGGGGGAAATGGTCTGAAACTGAAATGTCAAAGCAAAAAAAAAAAAAAGATGGTTTAATGCAGGGTTTATAATGGATTCATAATAAAAATAAAGCTCCTGGATACAATTACAGCCATCACACATTTAGTGCAGTAGGTATTTGCTAACCAGCATGCCAAAACAAAAAGGTACATCATTTTAAATTGCAGCAGGAGTGGTTAAAATTACCCATGGGGGAAAACTCCTGGCTGGATTGACTGTCTGGGTTGGCTGTAAAGGTTCAGCAGATGCTCCAAAAAAGCTCACATGAATGAACGTCTGGGATGTCATGGGCAGGGGAGCTGTCCCCGGAGCTCCTGTTGAGGCAGGGGACTTTGAGTCCAGCAAAAGGTAAGCAGCAGTAACTTCATTATCAAGGCTCTTATCTCATTTAGGCATATTTAAAACAGCTTTGGCTGTTCCAAATATGCTGCCTAATCATTTCACTGGGTGCCTTTCTTATCTACTTTACCAGAAGCAGTGAGTGAGAAAAGTAGCTCCTGAAGAGTTATTTGAGATTCAACAGGATCTGAAAGCTTGTCTCCGTAAGGAGCTTACACTGCCACTTCTGCAGAACACCACCTGCCCAGACAAACCAACATTACAGACTGCTGCAGGGTCTCCTTGTGTACCACAAAAGCGAAATGCACATTCGTGGAGGTTTTTGGGTAGCGGTGCTCTGGAAGAAGCACTCAAGTCTTCCTCACTTTGTGCTACATGACCCATCACCTCTCCTTTTTTTNCTTTGTGATTCAGGGCACCTGTGTCGTTCCCAGCACCATCTGCTCTCCCTCCTGGCTCCCAAAACAACCCCCCCCTCCTTTTTTTTTTTTTTTTTTTTTTAATTCCCTGGTTAACTCTTTAATCTGGCTGATGGCTGTCTTCCCATTTAGTACAATCAGCTTTGGGCAGACTCCTTCCAGACAGTTTTGCACACTGGATCCCCCTTCCCCCCCAGTTACACTCATGTTTTTATACTCATAGTGGTGTTTTCCAGGCCAAGGGTGGGCTGTGCTGGCACAACATCATCAGTAGGTGTGTGCCTTATGGAACCAAAAACACCCTTTGAAACTAAACGGAGATAAAACCATTCAAACTATGATTTCAGCTAGTCTCAGGCACCCACCGCAGCAGCATTTATTAACATTAAAAGCAAAAGCATCTTAAAAAGCACTTAAATAATTACCAATAAAAGATATATGGAATTGAAATGGTCATGCTTACAATAAGCCAAAATCAGAAAAGAGAAAAAAAATCTCACCTAATTTAGGATGCTTCATGCCTCAAGCTCTACGCACAAACAATTTCTATCAAATGTAAAATGCTTTCTTTTGTGTTGAGGTTTTTCCAAAATGGTTTCTGCAGAGTCTCTTTAGGCTGTTAGTATGGGCCACTGTCACAGACATTATTTCTGAATCAAACAGGCCACTGATAGAATCTAGTAAGGCTACTTTGACCTAAAAAAATTCTGAATTCGTAATGACACACTGCTCAGCACCAGTCATCTCTTACAGATCATAACACCTGCAACAAATACTGTGAGAAAGGGTAGAAAACACATTGTTTTGCAAGGCCAAACGAGTGATAGGTCTTTGACTTTTTTCTGGTTTCATTAAGCGCACAAACAGCTTGTACACACCTCCACCTTTGCTCCGGCACGTCTAAGCGGGTTCCTCTCCCAGTGCTGGTGAGCGCTGATCTTTGGTACCAAGCAGGCAGTGCACTGACTGCGGCTTCTTGGGGCATCTCAGATGAAGCTGTCCTGTTTACAGACTCAGTTGCAGTCACACCTTCCTCGCCATTGCAGTTGCCTTAAAGTGCTTTGGCACACAAACATCAACAGGTGCGATGCAGCACAGTGGGGCGTGAATCAGTAACCTGTTTCAGGCAGGAAAGGGATTAAGAAAGAGGCAGAAAAACAGCTGACGACAGTAACTAAATCAGTCAGCAGGAGATGAAGTTGCCACCCTAAATCTTGGGAACTTTTTTTCACTTTCCCATGTGCTTTGATGAGGGAGAACACCTGAAGTCAGCTTTGCATGGGGCTGGGAGGCTTTTAGAGCACTTTTGAGCAGCACTTCTCAGCCAGTGAGATGCTACAAACAGCAAATGCAATCCATAGCATTCCCATTCCCTCACTCCTCCTCCCCGCGCTTTGGGAAACATTAAGTGGCAGAACAAAGAATTTCTAAGCAACTGAAGTGCTGGTTAAAGAACAACTACCAAAACCACAGATGTACTGCTCAAAGGGATTTTGAAAGAAAGATTCTTAATTTGAATGGAAAATGTCTCTAAATACTTTAAGCTTCTTTGAAAATCTCAGCCTCTATGATACGGTTTACATGTAAGATAACAGTATTGTCCTGAAAATAGTCAGAAGACAATGTTACCTAAAAGAAAGAGGGATAGAAAAAGCCAAAATTCCCCTGCAGTTTGTTTGTTCTTTTTCTTTAAGCATAGAGTCAATTTATTTAAAGAACAAACTGAAAATCTGAGTCTGTCCTTTCAGTATGGGAACTACTTTGGAGCAGCAGCATCAGGCCACAGGCAGCACCCGGATAAGTGCCACAACAAAGGGGAGCTCTTGGGGAGCAAAGCTCATGGCAGAGTTTTAAGATGGGCTCAAATGAATGGTTGCGATAGTTGAAACCATTTCCAACTACATAGGAGGCTCTGGATTTGGAAAGAAACTTTGTCAGAAGATTATGTCATCACTTAAGACAATTTAAAGCAAAACTAAGTACTACGGCAGGGATTCAAATGCAAACAAAAAAAAATCAAGAGCGGTTTTTATTTATACAGATGCCTGCTGCACTGGCACTGTGAACTGCAGCTCTCACACATCATATACTGGAACGTAGCATATACATATATATCTCTACATCTCTTTGCATTTTAGACTGTGCTTATGTATGCATCTCACCATCCTGGCAATAAAATGTCATCTTAATATTGCATGTTTCTCAGGAATAAGTTCATTATCCTTTGAAAGAAAGAGGGGTAAAAGAGAAAGGTAGCTAAGTGTTATACAGAAGGTGATGCTGAGGATGTATTTAAAAGTAATCTGGAGTGTGAAATAACCAGGGTGTTCAGTATTAAAAATGTAAGTTCCTTAGAGAACAGTACAAAGAGAGATTTAAGCTTCACTTGTGTTGGAGGATTTATTAGTTCTTGAAAAGGAAGATTTCAAAGAAACTAGTAATGAATGAGGGAGTAATTACATACTGAGTTTGCAGAGAATAAACTAATTATAAAAATATGGTATGTTATAGGCCATCTGCCCCCCCCCAAAAGAACTGAATTGTCAAATTACTGAGCCAGAGATGACACATTATAATTATACTGTTACTGTGCAAGATTTAATACAAAATCTAACAACATTTTGCAATAACACCCATTTCTCTTTCTTGTTTGAAAATGAGAATCATTATATGCTATCATGAGATTTGACAGTTGCTTGTCAGTATCCCAATGTGTCAGGATAACTACATAAGCCATCTTTTTGGAATGAGAAAAGCAAGTGACAAACCCAATGGAGGGATATTCCAGTGCTAACACGGGAAATAAGTGAGTTTCACTACCAGTCAGAGCACAAAGTAATCGCTTAATAATCTAAACCAAATTATTTCCTTCTATGAATAGGTGCATAGACACTCAACAGAATTCATCAAAATGGCTGAGTGTCCTAAATAATTTCTCCTTGCCTTTGGGCTTTATTTTATTAATAAAAAATAGAGATAAAACAGATTGTGTTTCCCTTCAGTCTTTCTGTTGTTAGAGTCCCTCCCTTGAGAATGCTCACTTAAAATCCATTTTAACATCTCGTTTAGGCACAAACATAAAAAAAACCCACCATCTTGATTGGCTTAGAAGCATGAGCCCCTCTCTGGCAGTAAAGATGCTTGGAACCTGGTGTCCACTTCCAGCCATTAGCAGTGCAGTATCATAGCTAGGAATTAAATGATTCAAAATGGTGAAGCCTCTATTTTATATTGAACTAGTTTTGTCTGTTACTTACAGGTCTTTTTTCAACTTTCACGATTCTTTATGAAGCTCTACTCAGTAATTTCATAAACTTCATAAGATTCAGTGTCTAAGATCATCCAGCACATAATTTAGTTTTAGTATAGTCAATGTTTTCTTCTGGATTTCTCAGGAGGCTTTCATTTCCTATTGGCAACTTTTGGCTTTCCTGAAAAACACAGAAGAGAATAATAAAATAATCAGTAACCATTGCTAATGGCAAAAATGGCATTTAAAAGAAAAAAAAAAGGTACAGAAAGCCCATATGAACTGATTTCTCTTTTAGTTGCAAGTGCTTATGCCATGACTATAGGTGCACTATAGGCACCATCTTCTCAGATGGAATTGTGACTTTGCTCTGGAGCTTTGTACAGCCATGAGTCTGTTATCTTCTCACAGTAGTTCTTCATGAGTCATTCACATTTTCCCTGGACCTAGTAAAGCTCTTAGTTTCAGGCAGGCAAGGAACACTGCCAAAGACAGCAGGATCCTCATGTGGTTACAGTACCACTGTTCACATGCTTTCTTACATCTAAACACTTCAAAAAAGGCATCTAAACTCTGAAACCTGAAGAAAATCACAAAACATATAATTTTTCATTATCTAGTTTTGGTACCCTGAAAATCCAGGTCCACAATCTTATTTAGGGCCAGATACCACTGGGAGAATGTTTCTACTTGCTTCACTGGTCTTTGGGTAAGAACCAACTAGCTACAGGCAAGTGCAAGTAGGAATGAGAGATGAGGATATTTTTAAGTAATGTGATTCTAACACGAAACTACATCCTGCTAAAGCTAAGAGAGTGTCTGCTTCATCATCTTTCCTCCTCTCTCACCAGTGATTTAAAATGGCCATTTCTATTTCCATAATAGCAACTACCAAAATTGCTTACAAAGGGAAAAAAACATATTGGGAAGAGATTTAGATAATATTTTCAATTCCTGATATATGAAAGTACAAGAAAAATCTCCTTTCATGCAGAAGTTTTTAATATATTAAAAAATAACCAACCAAACAGAAAACAACAAAACCCAGAAAAGAAACAGACGGTAAAACACAGAACAATCCAAGCTTTTGAATTTTTGTCATAATTTCCTTCAGGCCTAAGCTGCCCATGTATGGTTATGGCTTCGAGAACAGCCTAAATCTGGATTCAGTTCTCCAGCATCAGTAAGAGTGGTGAGGGGGGAGAAGACAACCCGGTCTGTCACTCACACACGGTTGAAACTTAGTGACAGATACCTGCATCTTTTCATGCATTTTTTTTCTGCCATCTTGAAGATATCAAGCTTTGGAGCTGAGTTTGCTTCAATGTGTACGGTTAACGCACCTTATCATTAAAAGTGGTTCAGCATGCGATTAAAGATTGCAGTTTAATAAGTAATTACACTGCTACTGCAGCCCAGTGTGCTGTACGTTTCTTCCTGCAGCACTGACACGCATAGAAAATCAGTGAATCCATTCACGCTGATGTCTTCATTGTATGCTGTTCCTATTTGCACCACCCTCAAATTAAACATTTAAAAGCCACTTAATAAAGCTAACAGTTAGACGAGACAAATTAAATAGAAGTGCTGAAGAATATACTAAAACTTAGTATTAGGCTTATTATAAATAAGGTTACATTTGCTTCCATTTTATTTTTTCAGAAGAAATTTCTACAAGACTCCAGTATTTAACTAAATTCTGAAACAACAGCCGTATTTCCAGTACAATGAAATAAATTGGTATATTTCTGGACAAGAAAATGTGAAGCTGCTGCTGTTTTCAAAGAGATACGAATTTCCCAGCAGTTTAAGGCATTCCGAGTGGCTTTGCTCATTCAGCTTATCTCCCAGGTGGGAAAGTAGACCACTTTTGAACAGATCAAAATAAAAAAAAAATACATTCATGCTGTATACACAGCTTATTGAGATAAATTCACACTCTACATCGTTCTCACATACGATATGTATGTAGCCCTGTACACACCAGTGCAACAGGAACCATTCTGTTCAGTCAATGCCGCGGGTCTTTGAATCGTGCATGCCATCGTTGTTAGATGGAATCAGCTGGTAATTACTTTTTAAACTGCTGAAGTTGTCCACAGAATGCTGTTTTTTGCCATTAGGTGAACAGCCCTTTAAAACTAGTATCCAACAACACAGCCACATGTACCTTTTCGGAGCTGACGTCAAGCCTAACTGTCCAGTACCCCTGAAAAAATTTTCCTTTCATCTGCATCTTACCCTCAGCACGCTTTGCACATAGGACATGTCAAGTCTGCAATTCTGCACATGTGAATAGCAAACCAATGTCATCAACTGAACACAGCCCTAGCTGAGATTAATTGAAAAGCAAACAAACAGCCAGAAAACCCTGAAGAGAGATTTTCCCCATCTCAGTATATTAGAAGAGGGATTACTACTGACAGCAACTTGAGAGAAGAAGAAATAAAGGACAGTGGAGGGGGAAGTAGTTTGCAGCATTCGATCAGTATGCAGCATCAGACTCTTAATTTGCAAAAGCTCTGCTGCAGACGACATTCCAGCACTGCTGATAGCCACTTTGCTTCCAATGACTGTAGCTACTGCAGATGCAGTGTAATGACTTCTGTAGTTGTGGACAGATTTCCTCCAATGAAAGAGCATGTTAAAACTTTGTTTCCCCACTCATTGTTTGGTAAGACAGAGCACACCCAAAGTGGAATCCACTTCTGTGAGTTCTTGTCAGACATGTACACGTGCACTCTTGTCTGGGACATGGCACATGTTCAGCTTGCTTGAATTAACCTTCTCTCTCTTGGCATGTAGAGCAGCTTCCGAAGGAAGAAAAGCACAACAACCTAAATTGCGTTTTAGCCCCATCTCTGAGCAACTCCCTGTGAATCACCAATGAGGTACCGTGACTCAGGCATAACCCTTTCCTTCCTCATTACTCCAGCCCCAGTAGCAGGAGTGTAATACCGGCTCCCACTGAGCTGTATTAGCTGAGGCTTGGTAGGGAAGCAGGCTTGCATGGGATCAAAGCTCCAGCCACTGCTTGTCCACCTGCTCCTGGTCAAAAAATGAGTTCACCTGGTTGTATTTTTAAAATAAACACAGCGTCTAGTTAGCCTGTGGTACAAAAGGGTCCCAGGTAATATTTTCATTTCCTTGCACAGGAATAGAGTAGATCTGCTGACCTCCAGGAAAAAACAACAGCCACTATACTAACACAGTCCAAAGTAATCTCCATCTGAATTTTCAGTAAGACAGTATGAAGTGAGGTTAAAAGTCTCCCAGCAAGTTTACTCAATACAGACTCAATTACAGACCTACTGAAAATGACCGAGTCCTGAAACCATCAAAAGCAGGCAATGGATCCCACCCACTGCTAACAGATGCTGGGTACCAGTACTCTGCTAAGTTAATGAAAAAACAGACAGAATACATACCCAGACCCTGTGCTCTGCACCTTCCCTAACCTCAGGGTTGTGCTGTGGCATGAACAGAACCCTAGGTCACTGGATTTCTCTCTCTGCCTTTCTGCCCCAATGGTTTAACAAGTGTTTTCCGCTGCTGCTAATCCCAAGTGACTGCTACCAACATCACTTCAACCTTGAAATGTCTGCTTAAAATGCTGCTCTTCCTCTAAGTAAAATCATTTTGATCAGACTCTGTCCTCCACCTTTCTCATCTCTCCCTAAACTGAAATGTGAAACATTTTAAACAATAAAAATCACTGTAGTGGAAAGCTGCGCTGTTTATTTTTTTGTGTGCTGCATGGAAGTGTAGAGCAGACCTTTAAGAGTTCTAAATTCATTCTGACCTTCTTTGTCGGTTATTTACTTTGGGCCTTGAGGAAATGCTTAGCTTAAATGGCCTTTTTCCCTTTCAGAAATCTAATCTTCCAGAAAAATTCCACTGGACAGCAGGTTTTGTAATGGAATTACTGTAGTTAATTCCTATCACAGCAGTTCCTTAATGAAAGGCTGGAAGAAAGTCAACAGGTATTGTATTCTGCAAAAGGTGCCATAAATATGAGTGTCTTAGTTCAAAAAGGTGTGCCATCTCCCCATCAAGATAATTAATGGTCTCTTGAGTCAGGCAATTAAAGGTTGCAATCATAATCTATAAGATATCTCCCTTTGTTTCCCAATTAAAACTTTTCAGACTAATTAAAAGCATGGTTGTGTCATGCAGTGTGGTGGTTTCCAACCGGTGCAATAAAATAATGGGTCTCGGCCAGAGAAGATAAACGCTTAAAAAAAATTACCCATTTAGCACCATCTTATGTCAACACTGATACATGAAGTTTTGCTCCACATAGTGGAGGAAGCCACTTTTCTTTAAGGGAACCCTGCAGTAGCTTTTATATGAGCTGAGAGCCTTGTCTTATTATTTCTCTTCAGGAAAACCTTTATATGTTAAAGTCCTGTAACCAGGAGCCAAGTGCTTGGGTTCCACAACAAATGAACCCAAAGTAATGTCAATTATATGAAAAAGGAGAAAAAGATTAATTAAAACTTTTCAGAAATCTCTTCAGTATCGGTCTGACATGCATGCTATCAGCAGAGTTCTGTCTTCCATCTGGCAGCTTTAACAATATAACACTTTTAGACTGTTCCTAAGGTAATTATGTCAAATATACTGAACACGAAGGGAAGCAATTGGTATTACTTTCAGATTAATCTCTGCACATTCTGGCATTTCTGTTCTGCCTTCAGAGACCGAGGTCGCTTTTTCTGTGTTGCTGGTCAATAGGGTTTTCCCCTTCTGGCTGGCTTTTCTGTCCGCCTCGCTGGGATCACACAGGGACTCTGCTTCCCATTCAGTGTTACAGCACAGCCAGAGGAGTCAATGGGGCAGAACGCAGTACTGTGACGTGGTCTCTGAGATGAGGAAAAAAGGACAGACCTCATTATCTACACACTCAAACCCCTCCTGTAGCCTTTGCTGGCATTAGTATCAAATTCAGAATGACCATTCTTAAACTCCTCTTTGCCTGCTGCAGAGATCCGGGGATTTATCGTCCTTGTGTAACATCGGTGGAATACGGCACAATCACATCACTCAGCAGAGTACACTGGATGACTTCTGCCTCCATTTCTAGCCTTGATCTTGCTGCTTAATTAATGGTAACTAATTACGATAAGTATCTTTGCATCTTTAAATGAATGTGTGCCATCCTTTCCATTTTTCTATTTTTTAAAAAAGGGAGGTGGTGGTATCACACAGATAAATATACTGCATGGGAACGTCTACCTGGCATCGTAGGGAATTTGTTCCTGTCTTTGCTGTACTCCCAGTTCGTGGGGATGTGAGTCTCAAGCTCTGGGATCATTGTGGCACTGAGCTGAGCCTGAGCAAATACAGCAAGGTAGCTGGGCCAGGGGCTGCTGGGTGACACAGAAGAGCAGCAGAGCTTGTTCACATCCACGTGTAGCACAGAGCGTTGGGATATTCAAACAGGAGTTTGGGCAAAGACTGGGCAAATTCTCTCCTTCCAAGGCCATCAGCACCCACAGAAGGATGTTTCTGTCTTTCCACAGCTGACAAGCCACTTGCAAGGAGATACCATCATTACACACGGAGCTGCTGCTGCCGTTCACTCTAACCAGCTTACATTTCACTGAACCGGAATAAACTTTACATGATTTATACTGAACATAATCTAGCTTTGTCTCTGTTTAAAGCTTTCTTGCACTTCATTTCTGTCCACTGTGCAGTTCATCCCCTGGCTCTCTAGCTAACGAGGGCGTGCAGGGGGTACCACTCCGGGGCAGAAGTTGGCAGCAAAGCCCCCAGGTGCAGTACTAGCAGTCAGCCTCTGCTACTCTTCTCCCTACAAAACTCCTCTGCTCATAGGTCTACTTGTTGTTTGTCAGGCGCCCTAAATTTTACCGCCCATAAAGAGATGATTTCCAATATATTTGGAGATTTTCATCAATGCTGCTGGGAAAAACAACAACAGCAACAACAAAAAAACACCAAATCTGAATAGTATTCTCCTGTGTCAGATTCTCTAGGAAACTCCATTTTGCAATGTATTAAAATAATTCACTATAGAAAAACACATTTGCTCTTGATCCAGAAATATGATCTTGATAAAGGAGTCTGACTAGAATTACCCATATGATTCTCAGTTTGGGGTTTTGTGTGTGTACAGCGCCAACTCTCTGAGCCACTCTGAATTAAATCAGGTTTTTGTTGCTTTTATCAGTGATACGAAGCAAGATCAGTTACTCTCAACTGCAGTGAAATGGACAGCTTCAGCCTGCATTCTTTTCATCCTACTGCATGATTTTAAGGTAACACTTACCTCTTTCAGAAAGACAAAAATGAAAAATGAAGGACTTGATAGAAGGCAGCTAGATGGCTTCTTTGAAAAGGCCAGTCATTTCTTTTAATTGATAGCTACCGTAGATCAAAGAGACTAACTTTACCCTTGGGACTTTCAGACAGAACCATGTTTATATATGTTTACTGCTGAATCTATGAAAAAGAATGAGGTTCACTTCCAACGTTTGACTCTCTATGAAAAAACTATGTGCTTCCTGGCCTGATCAAGTCTCTTTACTCCTGTATGCGTCGTCATTAAGACCCAGTCCTGGACTTACTTAATTGTGTGAGAAGGCCAGTCTGCATTTATAAAAGAGAAAAAGAACATGATTTCTAGTTCTCAGCACTGCAGAAAAAAGACACAAAACTGAACCTTGAATACCCAACTACAGTGAGAAAAATAAATTTTTAATGATCTCATAAATTTGGAGGCCTTAGTCCTGTTTATCGACTTCTTTGGGCTAGGCAAAGCAGTATGAATGAACAGTATATCAAGTTCTAGATAAAATTTCAAGGCAAGAAACTTTATAAATCTATGTATAAACAACCAACACCTTATGAAAAAGGTAAGAGGGGACACTGCCACAGGCCCGTTTGCCTGTACCTCTGTCTTTCTCCTGGAAAGAGTCACATCTGATAGAACTAAATCACGTTCTCTCTGTCTTTAAAAGCTATGCTAAATATGTGAAATTCCTCACCCGCTCACAAGCAATTCATGAAAACAAAAGTTTGTTAAACTGGAAAAGACTTGTTAGCTGCAAATATTTCACTCAGCTCTGACCGTGAGCTAAGTCTCACCAAGTCTGAACCTGAATCAAACCCTACAAAACTGAGGGGAAGTTTTTTATTGGTGGGAATGGAGTACAATAAAATGTTAAAACACGCTGTTATGTACTGTATCTGATGCATTGCCCAGAGCCCACTTAGAAACGTGGGGTTTGCAAATAAATACACACTTGAAAATGAAGGTGCTTAACCAGCCAAACTGGTAAGTAAACACAGTGGTCCACAACAGCACAAGTATCTCAGCTTCCTAGAAAGAAGAATTAAACAACACCTCCTGGGAAAATAAAACACTCTTATTAGTACCTTTTCCAAAAATCACCTTGGATTGAATCCTTTTTTCCTCATCCTGTTGTCAGGATCTGCCCTTTGGTTCCCTGACCTTTGCAGGGAACATTTGGCTGGAGCTCTGCTTTTTAACTGCTTTTTTTTTTCCTCTCTGTTTTTAGTTTAATTCACTGTTTCCAGTTTTTGTATCCAAGGATGGCTGTATATCCATCCAGAAAGTGTGATACAGACAAGCTTGTTGGCTCCTCTGGAGGAGATGTCACTGCAGAGGTAGGCAGACAGCAAACTTCACTGGTGAAAATCTCTTGTGCTACTGATGGCTAATTAATCCAAAGCTTCCAAGGGAGGTGTAAACACATGTAAAAAACCCTGATCCCTAGCCTACTGTATTCCCTTATACACTTGTTCTCTTAGAGCATTTATTATGTCTTGATTGTGCACTGTCACCCATGACATGTTTCTGATAATAAATTGTCCTGGGGTTCCAGAACTCACTCTGAGGATCAGAGACTGACCAAGTACCTCAGATGGAGTCAATCCAGGGTTTGTTGAAGTGGGTAATTGCTTAAAATGGATAGAAGCATAAACTTCAAGTAGGATTCATGAACTGAATCTGTCCACTCGGGCAAATTTAAATGCTGCTTCTAATATACTGATGAGATCTTTGAAAAGTCAGGAATTTGTTGCTCAAAATGTAGACAAGCGAATCTGACAGCTGCATTGATGTTACCAGTACTGGATCAAACTTCAAGTCTTGAAGGATAAACAAAGCAGGTTTGTCCACGGTAGTCACTGCTTACACAAACTCAGGCATACCTTGCTGCAGATGTCAATTTGGTTCGTGTTTTGAAGTTCATTTTTGTAGTCTAAAAGAGTTTAGCTGTGTGTCTAGAGAAAAGCTGAGATTCTGGATGAGAAGCGGTCTTGCCCACATCCCTGCCTCCAGTTACCTCTCCCTACTGCTAATGAATCACTGACCTGAATGCAGAGGAGAGATACTGAGTACGTGGATCTGCTCCTTCCTGTACAGTTCTAACTCCTGTTTCAGTTGTGGAAAAGAAGGTAGGATGAAGTTTACCGTTTGCGTAACGCATTTTTCATTAAAGGATCTTCAATTGTTTATTAAAAACTTTGACAAACGAATTACCTCAACTTACCACATCACCACGAACCAACTGACTTGCTGTAACCATAACTGTTCTATGTTCTAACTCCATAAAAACGCGATGTGAAGTACACCGGTTACAACCTCTTTCACCAGGTGCAAGCCAGTGAGGTTCACCTCACCTGCAGGGGCTGAACAAACACACGTGCGACCGATGATGACACGGGTTAAAACTCATCTAGCAGGTTCATCATGTTTGAGCCCTTAAATTCGAATCCACCTGTACTAATGGGAAACAGAGACATCAGAAGGAGATATGCACAACTCATCCAAGGCCTTGTATAGCAAAGCAGTCATAAAACTGGACCTGTCAAGACGCTTTGTTAGGAACATTTTCACCTTCCGCTAGTGCCCATTTGAGAAGCTGGGGAATAACCTGGTTTGGGAAGGAAGAGCATGTAACCTGCACGCACAGCACAGACCTGCAGTTATATGGTCAGCTACAGATTTGTGAAGCAATGAAATAATAAAGACAGAGAGCAAGACAATCAGTTTTGAACACCAGAGTCTTCCGGGATTCACAGCCATAACTTTTTTTATTTCCTTCCTAAAATGTTAATTCAAATGTGCAACTAAGTAAGTGCCAAAATAACTTGTAAAACTTTTAGTAACCCCACACTGACAGACAAAATATATTGCAGAATGTGCTTCATTCTCTTTGATCTATGATTTATTGATGTACAGTATGAAATATTCATTAAAACAGACTGCTGTTTCTCGTTGATTTGTCATGTTTTTAATTCATATTTTAACACATTAATAAAACTGACACTATTAATTATTTTTTGAAATACCAAATATATTTGAGATGTAAAACTGGCATGGGTTATGTTTGATATTAAAATAGCAGGAATTAGTTCAAGCAAAATATGATCTGCATGTGCTTGTAATGATATTCTATATTCTATAGCCCCAAACAACTCCCTAGTTCCCTTCACTACTTTGAAACAACTTTAAATTACAAATGCAATCTTCGCTTAGAAGCGGTTTTAACATTAAGCTCATGCTGCTTTGGCATTTCATACATATACGTATGTTCATCAGTTTTTGCTTTGGATATAACATCCACATGTATTGGAGGGGCACAGAAGCCTGTTTTTCTGGAATGATTATTGATCTTGGTCTTCAGTGGTGGTTTTTTCTTAGCAGCAGGTTGGTTTAACAATCCACAAGGCAGCTTGGTTCTGCCATCCCATCTGCTGTGTAGTAATAATCGGAAGGCTTATTCATTTTTAAGGGCAACGTAGTCTGTCTTATAAAAGGCAGACTCGTTACTACAGCTTCTAATTTGGAGGGGGGCATGTTGAAATGTGCCTATGAAAAATTAAAGTTCATATACTGGTCAGGAAAACACCATTGAGGTATTTTCACTCATGTCATCCAATCATTTGGCCTTCAGAGCTGAATTGTAAAGTATTGCTTAAAATCAGAACGATCATCTTCTAGGACTGCATTGTTAAACTGGTGGTATTTGAGATCTGGCTAATTCTACTTACCAAGATCTTATTTTTCT
Source organism: Chauna torquata (assembly GCA_013399475.1). Lineage (NCBI taxonomy): Eukaryota > Metazoa > Chordata > Aves > Anseriformes > Anhimidae > Chauna > Chauna torquata. The sequence goes on along the minus strand of VXAL01000598.1, from coordinate 508,492 downwards.
GGAACTGAAACAAGTTAATTCATTTGCTCATTTAACGAAAGTTACAATTTCAAATAAATAAACTATTTTAAATAGCACATCATAGGAACACTCAGAAATCAGTTATTATTTCTCAGTGAATTTTTTCAAGAGCAAGAACCAGACAGAAAAGAACTGGAAAGAAAATCTGGAAAATATGATCAACCCAAGACCACTCAAACAGTTCAGAAAGCAACAAGCAGCCCCCCCACCCATTACTGCTGCCAAAATTATGTAATTATGTAATTAAAATAATGACAATCTTTGGGGTTTCACTGGAGCCAGACTTGTGTATTTCCTTTAATGGTATTTCCAAAATGTGAGATGAGCATAACTGTGTGGTACATCAAAAAGAGCAATATGAGAGGGTTTTTGTCTAGACTCTTACTATCACAAGCAACTACAATACATTTTCTTTCTAGGTTAGCTGGGTTTGGACCTAGAGGCACAGCTTTGCAGTTACACTGTACCTAGGTGCTAAGTTCATGGCCTCCCAGGTGGACCGGAGCACAACAGAGTCTTGTGGACAGGTCCTCTTGCAAGACAAAGTCAGTCATGAGGAAATTACAATACCTGTGCATAAAATATTAAAGATGCACAACTGGGGTCTCAAAGTTGTGTTTTGCTCCATAAGGCACACTACAGATTTAATCAAACTTCAAAATAGGCTCTAAAAACCCCACAAAGTAGGAAGTGAAGAGGGTCCCAGCAGGACAGCAGTTTCAAGGGATGGGGAAAATGGCAGTGCTGAGCAGGAACCACGGGGTACGTCAGCAGGAGCTCACTGGCTGCTTCCCACGTCTGCCCATCTCTTCCACTGCAGAATGAAACCAGCCCACTGTTTCTGTAACGCCAAACAGGAGCAATGCCTTAATATGACTGATCCTCACCAACACCTGAGCTGCCAATGCTCCAGGCTGCTTCCTCTAGTTTGCCAGGAAAAGAGATGTGCGGAACAGATTATGGACTTGGAAACTTGTCTAGGAGTCACTGAAGGATCTGTACTTGTGTCATTAGCATCTTTCTCATGTGGTGGAAAGGTAACAAACAGAAGAGCTTGCCTTGAGAAAGCCGAAACCTGCTACACTGTGATATGTCTCATACAGAGAACTGCAAAATCAGCTTTTGCCTTGGTCTCTTTGACCACTACGCATCAGCTGAGACCTCCTTGCAAACACTGAGTGCTGCGTGGGAAGGAGCGTCCTGTAGGTCTCACGCTTCGGCAGAGAAAGAAAGAGATGTCCCCCAATTACACATATACGTTCTCTGTCAGTCTCAAACCCACGTTTTCTACCAGCAATATGGAAGCTCACCTTTTTCATTTTTTTTCCTTCTTTCTCTCTTTTTTTTTCCCTATTGATTTGTTTTATGGTAAATCAGCATTTCATCTGACCTTTAAAATTGAAGAATCCATGGTTCAGCTGCTCCCAAAGCCTTTGGCATCATGTTATTATGGAACCACGCTTCAGGTCTGTTTAGCAACCGACCTCAGACAGGAAGTTCTGCAAATACATTGTAGCTGCTTCTTTATTAACTGTCAGCAACTTCAGCTACTGCAGTTCAAAATCCACCAGAACACAAAAGAAACACTAAGACCTGACTGAAAATAAGACACAGCACAGCGAAAGGCCGGCATCCTGCAGAGCATTCAGCAAGGACATGCCTATGTACACCCTGATGTTGCACCTTCCATGTTGTGGCTAAAATTTCGGGGCCAACCCAGCAAAGGGACTGCACAGATTTCACTCTCAACAAGTTAATGACACTGGAAAGCACTCACTGATCCACAACAAGCATCCCTTTCTCTGTTGTGTCATGGAGAAGGCTTTAAATGGGAGTGAGATCAGCTCCAATACTGGGACGGAACGGATAACGTTAAACTGTCCTGTCAATTAGCATTTTATGTTCACTAGAATCTAACAAAACTGTAACAAGAAAACCCTCAAGCTGTGTGTACAGTTTATTTGAAATGTCATTATAAAGGGAAAACAGTCCCTATTCTAGTGAAACTAGGCTTGTGGCTGTATGCACACCATTCGTGCTATGGTTAGCTGTAAGGACATCTGAAGCCAGTTTTGAATAAATTACAGGAAACAACTGCAGCCAAGAGCCAGGGGATGTAAGTTGTAAGTCAGTTTTAAGTATGAAAAACAACCATGTTTTTAACTGTAACTTTAGTTCTGGTTGTGGTGAAGCTGGGTCTCAGGGCTGCGCCTGGGTGTGCAGCCATGTACTTGTACCACTAATTCCCTGGGATGCCCAGCAAAGTCCGGCCAGTCTCCGTGCAGCTGGGACAAGGGACTGGCTTGAGACAGCAGAGCAGCTGGAACGGACATGATTGAACCTTCACAACTAGATTCTTTCAGTGATTGTCATAGGAGCATTCTGGGAGGGAATTCTGGACAGCTGCAGAGGTTCCCCTAGGCAGCTCCTGCTGTGCTTAACCCGGTGTGAATGCCTAAGTATGCTGGTTAACATCCTGGGCGGAGAACCTGGCCCTTCCCTCCACAGACTCTCCTTGGTGATTCCTACTGCAGAAGGGAACAAATAGTGCATTGCTAAGACGTTTGTAAATAGTTAACAGAAACCGCTACTGCAGAACTGGTCGTGCAGGCAGGCATTTGTATATAGTCAAGCTATTAAAGACCTGTTTTGTCTGCAGTGAAGATGCACCAAGAGCAATGAATTATCCATGTGCCGGAGTGGTCCCGCAGGAGCGCAGGCCAGCTGAGTTACAGGAATTTATCAGCACAGCACTTCGGAGTGTCTCACCTAAACCAGATGAAGACAATTCTGCAAGGACACGTACAACAGAGACTCCCATCTCCAGCCAGGCAGCGACCAGCCACCCTTTTCAGGAGATCCGACTCCCCAGGCGAGCATCACCTTACGCAAAGACCCCGACGAACTTCCTTCCCTTTTAACAAACACTGCGAGTGCCTGGGCAACACAACCCACATGTGCTCTGCTTTTAGTGGCCAAACCACTGCTTATGAAACTTGCTTAAATAGCACTGATTACCTTATAGCACCCTGCACGTACGCATCCGAAAGGAGCTGTGTTGAGCACCGGACAGAGTCAGGGAGGTCTAGCTGACCCCACAGGAGTCACTGAGCTACTCACTTTGTATTTGCCTCAGTTTCCCTCTCTATAAAAGGGGAAGATATACAGCACTCAGAATTTGCGGATGAAAAGGGTTACTTAGGAGCTCTACATTATCATTGCTCTACTCGTCCAGTGCTGACAACCAGTGATATTAGGTCAAAAGCAAGGCAAGTTTTCATTAATGAAACACGAATCCTTCTCTAACATGGTGGGACTGAGCAGTCTGTAGGATGATTTTGTTGTCTGATATCATTACCCTTTATGATCTCATATTTTATGGTAGTTATTGCCATTGGAGGAAAACACGATTAAAAACAGAAAGCAGCTTCAAAGCAGCCATTGCTTAGTGCATTCATCACACTTGCCGCATAGCTGGATTTTTCCTCTCTCCAAATATAATCAATCAGTGCAGGTAAGAGTTAGTTGCAAATAGAAGCACTTTATGTGAACTACTCTGTATACTGTTTTTATCAGTGTGCTGGGAAGTGTAGTTAGAGTGGGATAAGTTATGTGGTGTGGGCTCAGGCATTAATGAATATGAGAAACTAAATTATTGAATTTTGCAATGCAAATTATTTTTTGAGCACAAATTCTTCATTTTTGAATGTTAAGGACTCATAAAAAATGTCAATGGTTTATGAATTAGGCCATTAGCATGCAATTTGTGATTCAAACAGTACCACAGCCCCATGTAATAAGTGACTGAATAAAGAGCAGCATTCCTCTCTATACTTGCAAAATAGTTTGCCAGGAATTTTTGAAGGCGAATGCAGAGGGATGTCACACGAGGGACTCATACACTCCCTCTGGAGCTGCACGGTTACACTGCGGGAGGGTCCTGTGCATATTCCTACATTTAGTGCCTGGAAATGCTGTATTTTTGTAGCCCATACAGTCATGGCCATGGGGCTACAAGTACGGCATCTGTACAGATCAAACAGACCCAGTGCTCTCCAGTCATGTACCAGCTCACGGGCATATATGCACATACACAGGCACTGCGACCTTGGCCTGTCAGCAGTAGCTCTGCCTTTTGCTAGAAGTAAAAAAAGTTTACCTGTCTTGTGAATTCCCTCGACACTTAAAAAAAAAAAAAAAAAAAAAGGAATAATATCCACCCCTTACTGAGATGAACATTGTAGCTTTTTGAACAAATACATATGTCTTGATTGGAAATATTGAGAAAGCAAGCTAGCTCATTCTTGCTTGGCACTGTTTGTGCTGAGCAAGCGTATCTGAGAGGTAGGTTACCTTGCATGGGATTAGGCAGCACAAGGTCATCTAAAGCCCTTGCAGGTCTCCCGAACATTAATGTATGCTGAAACTGCTGGGAGAGAAGTGTCATCAAGGCAGGTAATTCCCAATTCAAACAGTAGTACACTTCTGTTCCCAGGCTGGTAATTCCAAAAGGTAACAAAAATGCACTACTGTTATGGATATAAAAAATCATACTTGCCCAGGATGAGAGCAATTTTGGAGAGAAAATGCTAAATACGAGAAAATTTCTATAGCAGGTTGAATATTGCTGTTATCTAAAAGATTTCACAATTTGTGCTGGGGTAGAAAAATTCGTCAGAAACGAAGCAGCAGAGAAATGGGTTGAAGAGGTATGTTAAATGCTTTTGATATATAATGCACACTCTTAAAATAGTGTATATATATATGCAATACGTTATATTGTGGTATACATAACTCCATGAAGTGAAGGGCACTGCCAATTTGAGAATGCAGCTCTGTTTAATTTGTGCCTGTGATATCAATGATCCTCCCTTTCTCCTCTTTCAAATCAGTGGCATAAGGCTGAAGCTTATTCCATTACAGAAGTTGACCTTTGATATGGTCTCTAATGAGGCAGAAGCTATCAATTCCACAGACCTCGGTAGGGGATGCACACTTCTTACAATACAGCTGCATTCATCACAGTGCTAGCAGCAAAAACGGACAGGGGCTGATCAGCTGGTGGCAAAATAGAGGAATGGAAAGAAACCTTTGATTCAGAATCAGAAACTACAAGGATTTTTGGCTGCCCCTGCTGCTGGCTGTGGTTAGCACTTAAGGCAGTGCATCTTTTCTGTCTGCCTATCTTAGCTGTGTTACAGAGCTTGCCATGGGCCATATCCCAGAGTCTCTGACCTGGCTTTCAAGGCTACAGCAACACATCCTGGATTTTTTTTTTTCTCTCCCTTCTTACAACTGAATACACACTTATTATATATTTGTATGTACATATCAGGCAATTAGATACCAACAGGATGGGAGTGTTTGAAAGACTGATGCATCAGGCCAATCTCACATTTCAGAACAACACGAGATTAACATTCACTCACTAATATACAGTGCCAATGGTTAATTATTAGTCTTTGTGAATAATTATCATTATATATGCAAATCTCCTCTACTTGGCACTGGTGAGCCCAGAACTGTGTCCAGTGCTGGGCCCTCCAGTACAAGAGAGACCTGGACATACTGGAGACAGTCCAGTGAAGGGCCACAAGATCATGAAGGGCCTGGAGCACCTCTCCTGTGAGGAGAGGCTGAGAGAGCTGGGATTGCTCAGCCTGGAGAAGAGAAGGCTCAGGGGGATCTCATCAACGTCTACAAATACCTGAAGGAGGGTGCAAAGAGGACGGAGCCAGGCTCTTCCCAGTGGTGCCCAGTGCCAGGACCAGAGGCAGTGGGCACACACTGGAGCACAGGAGGTTCCCTCTGAACACCAGGCAGCACTTCTGTGCTGTGCGGGTGACGGAGCCCTGGCACGGGCTGCCCAGAGAGGCTGTGGAGCCTCCTCCTTGGAGACCTTCAGAAGCCGCCTGGCCGTGGGCCTGGGCAGCCTGCTCTGGGTGGCCCTGCTTGGGCAGGGGTTGGAGCAGATGGACCTGGAGGTGCCTGCCAGCCTCAGCCATGCTGTGAGTCTGTGATCCTTGGTGCTTTGGATTTTAGTTTCATGACCATGTTTGCATAGCATGCCCATCACCTATAACATGGCATGCAAGCGTTTTACTTCTTATTGCAGTATCACAATAATGTAGAGCATGCTACATTCAAAATCTTGTTTATGGGTGAAGAGGAAGCACACCTTATATCTTTTTGCCTTTTTTTTTCCTTATTGACTGTTAGTAAATTGTTTATAGTTGCTGTGTCTCCAGTGCCAAGCCTTTGCCCCATCTCTTAGCTTCGCATGTCTGCACTCCTCCACGCTGCATCCTGCACCTCTCCTCAGTGCCTCTGCGGTTGTACCGGGCAAGTCGGAGTCATAAATATCTCATTCTGCCCAGACCAACTGCTTGTTACTGCTATCTGTACAAAACTGCAGTTGTCCATCACAAAGATGAATAAAAGTAGAAGTGCGATAGACAGTCGGTGAACCAGAGAAACTGCTGCCACAGCTGAAACACGTAAGGCAGATGGAGACGAGTTCAGACAGGGCAGGCCTGACACCTCAGGCCCGAGGCCTTGCACACTCAGGACAAAGTTTATGGCCTCTGACTAGCAATGGCAATAGGGTATTACAGAGCTACATGGTTACAAATAAGGAACTAATTGCTTTTTTTGTTCCACTGTGTTCACTCGCTGACTGGGAAGAAGCCACCTGCAAAGCTTTCTAGGATCCATGCTGTCCTGCAGCTCTGCTCCAGGAGAGCAGCTGTAGTCAAAACAATCCATGCTGCAAACCCGTGCTTCGTGTGCCTAACCTGCTTGAAAGAGCTTAACTAGAAAACTCATATTTCCAATTAGATCAGCTTTTAGTTTGAGAGTGAATATGTAATCGTAAAAAAAAAAAAAAGGAAAAAAAAAAGAAAGAAAAATATCATAGCCAAAGCCTGTACATTGAAATGAAATCTGAAAAAAATGGGTCAAACATTCTTTCTTGGAAGGCTCGTGTATGAAAGTGTTGTTTAAGTGATCAGTCACTAAATACAACGCAAGAACTCCTTTCCTCCAAAACCAAACAGCCTAACGTCCTGGCCTTTCAAAACAGCAGTCACATACTCTTCCTGAGAAATGAGTGATGGTTGCCCTGTGCAATAAAATATTCAACTTCACAACAATGCTTTATAAAGAAGGAGGTTCATGAATTTTTTAAATTATTTTGTAAATCACTCTGAAAGCTGACAATGAAGGCTAACACTTTTGCTGGCATACAAGTGCCAGGTTATCATCATATTCAGCCTGACACTGGGATTTGCGGGGAACCGTTCCCCACCGATGTGTCAGAAACCCTGCTCTTTACCTGATGAAAGCATCACCCCACGCCAAGAGCAGCAAGCCATCCCATGCCGAGAGCTGCTCAGGCACTCGAGGGCAACTCTGCACAAGGAGATGACTTGGGGGCTATCTGACGGGACGTGCCTGCCTATGAAACAGAGCCACGAGAAGCATGGGTAGCAAAGCTCATACACTACTTCCTGGCAGAGCCCTCAAGTAAGAAACAGGCAGTTAGAAGTGGATTTGTTTTACAATACCCTTGGCTGCCTCTCTTCTTGGAAAAAAACTGGTGGGTGACTTAGTTTTCGTCTATAAACATTACCAGAAGTTATAGCAGTGTCCAGATCATTTTTTGTGGAAGCACAGAAATCCAGTACGGGTAATGAATTTCCCTCTATAAGACAACAGCCTCTGTAAAGCACTACAGACAGGACCGAGCCGGGCCGGAGGAAGGGCCCTGCTTTTCGCACACCCCTTCCTCCTCTGAGCTTGTAGGGAAGCAGCTGTTCGTTATTAGGCATTGCAGTGATGGCTGTTCAACAGTGCAGCAAGAATGGAGGACGTACACATCAGTGACCCCAAAAACATTTAGCAAGGTGAGCAACAGCACCTGGAGGAGGGTGGGAAGCATATTCACACATCATCAACTCAATATACATCAAAACTAAAAAAAAATGTAGTCACTATGGTTGCACCTGTGGAAGGAGAAAAAAAAATCTATGCTAAATTGCAGGAAGTGGTTGTCTGGAGAGATCTGTTGCTTTGACTGCAGTAGAAAACAAGCTGGCGACATTTTTATTGCATGCTGCTAGGTAAGTGAGAAATCCCTCCCTCCCTCCCCATCTCCCGCAGGGAAGTAGCACTAGTGAGAACGGGTTTGTTGAGTGAGTCTCTCCCAGGGCTGCTGCAGAAAGGGCTAACAGCCTCCCGGTGCTCGCAGCGCTGCACGCTCTGGGTTCAAACCCTGCTGGTGACCCAGATGGAGAAGTTGTTATACAATGTTCTTTAATTGGCAATTTTCTGGTATGTTCTCTTCTGCATCTGTTATTTATGTGTCACAGCTTTCCTGCATGCTGGTAGACAACAAGGAACTACAGCAGTGGTATCCCCTCATATTTAAAACATTTAGACAGAAAAAACCCCAAATTCACATAACATTATGGTTCATTACACTCAAAGGAAATTTTGTTGCTTTATAAAACACTTCTTTGAGATGATGAAGTAAGCTCACACGGCTGCTGCACAACAACTATTGAGCAATGGAGGAAGAAGAGAATAAACCAAACAGCAAGATGCTTAGGCAAAGATGCTGACCCAATACAGAAGTTTCCAACGTGTAGAGCTGCAACCGCAGCACTGCCTTGGAGTTAAGTGCCAATGAGCTTGGTGTTACGCCAACAAAATCATCAAGAAGCTGGATCTCTCCTCGTTATTAAATTGGGCAAGCAAACAAATGCAAGGAATCAAAGCAATAACAGAGGGCAGATAACCCCTGGGCTATCTCATAAGCAGTGGCTGACAGATGTGGATTACTGAAAAAGTAAAGAGCTTGCCACTTGTATGTAATAAAGCCACAGGGACTTCAGCAATACCCTTTTTGTTTTAAAGAAGAGCAGAGGCATATATTGTCAAAACCATAAAGCTTGCCACAGTGAACCGCTGTACTGTTTCTGAAGCTATATAAAGACATCACAGGCTTACGGTTTTGAAAGGAGTGACAGCTATTACATGCTGAAATGTTTCAGTGAGGCACTGCGTGGAGTAACTAAGGATCATGCAGAGAAGCATCATCTATTTGTTCCTTGACAAGAACACCTGGATGACCTCTCTGAACTGGTCAGCTGGACTGACCAGCCTGGACATTTATCACTGCTGCAGTTTCTTTTTTAAAACAAGCTCTAAGAAAGCAGTATTTTAGTTTCAGGAAGAACACAGAGGTAGAAAAAATGTTGTTTAGCTTGTTTTCCATGCTCGTGTTGACCAGGTATCATTTGTCATCTGAGGATGCAAGCTGCCATTTGAACTAGAGCTTGTCCAAATTTTGGCACAAATACTAGTAGAGCTGTAAAAGCTCCACCTGTCACCATTTTCACTGCCTAGTCAGCTTACAATGTTAAGGAAGCGTTAAAGGTCTCTGAAGAGCTCCTGCCTTTGTTGCTGTTGTAATGGTCTTTAAGCCCATCCCTGTCAAATTCAAACATACACTGTACTCTTTTAAGACTGAGATATTCGTATCTTAACCCCTCATTTCAGTTTGTAATTGTTAGTTTGCAGTCCGTGAAAAAATGCGTGTGATGGGTACTGAACAGCAGCATAACAGGTGACTTTTTTCATACAACATGTGCTGTCACTTGATACATATACACATAATAGATGCAATACAGAGAACCCTACCTGATGAAAAATATGCTCCTCTGTTCCCCATTAATCTATTTCCATTACATGTACCTCTAACAGCTTCACTGAAAAACAAGGGAATCATCTTGAACAACCTGACACTTTTTAAACTTCCCATATGCCACAGAGCAGATCTTTCTGTTCCTTCCAAGTGGTGCTCTTCAGCCTTTCACATCATACATAACCCATCATTGTTACCACTGGGAACTTTCAAAAGGGCCAATTCCCAATGATGTGATGTATGAAACTTGATTCTAACCCAGAAAAATCCCATGATATCCAACTTAACACTTCCCTGTTGATAGTATTGGAACTTCTGCTGTGGTGATTCGCAGGACATTAAACTACACCCGTATAATGTGTAGCTCCAACATTTCTAAGACTTTCTTTTACCTGATGTAAATCATAATCCCACAGCTACATACAAGGTCCCACTGCATAACAACGAAGAACATGGAAATCTATTTAACTGGTTAATTATTTCTAAAATATGTTCTGTTGTATCATGTAGACCTACGGTCTTGGGAATTTCTTTGCACTTATTTGGGATAACAGCCCATAAAGAATCACCATAGCGTGTCACTCTGTCAAAGCTGACATTGTGTCTTTGCTGGTGGCCTGCAGAGGAAGAGGGTAAAGCAGGTCTCCCCCTGTGCACACCTGCTCTCTTTCCATAGTGGAGTGTTATCAGCATCCAACCACTCAAAATCCAGACCAATGCAACCTTTAAACCGAACTGTAATAATCTACAGATTAAGTCAACATGCATTATTTCAACTATCTCACGTATTATCTTCCTCTTTTTCTTTCATGTCATGCCTAAAGAAAAACATGAGATGCCATTTCTGCATTGGAAAATGAACAAATACTAATTCCATTCTGATAAAATTGAGTAGAACAGGTTCTGCTTAGTAAGAGAGGTTGAAGATGTAGAATTAAACAATCCTCACTACAAGAAAATATTACTAACTAGAAATAGAAGAATGTTTTTCAACAATATATATATATTCATTAAAATTTTTCAAACTTTGACGTAGTTTTATGTTCCTTTGTGCTACTGCTTTCTGAAGCCAGAGACACAAATACTTTGGAAGAAGCTATTTTGACATTAATGATTAAACTGTCAAAGACTTTCAGCTGAATTGGGTTACTAAGCTGAGTAAGATGAAGCTCTAAATGTTTTGAGGTTCACATATTGCTTTTCACTGAAGTTCAGAGAACAAGTAAGAGAAAAAGATAAGAAAATAGCAAGCCATGAAATAATTCTAATACATAAATAAAAATGCTACATCATCACTTATAGAACTTTTGAAGTGAATAAAATATGTGAATAGTGGAATAGGTAGTAAGAAAAACACAATTTTCTTCATTCTAAAATAAATTTGCAGCAACTACTTCTAAAAATTGCCTAAGCTGGAAAATATTGACAATAACTAACTTTAAAATATCTTAAATTATCAAATAAAACAAGCATTACAACCACTTTAATAGGCAAAGTCTCTTGTTTCCTCAAGACATGATATGATAAATCTCAGCCCACACATCAATTTGTTAGAAGGCATGTCAGAACAATAACAAAGACAAACAGCCATTAGTGGACAAGATAGTTTCATCAAGCAAGACCTTACAAATAATATATTGTTGTTTGTCATCAAGACACTTTTAATACACCGGAGTCCTTTCCAAAAGCACCTATAATCAATTCCTTCTAATTTACAAACTCGGAAAGACCACGAGAGTGATAGTAATTTCATATTTTACACACCCACAGAGGTTACGACAATTGATTCAGTTCAGCAAAGTACTGTAATGACTTTGAATGCACTTGAAAGATTTTTGCATTTGTTTTCTAAAGCTGTAAAAAAAGTAATTCAAACTTGGCCACTTGGGCACAATTTGTAAAGGTTGTACATGAAAAGTATGGATTCAGTTATCACAAAGACAGCTCTCGTCTTATTACAACCCATCTGCAAGGCATGCTGGTCACTGCACTAAAACACTTGGCTTCTCTTTGTTCGTACTTTATGTGGTCTGACTGGATTTCAGAATTTCTACAGCAAAAAGAGGTGGAGTGAAAAATGGGTAATGCTTAAAAAACACTTCAGGACAACAGGTTTTTAGTCAATTACTTTCAGCAATGCTAAAAGTAAGGATATGCAACCTCCACCCTCAGATTAACAACCCACATAAAGATGAAAGCAATCAGAACCCTCCACAGCTCAATGCAAGATTTTTCCCATAAAACAAGACGAATGGGTATGTAGCCTGCCCTTCATTAACTGTTCACTAGTCAAATTTAACTAGTAATGAAACAGCAGCCCTGCTATTTCTTGAAAACAGCATCAGCACTGCTTTTCCAATACTCCTTGTCAGTCTGTCTTGACCATCTGAGAAGTCTTTTGGGTAGCTCCTATTTCATATTAAGAGATGGTGCAGGTTCTGCCACAGTGGAATGTGATCTCAGGAGAGGCTTTTTAGAGCTGTCACATTAAAAATGCATGCTACAAGAAAGCTACAAGAAAAAACACCTCAGAAGCTCTAGATTTGTACTTCAAAATACGGCATTTTGGGTCCAGGGAAAGCTGTGGCAGTTCTGCATTGTGCTCAGCAGATCTAGAATTTCATGTACAGTATTTTGGGGGTTTAAAAGCTTGCCCGGTTAGACAGCTGATGAAGTGTGAAGGAGAGATTGCTACTTTCAGCCAGACCAAGGGAATCAGTGTCATGGAAGACACTGTAGTAGCAAAGAGATGGTACTGGTAAGGCAACACACTTGAATGATTTTATGATTTATATTCTCCTCCTTATCTGTGACAATATCCATTCTCTGAAGATGAAACGGGAAACATACAGCTGCTGCATATATATTTATTTTCATTGTGTTCTAGCTTTCAGAACAGTGCCAAGGTCCATGAAAATAATAACCTAGGGAAGCCAGAAGAAAAAGGTGCAGCTGCACTCAACCTGCAATGTGTTTTCCTTGCAGCTCTGTGAGAAAGCAGACTAAGCCTTTTGTTGAGCAGTAAGTGGCTCACTGCTACCAACTAACCGTCTATCTCCAGTGAAAGTATGGGTTCCTCATTACACTTGTGGAATACAACATGCCATTCATTTATTACTCACTTTGACCTTACTGGTATGACATGCATCTTTACATTTTATACCTTATAGAATGTACTAAGAAAAGGTGCTGAAAAAGCAAAATTATCTGCCTAAAGTCTTGGTGAAAGAGAGCATAAAACACTGCAGTAAATCTAACAAAAGCCAGGAACCGAATTTAGAAGCCTAACTTCTTCCTGTTGGAGAGAGAGAATATTTCCTTTCTGAACGCATGGCTTGAGCACCTGTGTTAGGCACTTCAGTATAGATGCAGCTGGGCTCCAAGAAATGAAGTCCCCATGACAATCAAATCACACTAGTCTCTATGTTTGATCTGTAAACTCCAAACAATTTAAGGCAACTGATGTCAAATTTACATTACAAAACAGTTGCAAAAATAATATTCTTTTAATGTACAGCTAGGTTGAGTATTACAATAATTACAGCCTATGATTAGACACAGAAAATAGATTAAGTGACCATTACCAACATCAGGCTAGTGAAAACACGTTGTAAAGGACATCCTCCAGCAAAGTCCAGTGGTGTTCCCAGCGCAACGATCCCCTCAGCACATCAGGCAGGACCACGTCCCTAACCAGAACTGTCAGGGCTTCCACAACCTTGCTATGAAACCAGAGTAAATCACTCATTCTTTTTCAAGACTCCTATAAGCAACTGCATTAGTGCAGAATCTGCCTACCTGGCTCTCATACAGCACCTGAGCCTAAAAATACATACGAGAATACTGGAACTTTTCTTCCTTCTTTCCCAAAGATACACGTGAAGCTCAGAAGCCTGTTCTAAACCTTTCTATCCTGGAAACTTTTAGAAATGCTTTGATAAATGAAGAACTTAAGATATTTCTTGAAGATCATGATATACTTACTGGGTGACTTCCAAGTCTAGTTTTAGTTCCTAAGATACTGCAGTGGTTGGAAAGTTGTAAATGATTTCTTATTAGCCATAGACAAAAATCAAATTTGTGCCTCAGTCTCCATCAATCTCAGTAAGACTGATACAGTGGTACTGTTTTATTGGCTAGACTAATGAACACTGGAGTCAGTCAGTTCCTTTGTCCTCAGTTGGCTAAAAAAGTTATTCATGTCCTGTTCTCAGTATTTCCAAAGCTAATGGTCTGATTTCTGCCACCAGATTAAATCCTGAGAGAATTACACTAACATTTCCTTTCTTATCCTTTAACTGGTGTTATTTTACATAGAACACAAAGGATAAAATTGCTAAAGTTTCACTACTACAGCATCATTCAGCCTGTTACTGCCAAAGCTGAGTATGCATAATTTTCCTGTTTTGTGATTCTGTCTTCTGGAACTCGGCTACGGGCAGGGACTTACAAGGAATAATAACATTGAGGAGAGGTAAATAGCTGTCCTCAGCCTCCTCAAAGAAAACATAAGCCACTAAAGGTAATCTGTGTGAGCCTACTTTACCTCATATTAAAGGAGCAGGTGCTGGTACATCATTAGGCACTGAAATTCATTGGAAGAGCAGTAGCTTAAAGCAAAGGAACTGGTCACTTCTTAATTGCTGTGACTCAAGCCCTTTACTTGAAGGTCATTTGTTATTTACTAAATGAAGCTCTTTGTACAAAGGCTCTGTTCATTGTCACATAACTCAAACAGGACGGAGATCCTCTCCTTTGCAGGGTATTTCAGAATCAGAGCATAAGTGAAGATGTGTTCATTCTCCCTGTGGGCTTCCAACCACAAATACTGCTTCACAGAATACCTGAAATAACACCTTAGAAATGTAATGTAGAGCAAAAAAATATGAAGAAACACACTCGCCTTTTCCTCCAATCATGGATGTTATGTGACTGTTAGTTTACCACCACATCACTACTTCCTCAAACTAGTTTTGTATCTGTTGTTATCTAAGGAACGTATTTGATGAAAAGTTTTGATTTGCAAAAGCATTATGATGTGGCATCGTAACTCATTTGTAAGAAATAGTTTTGGAAATTTAAATCTGAGCTGTGAAGTTTTACAAAGCTCATGCGTTCTGTGTAAAGACTGCTGGATACAACTTCCAGAGACTTGTATGGAGCAGTGATTATGAACAATGCCTACAGGATGCCGTCCAAACGCAAGGGTAAGGGTGATAATTAATAATGCTTGTGTGATGCTATCCAAACATGAGGTTTACATTTAAAAAAACAAACAACAACAATAAAAAAACCCAGCCCGTATATATATATAAAATCAACCTAACTTTCCTCCTTTTTATTTTGCAAGATGACATTTAGTGCTCAGCTTCTTGCATGGAGAAAGTGAAGCATGAAGAAAATTCAAAACAACACCCAGATCGTCCATTATTCTTTTTTAAATCATTAAATGAATGAAAGTATTCTTCTCTCCACATAGATCCACTATAACAAATACAGCTTTTACCCGTGGCTTAAAATAATTACCCTAAAAATACCTGGAAGTGTTAAGATTTGCTTCCAGTGGAGATTCTGATGGCCACTTCTTAATACCTGCTCATTTCATTATCTCTTACCACACCAACTCAGCATGCTTTGAATGTCCAAAACTAATGTTCTTTAACAATACCCTGTGGACGAACGTATGCATATATTCAATTACCCTCCGCAGGGAAGTGCAGGTTTCCTTACTCTGGGAACTTCTTTGCTTCCTTACAAAACAACATACTGCCTCTCCATATAGTACTAGGGCCTTTACAATAGCGCAAGTTAGTCACCAGAAGTGTTTGCAGGAAAAGTACCTCTGCTCACCCACAGACTAAGGAAACCCAGAGTTATTTTTCCTTTTTTAAACAGGCTTATATTCCACTAACAGCAATGTTTCTGAACACTGGAGGGAGGAGGATCTGCCTCAGTTCCGAGGTATTAGGGACGGCTGTTCTCCGTTGGCACCACAGCAGAACTAGAGTAAATCCAGCCTGGCTGAAGTACAGGCTTCCTGGGCACCAACAGCAACAAAAGCCGGTGGGGTGAGACACCGCTTGTGTGCAATACATTCACAACTGACTACAGGTATTTGTCCCAAAAGCTGCCTCTCGCTCGGTGCTGTCCCTGACAGCAACACTCGCTGCCGAAACAGACACGGTGCGTAGCAGCAGACGTTTCAGGATGGTGGAGTTTAATGAGATTTGGTCTAGAAAAGAGAAATATGCCAAAAGCTTTTGTTGTTGTTTCAGGGGATCTGCACGGATAAAGCATCGCACACCACTGCATGAGCTCTGACTGGAGGCTTACAGCCTGCGCGTACACTGCGGTTACCGAGCTCAGGACCGCCTGGGCGCTGGTACAGAGTGGGCACGACGGGCACAGCAGGGAGCCCTGCTGCACCCACGGGATGCTGGCAATGGACTCTGCTCTTGCCTCCTGAGGCTGTATGCTGGCTTCACAGAGGCTTATACGGCTCTGGGGTTTTAGTAGTGCGCTGCATTTCCAGTATCAGGCAGTTCTTTCGCTCTGTTCAAAGTGATGAAATTACAGAGTGGTACCCAACACAATTCCTGGCCCCGCATTGTTATTTGTAATTGCTTTAGAGAGAGGTCCCACAAACAACCACCTCCTTCTGAGTAATTTATGTGCCAATTCTTTACCAGCATTTAAATCACTACTAACTACTTCTAACCAAACATTTTTTTTTGCCTTGAGATGTTTAATTATTACAGGATAAATGGTACTAGTGAGGGGATTCATGGGGAAAGAGTAATTAGTGGTTCCATCTATCTCAATGAAAGAAAATATTATTATTAATTAATATCCATACATGGAAGCAGAAGGAGTTTTTAAAAATCTACAATAGAGATATCTACAGGGGCCACGTTTGCTCTGAGTGTCTCTTTGACAGGTACCCATTTATTATTTTAACAAGCTGAGATTGTCTGCATCTTCAGTCATAGGAGGTCAATCCTTCATTCCTGTCAAATCTTTGATAACTAAAGTGTCTGTATTAATAACTAAAAACTGAAAAGATCAAGCTAACATAAGCATGGTAGGGGGTCACATTGCTTGAAATTGCCAAATGGCAGTCGGTTTGTTTTGCATGAAGGGAAGAGTTTATCACTATGCATCGTGGTAATTATTTTAGATGTGTTTTGGCACAACTCAGCTACCCAGTGGACCTTCCCGTTCAAGCAGCTCTCTTTCCTACCATAGCAGCTTACTTCTGTGGAGGAAGCTATAGCTACAACTGTGTGAAGGGAAGGGAGAGGGATTTTTAAATGCCCAAATACTACCTGACCCATTGTAAATACTTGATGTGTGTAAAATAATCATACACCAGACACCTCAGTAGAGTAATGAGAAGGACGCCAAAAGTTAAAGGCTTTCCTGCAGGAACAGGTGAATGTTTTACACAGATTTTTAGACTGCAAAACTGTGTCCCAAGAGGACAGTTTGCCCCAGAAAGAGTAAGAAAAAGGCAAATACATAGATTTTCTATGCCCTTACTGAGAAATCTTCCTCTTAAGAAAACAGCACATAAGTATCCTATCCTGTTCAGACAGGATATTGTTTTGGAGCCAACAGCTTTGAAAGGAAATTTCCAAATGAAGCTCATCATGGACAGAGCTTGGGACCAAACCTGAGGCTATGAGCACCTGGAGAGTTTGATGCACTCAGAGGTTTCCCAGACTGACTCATCATACCCATCACTTACATGTTAACATAACCAGCCTGCTTAAAAAACTCAAAATAGTATGCCACAAGAGACCAGATCCTGGCACTTTCCATTTATCAAATACAGCTTCAGCAGCTCACTTGAGCAGAGGTTCTCTCCCCCTCACATGACATATACCTATAGTGTCAAAAATGATACAAAAACATCTTTCAACTCATCCTCTCTCACACTGCATCCAACCTTACAAATAATTTAGTTCTCCAACTTGACTTCTAGAGATTTTCATGAACTCTGCAGACTCTTTCTGCTGCTTCCTTCTTGATCTTTACAAACATCACATTTTTTGTCATCTATCTAATCAAACTATAAAAGTGACTGGGTTTGCAGAACCTCGGTCCATGGCTGCCCTCAGTGTTGGGGTGAACAAATGCAGCCAATTAACCACAGCAGTTGCCCAGCTAACAGGAGGAGAGTCCCCAGCCTTGCTGCTCTCAGATGCACAGGAGTACTGGTGAGTACCAGCAGTTTATGAGGATACAATATAAAAAATAATGTATATAGCAATAGAGGAGGAAAGCAGGTGTCATATCAATTTAGATATGAAGTCCTCCAGACTACTTGCTTTAATTATCTAGGAATGCGGAGTACAAGAGTTGTGCAGGCTTCTTTACTACCCCTTTGGTCATCAGTTGGACTGAGTTTAGCAGTGGGTGTATCAACAAAGTTGACAGCAATAAGAAGTCAGTTGCGATGAGACAGACATACAATCAACTGTAAAGTATAGACTCAAATGTAGTTAAAATTAGAAGAGAATACGAAAAATCTTGGACATGTCTGGATATGTTGCAGCCTTAGGTTTTCTTCCTGACTTGTCTGGTAGGCAGCCGAGTCACTTCTCTGTCTGACTCAGTTTCCCTCGCTGTAAATGGTTAACAATGTTGGCCTCTTTTGCAAGGCACTAAATGAGAGCTGGCTATTATCACTGCAGTTCTAAAGAAACTACTTCTAACAGAACTGCGTATTTGTTAATGGCATCTAAATGGCAGGAGTACTGTATAAATACATAAAAAAAGGTACAGTACTAACCCTGAATTAATAAAGTGACAGTGATATAGAGGGATAACAATCATAGAATCATGGAATCATACAATGGTTTGGCTCGGAAGGGACCCTAAAGATCATCCAGTCCAACCCCCCTGCAGGGAGCCCTTCTGGCTTCCTCAAAGCCCCATCCAGCCTGGCCCTGAACACTTCCAGGGCCAGGGCACCCACAGCTCCTCAGGGTGACCTGTTCCAGTGCCTCACCACGCTCACAGTGAAAAATATCTTCCTTTATATGCAATCTGAATCTCCCCTCAGGCCTCCCCCTTATAGGCCTTGGTAAAAAGTCCTTCTCCGTCTTAAAATAACAACCCCCACACTTCTTCAGCTTACAGATTTGGTTTGGAAATCTCCTGAGAGAAAGCCTTCCACCTAGTGTTTGAGAAAATTTCCAGTTTTTGGATATACGTGAAAGTTCTAATTAAAAATGAACTGCTTTTCAGTGAGGTTATTTTAATGAGTGTAGCCCAACAAGGAATAGTGACTGTTCTACCGCAAAGGGAAGAATACAACAGAAAGAAAATATCCTTGTTCATACACTGCTCAGAGGGATTTTGTCCTTCTCACGTCTTTCACATTACCTCCTCTTCTCATTTCCATATTTTTGTTTTCTCCTTCACTTCACTCCATGGTAGCAAATAATGCTGAATACCAATGTAGCTGTATTCATTCATTTACAGATCATTTCTCTGAGTACCACACACAAGTGCTCAGCTTTTCCAAATACAAATCAAGGCTGGTTACCTGAATTACTCATGGATTTCTGAGGTGCACAGGTGAGATAGGCTTTCATTACCCCTGCCTATGTTAAAAGAACTAGCTAAATCTACATATTCTTTCAATGACTGCTCAATGCACAGTACTAGCACAGATGAATCCTTGTCAGAAATAATTCAGTTTGCCTGAACAAGGAGTTTCAAGAGGTGACATTATTTTTAAGTCAGCAGATGAATAATAATCCAAGTGATTGCTTTGGGAGAATTACAATAAAAGAAAATTCAGAGACTTTTTCACCCAATTTACTGTTTCTGAGAATATCAAAACAAAATTTAAACATGCTATCATAAAAAAAATTAGACACGTTATCTGTTAAAAGAGACTCTGGCTTCTCTTTTAAGTAAATTGGTAGCATAGCATTAACAAAAAAATTCACCAAGCAAAATGGAAATGCTAGCAATGCAGCAGTGCTTAAATTTTACGACAGTTAGATTATGACTAGGTACATAAAAATGAGCGGGAAATCTGCAGTTGACAAGAGCCTGGTGCGTAATTACTTTTCCTCTCTCACCAAATGGCTCCAGTTCGGAAGACATCATTTAAACAGAAAGACAGTGATGAAAACGCTGACTTGAGGTATACATGTGCAACCCAAGCAGATTTAACACTGCTGAAGAAGAAAAAAGAAACGTGGGCCTGTAGGGGTGCTTTTCAGAAAAACAAATGTTTCTCCACAGAATGATAGGATAATTTTGGTCAGAAGAGACCACGGGAGGTCTCCAGTCCAACCCTCTGCTCAATGCAGGCGCAGGCACGGCAGGTTGCTCAGGGCTGCATGCAGCCCATGTGGGGATCTCCCTGAGGATGGAGAGGCCACGGCCTCTCTGTACCCCTCTTTGCTCACCCTCACGGGGAAGAAGTCCCCTCTGTATTTGGATGGCATTTCCCATGCCCAGCCTGTGCCTGCTGCCTCTCAACCTTCCACTGCGCACCCCTGAGAGGAGCCTGGTCCCTCTTCTCCACCCCCTCCCCTTAGGCATTTACAGACAGCAGCAAGATCCACCCCGACCCTCCTCTTCTCTCAGCCTCTCCTCCGATGTTGTGTGCTGCAGCCCTCGGCCACCTTGGCAGCCCTCCACTGGACCCCGTTCCAGTCTGTCGGTGTCTTTCTTTTACCCAAAAGAGCACGCACCGCTCCAGATGTACCCTCGCCAGTGCCAACCAGAGGGGAAGGATCACCTCCCTCGACCGGCTGGCTGCACTCCCGCTAACCAGCCCAGGATGTTGTTGGCCTTCTCTGCCCCCAAGAGCACATCGCCGCCACATGTCCTGCTTGTCCCCGGGACCTCTGACAACATGGCCACTTAATTAAAAAGAACCGCTGTTGTCAAAAAGGAAGGTGAGTTCACAATCATTCCAACTCAAACTCCCGGCTCACCATCCCTACAGCCAGCACTGGCTCACCGCTCCCCGAGTCTGGGACCTCTGAAGAATGGCACTTTGCAAGATTGCAAGGTCCATTTGGACATCCTGTCTGAGGAATAAACTAGATTCTACCTACCAAAATACTTATTTTTCTCTAACTGGAAAGAAATACTGCAGTTTCCATTATTCTGAACAGAACATTATTTTAAGTTCCAAATAAGCAGCTCTCTTCAGCACACATCTCAGCATAAGCAAATGCTTAAGTCCAGTCTGATTCAGAAAAGCTTTTAAGCATCTATCTAAGTGTCACTGCCTTCAGAATGAAAATTAAGCGTGTGCTGCTGTGCTTTGCTGAATTTTGGTCTCACACTGTAAGAAACAGATAATTTGGCTCATTATATTTTGTGAATGACACGATGCCCCTGAACATTAAACTTTACTTCTATTTGCATATATATGTGCAGCATTAGGTTTGGCTCTCAAATAACTCTATAGAGATCAAAGTACACATAGATCCTGAGAGACTATCAGACAGCAATTATGCTCTAAAATAAATTACAGGCAGTCTCCCTCTACATCTCACTATGTCCAGCTGCACATTTGCTTGGGTTCCTCTACTGCCCTTGAACATGCCTTGGTTTCATTTGTTGAATAAAATACTGTTAGATAAGGGCTTAAGAAACAAACGCTTCACTCTCAGCAGTGCAATAAGGTTGCTTTTAACAAGAACATTTTCTGGAAGTTGAAAAAGTAGGAAAAAAAAAAGAAAAAAAAACTGTGATGGGCCCAAATATTTCCAAAGGTCTTCTTAGGGCCTTTAAATAACTCTTCACAGAGGACAAACAGTGGCTGGGGGTGGTCTCTGAGCAGAGCATATCTTCACGTTTCTGGACAGGTTTGGTACCTTGCTGCAGCTCCTGATTTCCATGAGTGTTTAATTTACCTTGAAACTTTCTGTGTCCCTTCTGGAGGCGTTCCTGCCGCAGCTGCGGCACGCACGGGGTGTACGCTTCCACCCTCACTCACAGGAAGTGCTGACCAGTAGCGCAAGAAAGCCAAGCCGGAGTTGCTCCACCGCAATGCCTGATTGAGGAACGCCTCCGCGCCGGCGACTTGTGTAAGGACTCTTGCACGGCTCACTGAGGGGCTCTGACATTCCTCTATCAATGCCAAATGGATGTTTGTGACTTTAGTGGTAAATTACCAGTATTGGCATTGTGATTATATCTGAGTGCACTTGGGATGGAAATGAAAGAACAAACCAAAGAAGGAAGATATTCCACTCCTTTCATTTATCTTTATGAGGTGAAACCCAGCATTTAAAAACCCTGGGCTCAGCTGATCAGGATGTTTAGCTGATTTTTTTAAGTGGACTGTTAGTCCATGATTGTGAACCCAGAAAAACAAAGCCACTTTTTCATCCACTGAAAAGGCTTGATCTGGATAGAAATAGCCCCCTTTCCCAGCCCCTTCTCTCCATAACGGCTCTAGGATTAAGAGGGAATGTCAGCTGAGAGTAGCAAAGTTTCTGGTCCGTCTGGGAAGGCAGTCACCAAAATACTGGTTTTCCCAGCATTTTGAAAGCTCTCCTCCAGCCCGAGCACACACCATACAGGCACGGAGGATGCTAGACCCGCACTACAATTCTTGGCCCCTCCTGACCACGCGAGCTTCCAGCTGGCAGGTCAGTGCTTCAACAGCCGGAGTCACCGACTCGTCGTCCTCACCCTGCAAGGGCAGCAGGAGCAGCAACCCAGCTCACCATCCCAGCTCCATCCTCAATCCGTTCTGGTGTATGCCACAGAAACCAAAAGCCAGTCCTGCAGACTGCCCAGGTGGGCTTAGGAAACTCTGTCTCTGAAAATTAACCTCTTATTAAACCATGAAATCCTCTACGACTGAGTACAGATATTGGAAATTTGGCCAAACTATGTCACCTGTACATTAACATTGTTCTATCTATCAGCAAAGTCCAGAGAGGTGTCGCTGGTGATACTAGTGGCTATCTCTAATGTCTAATCTGGTATTTCTGGTGCCAGTTCCTACCCAAAAAAGTTTGTCACCAGTCCTGTTGCCCTCTAGACATTCAGTTACCTCTTGAAAATATTTCCAAATATCCCCTCGAATTAAAAACACACAAGCAAAACAAATCCCCCCATAGCCTGCTAGTTCCCTGATACCGCTGCATGTCCCTTACTACTTACATTTTTTTCTTGTTCTCCTCTATTTCTCCTTTAAAATGCAAATTTTAATTTGAGAACATGAACATTTTTTTTTCCCTGCTATTGTACAATGACTTGCCAAATGGGATGCTGGTGTTTGATTAGGGCTTTAAGCTACTATAATAATAGAAATAAATGAGTGGAAGTATGCAGTTCAGTACTTTGCAGCATTGTCAGTTTTTGAATTCTGCAATACAAGATTAACCCAATACATATTTAGACAGAATCTCTGTGAGCCTATGATATCTAGACATACCTGACAGCTCATGTGCTCTACTGTAGCTTTCTGAGTTTTTCAAACTTGCGCAGAATGAATTCTTTCTAAGGACAAATATCGAAAGATGAACAGGAAGAGGGTGATTTATGATGAATAAATCTCAAAAGGTTCAGAACCTATACTCTAATGGGATATGCACCACAGAGTTTGAAAAGCTTTCTGAAACTGAATCAAAATTCATATTTCATAAAGTGGAATTTGGGGGACCATAGTCGTCTTTCTTGCCCAAAATGAATTTGGTTGTGTCATTCCATACAAAGCATATCATAATTTAGATTAATGCTTATGACTTAGACAGAAACATTAAGTAATAGTA
Organism: Chauna torquata; assembly: GCA_013399475.1. Classification (NCBI taxonomy): domain Eukaryota; kingdom Metazoa; phylum Chordata; class Aves; order Anseriformes; family Anhimidae; genus Chauna; species Chauna torquata. Next base: position 484,999 of record VXAL01000598.1, on the reverse strand, counting down.
TGAAAATGAGGGAAGTGAAACCTGGAATCTAAAATAAGGTTGCAATAAAAGCTACAGATAAAAGGAGGATTTTTTTTCTTATTTTATTCAGTTTCCTATCTATCCCTAAAAAGGATTTTTCCTAATTTAAGAGAAAGAATAAAAGAGCTTTGGATTGAACTGCATAATCAGTGAACCAGACAATCCCAAACTGCTCAAGCATATCTGACATCTGCTTGAAGAACTCAACTGCAAATAGCAGGAGAGAGTTTCCATTACAGTACACACGGAGCTGGGTTGGGAGAAGCAGCATTAGAAAGTGTTATTCCCATTTAGTAATTATGCCTTGATTGTTGTTTATATGTTTGCTCTACTGTAACTTGCTTGCCTTAGGGTGGCACTACTGCTAGAGAAACACAAAAGTAATTTAGTTTTAAAGGGGAAATGAAAGTTTTAAAGTAGTTTAACGTTTCGGTAAAACTGTAATGATTGGAGATGACTGGATTGTGTCGATAAAGAGTACTAATTTCAATAGTAACTCATGCCTTAATTCTCCTCACAGCAAACAGCCTCCCTCCCTTCTTTCTGGCACACAATATAAATACTCTTTACACCACAATCAATGGAATCTGGGATGAAAAAATATACATTTTCATTTTTATTCCTCAGAGGCTTCATAAAGACCAAATTTCCACAAAGCTGTTATTTACTCCTATGTAAATGGCACTGGCTCCGTAATGAGGTGTAATCACCAACCCATAGCTCATGTTCTCTTTCTCTTGCTTAGATTTACCACCCAGTTTCTCCACTGGCGTCCGCAATCTCAAAAGAGTCAGGACACAATGCCCGGCGCTGGTACCAACGATCACACAAAGAAGCCAGTAGTATCGAGGCACAACTCCGCAGAGACAGTCGGGGACACCGAATGACCACGCAGCGGTGGGAACCTAGACGAACGCGCTGGCTGACTCCCCCCTCCAGACGCCTCTGTACATCCCACAAAAACCCGGCCGCGCGTGGCGGTCTGGGCCACTCTGCTGGGCAGCTGCCATCCCTCCCTCCCTCCGGCCTGCTCTACCGCATCCGCGTTTGCTCATTCCACGATGTGCTACACCGGTCGGCATTTGGCCCCAGAGAGTATTGTGTGATTAATGCATCAGAAGACTCATCTTAAATTCTCCTCCCCTCACTCCTCAGCTTTTTATTCTCTCAGTTACATTCTTCCTTTGTTCCTTTCTGCAAACCCTAGTGTAAATGTTTTTTGAGTAATTAATGTGTCAAATACAAGACCTGAAGTTTCATAGGCAATTAGTGGGCTGAATAAAGCCAGCAAAATCCATTTCAGCTTTACTAGTGAATTGTGGCTCATTTGCCATTTTGTAGAACTGTATCCTGAAATACAGAGAGCTTCATATGCCTGTACACTTTTTGTTTCATATGCCAAAGCTCCCTCTCCTTTTCTATTTTTCACCACATACATGCTGCTGCTTGTAGTCTATTACAATTCGCATATCGTCCTTCTGCCTCATTGACAATTGATCAGGTTACCATCTGCTTTCTGCTGGTGCCAGGAGAAATGTATTTGTTTCTACAGGACTGTGTAATTCCTCAGGCCCCTGCAGAACTGTATGTCCCCTAAGTTGCCTTGTGCCTCCCGTAGCTGCGCAAGGCATGGGAGAGAACCCGCAACGTGCCCACGTGTGATGTTTCAGGACTGTATAGTGGTTTGCTACCTTACACTACTACACATCACGGCACAGCAATGAAAAGCGATGCCTGTTGTAGACAAAGCAAGAGCATTGTAAGTAGTCTACGAGCAAGCGGGACCCACATACTCCTTAATTCTTGTTGAAAGCACGAGACGTTCAGTGTAGGGGGAGAAGGTGAAGGCTTGAAAGACTGTCTAGAAGGAAGCGCTAGTGTGCAGTTTTACCAATGGGACATACATCTCCAATGAAAATCAGAAGTGTGGATACTGGATCATTTTGATATTACAGGACTATTGGAAAGAGTTTTATGCTCACCAATGTTTCTGGGGATTTAGCTGTCTGATTCAAAAAATACCTGAATCTGAATCAGTTCAGCTTAGAGGCAAGCAGTCAAAATGATTAGCAAGCCAAGGAGATGGTTCATTCTCAAGGACACAGTGTACTACTCCGACTAGCACAATCCATCACAAGTTGCATGTATCATAATTGTACACCACAGATTTGTAAATAATCTCTTTTTCACTGTCTGTGTTGACAAGGAATAATATATGAGAGAAGTCCCTTGTTAGGTAACCTTCTGTCTAAGCAGACCATCCTGACACTTAAGTGTGCTGAGTGCATCTTTATGAGATGCCTAAAGAGTGTCAGAAAATGATGAGATCGAACGAGGTGGCGGGCAGAGACATACCACAAACAACAGCCTGACCTTCCCACCCAAAAGAGCTGCCTTCCTTGGGTACAGAAGAAAGGGTTAAGCTTAGGATAGAAAGTATACAACTAGGCTTTCAGTGCATCATCCTGCTTCCCTAAATTCCATGTGCCTTTGAAGGAATATATTTTCTGCCATGAAAAAGACTGCAGGTATCACTGGAATCTAATTTATAAGCACATCTAGGTAGATACCTGTTAGCACCAAAATACAAATGATCACTGCAACACACAAACGAATGCAATATCGCATCAGTGCCATTGGACCCGAAGCGCTCTCACCTGGTGGTAGGCAGAAGTGAGTACGCAGGAGAGATAAATGTGAGGATCATGTTCTGGCCATCCATAATACAGAATGAAGATTAAAAGCATGATTACTGACTGAGAAAGTACAATAATTGCTATCACTTTTACGAGAGAGATAATTTGTCAACAATCAGAATACAGTGGCACCTGGGACGCCACAATTTCTAAATGCAATTGGTAGCTGCAGGTGACCAGCTGGAGACAACAACCCTACTGCTTTGGAAAGTACTGAGCACCCACCTTAGTGACTAAAGCCCTTTGGAAGTACCTCCACCTTGACTGGCCCCACTCCGCATCCCAGCCCCAGCGTCCTCCTGTGCGGGGCGACGTAACTGGACTCTGCTCACTGTACGAATCTGTTGCTGTCAGGCACCTGGTGTCGCAGCATTATAAAACTCCTGTGTTTTATACACACAGGGATAACAAGTTTGCTTTGCCACATTTTCCTACCTCATGAATGGCAGTATAGGTGTTTCTATGGACATTTGCTTTAAAAAAATACACCAGGAATTCATTCTGTAAAGGACAAAGTCTTTCTCCTCACTTCAGGTACGCAATTCATACCCCACTCCTTCCCCCCCTGGGCCTATACTGTAGGCAACAGCACCTATAATAAGCCTAAGGGAAAACAAAATACTTCAAGGAGGATCAAGCAGAGTTGCAGGCACAGACACACAGGCCAGTCCCTGCTACAAAGCCAAGAAACAGACAAAGAAAAATGAGTTGTCAAGAACACGATTCTACTGAAGAGACTCCTCCTGGTGCTGGACATCTGGGTGCTTCACATGCCAACTCTAGATCATCAGTCACTTGGTGCTGGTGGGGAAAACAGGAGTAAATTTTACACTGCCAGCACTAGGATGGGTGGGCATCTGCAGGATCAACCACGTGCCGAAATCGCACGCTTCCAGCTCTGTACTTTAAATGCCTGCTCAATGGTGAGGGGATGGGGCCGTATCAATACCCCTGCAGTTAACTTGCTCTAAAGGGCTTTCCAGCTGCTTTCTGCAGACCTGAATTTTACTTTAAAGCTGTAACTCTTGAGCATTTACCCATCATGAGAGCAGGTCTTGCTCTCTATTTTTTTTAATTGCACAGACCCGAGCTAAAGCTCATTTGTATGTTTAAAAGGAAAACACTAATGCAAATGCTCATTGCACTGGACAAATACAAAACCATACCCTGAGACAGGCATGCCTCCAGGCCAGTTCCTCAGCTCTGTGTCCTCCCGTTTTCCACAGCGTTCTGGGTTTTGGTGTATTTTCGATGCATTACATGCAGGTGCTTTTAAGGACACGAGATTTCCAGACAATTAAGACAGCAAACTGTACACAAAAACTTTCTGCAGAGAAGTTTGCAGTAAAATTGTCTTATAAGCCCACATTTTCCATCTCCAGAATAAAATGTTGAGGAATTTTCAGCACTTGGATACATGGAATACTGTACGCAAGAAATCACCACACATCATCAGGGATGTATGTGCATCTCTGGTACAATACTGGTATCCCAGTTTCAAATTCTCAAATTCAGTCCTTGGAGGAATCAGAAACCAAGGAAAAAGTAGAACCTTAAAATATTAAACAAAACGGAACTGCACAGTACTTTCTGTTTGCAAGGATCTGCAAATCCATGCAAGAGTAGAAATATGCCAATAACTGCAGCTGGAAAAACAAAGAAAATCTATAGCAGGGGAAAAACATCATACTGCAGCTTTAAGGGAAGTTTAAAGTTCTTTATACAATGGCAGGGATAAGGATGACATTTATCTTCAGTTTCAGCAATAAGCCTGAATTTGGTCTCTTTTCAAGCCTTGTTCATCATATACACCGTACTCTGAGCTTGTGTTTTTCTTTAGTTTACTGATGGTCTTATTATATCCTTATTCATGAGAGAAACACTTTATTCCCCTAGTATTAAAATTGTCTTCTGTGAAAGGAGGGTGGTGGTGAAGTGAGGCATAATTTACAGTTTCAGAATACTGGAATAACTTTAGTTATAAATCTGCAGCATTCATGAGTTTCCTACCTAAAGGCAGGGAGACTTACAACCAGCAGCACAGCAAAGGCCAGTTAGCCTATTCACTTACATAGGGAAGACTGACAAGAATACAACAGGGAGAGCACTACAGCACATCAAATACGCATCGAAGACGAAGTAATGAGTGGTTTAGAATGACTGTGGTTGTCTACTTCAATTTTATGCTCCTCCCAAAACCAACAATATAAGTTTCCCAGTATGTCTATTTGCTGATTTAGTTTCTATTCAATATTTAAATTACTGAATATTTTCATGTGAAAGGAAGAGTATCCATAGAAAAAATAACATTTGAGTCAAATATACACTGGCTATCTCAATGTTCTAACTACTGCAAGAACAAACCTAAAGCTTTTAAGGTAGCCCTTAAAGTCAAGAAATTACCATTAGCTTCATTAAGACCAAGGATCACAGCATTTGTCATATAGTCCTTAGTCAACATTTCCAGCGAAATCAATGGGATGCTTCTTATGTTCAAATCCAGGACTGGCAGGTCCTATAAAGATCATGAAATTTATTAAATTTGTCTATTGAGAAGGAGTCAGTCAGTCCTGACAGGGCAGGATGCTGAAACCACCAGTTTCAGCTCACAAGGTTATCAGCTGCCTTTTCCATGAACTTTGTTTCATATGTTTTCATAACCTGTAAGTTTCATTCTTGGTTGAACTCAGACCTAACGCGGACCTATCATGCTTCTGGTCAGCTCTGGAACCCTTGCAGTTATCAGAACTTCATCCGACTCACAAAAATTCCCTGGAAGTTACAAATATTTACAAAAACAAAAAACAGCAACAACAAAAAACCAACCAACCAAAAAAAAAAAAAAAATAAAAAACCAAACTGCAGCCCATTGAAAAATATTTTCTGTACCTGTACAGAAACAGAGAAACACTAAGACTCAGATAAAGAAGTCTGAAGACCTGAACAGGACTTAACCCCCACCTGTGCCTTCTATTAAGGCTTATACCTAAAACTATGTGCTGTTAGCTTGATTTTTGGTTTAAAAATGAGATGGCAATGGCACTAGTAACCAAGCAACAGTAATTGCTTCTCTGAGATTAAACCACAACATGACATTAAAGCTCTGCTACTGAACTTCCTTACAAAGGTGCAAAATTTTTGCAAGCAGAAGTTAATTATGTAGAAGGGCATTTTCAATTCAAGCTGCACCTCTGAGCTGTATGGAGGCAGGATACAATGAGATCAAGAGTTCAATGTACCTGAGTTTTAAATCTAGAGAAGGATTATTGTAGCTTCCAATTTTTAATTGATGCATCCAGCCTCTCAAAATAATTTCAACTAAATCAAATGACCTCTAAATAACTCCTATCGAATAATATTATCAGACTGTACAGATTTTATTATAGCTGTAGTTGTTACAATTTCACAATTAAAGAGATGATACTACCATGAATAAGAACTAGAGGGCATTGTGTATCTTATAACCAAACCAGAAAGTTCAAGCTGCTCTTTATTCTATGAACAGTCAAATCTACTTTAAGACAACATGGCCCTTTTTATTTACAGATATGAAAAGACTCCTTTTGGGCCAATTATCTCAACTTGAGAGTACCATCACTTTACAAAAGACTTCCACCTTTTTGCTTTACACATTTAGATTCATTTTTTTCAAATAAATAAATTAGGAATTACAGCTACAAGCAGCTTTCTTATTTGAGAGAGAGTTATGCATGCCATGTGATTTCCAGGTATGAAAAATTCAAAGAAGTATCCAGGTTCCAGAACAGTTTTCTGAGGTTAGCTGGAAAATGGAAAGTGACAGTTTGCCATCCACAATATCCTTCAGCTTGATTTAGTTGGATGAATCAGGGCAAATATCATCTGGGACATCAGCTGGGTATAAAGAAAATGAGAAGGAGGTGAAGGAGAAAGGGAGCACTTACTTTTGACAACCACTGAAGGCAAACTAGAGTCCTGGAACAGCTAAAAGCTTGTGAAACCTAGACCTACTTTACCATGGCTGTCCTTCCTCAGCTCTGAGAAGATTATTAGGTCTTTCTATTCTGTTCTCCACCTGAAAAATGTGAGTAACACTTCTTACTTCTCTCCCTTGGAGTACAGGGTAAAGATAAACCTACTAAAATCACGGAAAACACTATGTTATTAGAAGTCCTATGAAATCCAAAGTTCTGAGACAAACAGGCTGGACAGAAAGATAAGACAAAATCCAAAGGAGCCTGAGGAATATCGGTCTCAGAAATAAAGTACAGGTTGATGGTTTCAACACTGAAATGCTACTTGGCACCACTTTGGCACCTCCAAATAAATGACATGCTAGATATGCCACACTCAACACAGCGAGCAGTAGATGTGGGGTTACACTTACTGTGTTTCCTTACGTGGATTACTGGCAGAGTGATGGACCTGGAGCCCACACCTCTGTAACAGGGTGAGGCGAGATCGCTCCTTGCTGTGGAAACCGTGAGTTTCACCCCAGGTGGCAGATGGTTTTTGATCCCCAGCCCCCTTCATCGCTGCCGAGCCTGAGAGTGGCTCCTGTGTACACGCTGAGCCATGCCAAGAGTCTGTTGCTTAAACAGTTTCCTCACACCAGAAGGCACAGAAGCATTTTTGTCACTTGCACAGCAGTTGCCATTAAGAAGTAAATGTTTGCCAACATATCAACCCAGTAGGCTGCAATTGTTCCATATGCTTTGAATATGGCATTTCTGTGGTAACCGTCAAATACCCAAATGCTAATAGTGACTGTTCTCCAGCTATTGTTCTTTTAACTCCTTTCTCAGAGGCAAGCCTTCTTGCCCAGCTCCTCCTCAACCCCCACTTGCTGTCAGCAAAATTCTTTTGTATTTTCTGTATCAGATCAATGATACAACAGTTCTTATTATTTCTCACCATTACAGCAGTTCCTTTCCACATCCTCTTTTAACAAGACAATAAACATTTTGATTCTGAAGTATGGGGCATGAAATCAATGTGTACTCTGCCTGATATTCAAGTGAAAGTATATGATGAACAGATGAGACCTAGAAAATTTGCTTTGCCAGGAAAGACAGTGCATTACGTCAAAACTAAAGCAAGTGTCCAATATTTCCCAGCTGAATGTAAATTATATAGATAAAACATCTGGAATACCTATGCAATTTATAGTTCAGGATCACGCATATTAAGCTTTAACATACTAATATTAGTACCAGTGTCACAGCTAATTTGAAGACCTCTGTACTGAGAGTTTGAGTAGGAAAGAGATGTGACCAGCAACAAAAATAAGTAGCTGAATGTGGTATCGTCCTGTGGTGTTGCAGGGAAGACTAAAGGAAGCCAGTCGCTCAACTATGTGTGTACGTTCCTAGATACCTGTTTTTCAAGAGCTGGGAACTGCACTAAAATCTGAATGGGTACAAATCCACCGACAAGTTCCCCATCCTATGCTGCACAGACACGAATTAGCCCCTTACAGGCATAACATGAGAAGCTGTGTTCAGAAGATGAACTTTTAAATTTTGCCTTCCTACAAAACGACCAGAACCTTCTTAGTGATATTACACTATCAATTTTTAATAGTTATCTTGCATATTTCCTTTATTATGTCACAATAGTTTCATTAAGCTTCATATTTGCCCTCCTTCCCAAATGTAAGTTATTCAACTTAAATTAAAAGCACAGATTGCAAAACATCCCCACTGACCTTATGGCCAAGTAATGCTCTTAACTAGAAAAATGCAAACTGGTTCAAACTAAGTAAGAACCAGTCTAGACTTCATACCAGAGTTCGAAGGGAACTTCTTTATCATCAAAGTTATTTTTGCCCATTCTCTCTCTTTTCCTTTCTTTGAAATCTGTCTTCTCACAGAATCACACAGAATCACAGAATCGTCTAGGTTGGAAGAGACCTCCAAGATCATCTAGTCCAACCTCTGTCCTAACACTAACAAGACCTCCACTAAACCATATCACTAAGAATATCACCATATCTAAAACTTACATTCAGCATAGTAAGGCCAGTTAAATTAAAACTTAGCAAAACTCTACAAAAACTGTTTGCAATTAATCCATCAAGCTAGCCCATCTATCTAGGATATTTTCCTTATTTCTTGGGAGATCTTTGTTTCCACAATGAGAAGCCACTTAATAGAACGATTTTCCTTTTTCAGTAAGCATTTCAGCCATGTTGAATGGAATGTGAACTGTGATTGAGTTTAAATGAAAGTGTGCCATCTTAAATATTGGGCTAAAAGCCTGGATGTGGCCTGTTCTCAAGACTGTGCAAACAGCTATTGTCAGCCTGCAAGAAGTTTTTGGGAATTAATTTTTGTTTGGGCTCTGTTTAGAGGGGTGAAGTCTTCAGTGTCAAATCCAGGTGTTTTATTATAATATTTAAATAAATATGGCAATAGATACCTTTATCTTTCCCCAGTGAATGGGAAGATGGAGCAATCTTTAGAAGCTGTTCAACTCTATTTGAAACTTCTAGACAGCCAAATCAGGGAGGAGTTCAGAAGGCTACTGTACTTCATGGCTGTTGCAGCACACAATTCTGAGCTCAAACCACAGAAGGAGGTAAACATGCATACTTAACTGTTATATCACAGAATCACAGAATCACAAGGTTGGAAATGACCTTCAAGATCATCTAGTCCAACCGTCATCCTATCACCAATACTACCCACTAAGCTACTAAA
>VXAL01000598.1:440870-475245 GCA_013399475.1 Chauna torquata | reverse complement strand
ACACCCCCTGGGCCCTTTCCTCCATACCGTTTTCTAGAACGCTGTCATTTTTTTTTTTTTTTTTTTTTGGTACCATTTTTTATCTGACACACTGGGAACAAGAACAGCCATCTACTTCGCCCAGTAACGCGATCAAAAAAGTTCGCAATATATGGTTAGAGCCTTCCTGGTTCACTGGTTAGCAGTCATTACCTATAGCATCATGGATATTTACATTTCTTTAAAGCTATGCTTACTCTGTGTGTTCCTGATATTTATCTAAATGTCCAACTCTGTGCTGAATCATGTTCCTAGCACTGGTAATACCTGCTGCAATAGATTCCTTTAACCGAATCCATGAATGTGGAAAACTATTCCTTTTTTTTTTTTTCTCCTCTTTTTCCTAGTATCATCTGCTGAGAAGACTTTGACTCTAACTTCCATAGAGCTTGAGATCTGCAACAGAAGATGTGGGATTCAAATAAAGGAATTAATATGTACACTGCAAAACACGCCAGGCCTTTTGAGAATGGGATGACTCAATGAAGCTATGATAATAAACATGTAGAGACCAAAGGAAGAAAATATATTTGAAATGGGTTTCCCTGGCTCTGGCCAGGTGAAACAGTGTTTAATGGCTTGGGAGAGGGGACAGGGAAAGCTGGAAGTGTGCAACAGAGGGTAGTGCAATGGTCTCTGAACATGGCACCCAGATTCCACCCTTGGTCATGCTTTGAGCTTGAGAGCCCCTCTGCGTCACCCCTAGCAGAAAGGGTTTTGTTATATTTTCTAAGCCAATTTAAGATCTGCATAGGAAAGTTGCTATTATGTAACTCCCATTCATTGAAATATAAGCAAAATCAAAATAACCATCAATGTCAGATTATAGTTTTATAGCACAACAACACAAATAATGTTTGCTCTCTCTCTAACACAAACCCATAAATCCTCAGTGGATTAACCTTTCAGAAACCCTTGCCAACTGTTCCTGCCACTACAGCACAATTCAAAATCTCAAGCTGCCAAAAAGCTCTGCTGCTGTTTTCAGAGCACAGCAATCAATCATGCTAAGGAAGGGAAGATGAGAGAGCAGATTAAGAAGAGACAGAAATGTTAACTTTAGAAGCAAGTATCTAACTTAGGTTTTTATTAGAAAGAACCAAAGATAACTTAGAAAAATATGAGGTCTCTCACTTTCCCCTGTTGGTATAGAGGGCCGCTTCTGCTACTAACACAAAATGCCACTGTAGTACAGCACAACTTGTGCTCTGAAGATGTGCAACCAGCATAAAAATAAATGCAACAGATGATAGCACCCCATACACAAGGTTCAGCTCCTGGAAAGACCAGGAGTACAAATTCTCCTGGAAGAGCTCACCTTCAAAAGTGCTTTGACAGACTCACGCTTACTGATGCTAAATCTGAACTACCCATCTGTGCTTATGTTTAAGCTAGTTATCTAGGCTACTGCTAGCCTTGTAGTTGGTCCACAGCAAGGAAAACGTGATCTGCAGTTCCTGCTCAAGAGCTGGATAAAAGTACTCTAGGCTAAGCTTCTCATTCACGCCAGTATCCATTTCCTGAAGTTACTACTGCAAGATAGTCTCATTATATTTTATGTACCCGCTCATTTTCCTTTGTACTAAGCGGTTATGTAGATAAAGAAGGATCACAGTCCAAATCTGTATGGCTGTATGTGTAAATAAATGCTTTATGTTATCTATGCTATGCATAAAATAAATGCAATAGATGCACACATACAAATACTGGAGTTTGGGTCCCTAATTTTTATATAGAGAAAGGCTGTGTATGCATATGAATGTGAACATGTAGGCCTGCCAAACATATAGGGCTGTTAGACCACCCACGTGATTTAATTACTCTTATGCAATGATATTCCTTTAAATGAAAGTATTTTCTTTCTGAGATATAAATAAAGTCTTCTCTTGTTGCTCTGTTTTTGGCTGGGATAGAGTTATTTTCTTCAGAGTAACTCATATGGTGCTATGTTTTGGATCTGTGATGGATCCAGTGTTGGTAACACACCGGTGTTCAGCTGTCGCTGAGCAGAGCTTGCACAGAGCCGAGGCCTTCCCTGCTTCTGACGCTGCCTGGCCAGCGAGGAGGCTGGGGGGCAGGAGGAGCTGGGGGGACGCAGCCAGGACAGCGGACCCCAGCTGGCCACAGGGATGTCCCATGCCACGTAGCGGCATGCTCGGCCGTCACCTGAGGGGAAAGGGGGAGGAGAGGGGGGAACATTTGGAGTGATGGCGTTTGTCTTCCCAGGAAACGTTAGCGTGATAAGCCCGGCTCTCCTGGCAGTGGCTGAACACCTGCCTGCCCGAGGGAAGCAGCGAGTGAATTCCTTGTGTTGCTCTGCTTGCGCACAGAGCTTCTGCTTTACCTCGTAAACTGTCTTTATCTAAACTCACAAGCTTTCTCACTTCTACCCTTCTTGTTCTCTACCCCATCCCACTGGGTGGTTGTGAGCGAGCAGCTGTGTGGTGCTGAGCTGCCTACCGGAGTTAACCCACAACGTTTGTTTAAAGCATACATGGGCTCTCCTTAGTTCCACCAGATTTTCATTTTCCTTTTTCCCCTAGGGGAAGAATGCATGAATACTACTGTGATAACAACTAATGGAAAGGAAAAAGAAAACAAACCAAACCTAAATCCAGTCTGGTCAGACTAATGATCTGGGTGATGTTAAATGAAACCAGAGGAGTAAACATGCAAAAGTGACCAGCATTGAAATGATATTTGAGCTCCCAAACCCATCATACCAGGCTTTCAAAATACACCCTGAGAGCCAGTGATATCAGCACTTCTTGTACCTTTCAACATCTAACTTCTGTTCCACGTGCAAAGAGGAAATTGCATACAGTTACTTGCCTCTTGGAAGGACCACAGAGCTCATTTCACTGAAGCTCACCAAGGACTTTAAAATAGGAACAAACACTGTATAAAAGTTACTCCTAGTAACTCCTATACTGTAGTCATCAGAGTATGATGAAAGGAAGAGAGAGCAGAAGACTGAAAGCATCTTCTGTATTTCTATATGTGCTCAGATCATTTGTTCTGACTCCAAAGACGACCCTATTCCAACTCTTATGGAAAAACAAAAACACCAAGACAATTATCATCTCTGGATCAGAGATGTGAGAACTATCGTACGTAACTGTCCGAAGATGGTGTTATCTTACGTGCTCCATTCTAATACCAGGGCAGTTCCACAGACTTCAAAGGACTCGCTGGTTCTGTAGGTCCGAGTTCAGCAAACCATTTACGCACATAGCTAATCCCTGCAAACTCATCCCTGCTGGGATCCCCAGATGCTGAGTCCAAAGTCGTGCATGTTACTGAACCTGGAGGCCTCAGTGGATCTGCTCAAGTGTTAAAGCAGGCGCGTGTGCCCCCACATTCCCAGGAAACCACGGCACATGGGAGGACAGGCCCAGTGGAAAGAGAATCAGACTCACTCGTATTGTAAGCTTAAATTTTGCAACCAAATTGCTAGAAATAATCACAAATCCTATCCTGTAGGTGGAGGTTGTAATAACCTGTAGAGGCGCACAGATTGTTAGGATTAACTACTCCACTCAAAGCTGTTTTCAACTACAGAAAGCTTTTATACACACACTGCCATTTCTAAAGCAGTGCTTTCTTTCTTTAAAGATCTACGTAGGGTTCTTCATAAACTTTTCCTCCTGTATCAGATCTGATGGATGTTACTCATTGCTGTTATCATGTCACTTCAGAATATACAAGAAATAAAACCAGCTTAGTGTAACCAATAAACAGCCAGATAAGCCTCCCAGGTATATATTACAAACACAACTGCTTTAAAATTCTCCTAAGGTCCAAGAAATAGCAGGGATGTTATCTAGTCATCTTCATACGTTTCCTGTTTTCAATGTCATAATAACAACCATTGAATCCACGGATGCAGTATTTCCTCAGAATTTCAGGTTTTTTTGTACTGTAAATACATGCTTTAGCATCTGCCTGTGTTCCCCTTCTACTCTGGGAGGATCTGAATGCTGTGGATAGATTTCGGGAGCTGCTCCACCTTGTCGTCAGGATGCAAACGGTTGGTTTGAATTCATTTAACTGATGAATGCATCATACAGAGAATAGCTGTGGCAGACATAACTTGATGCATTAGTAGTCAAGACGAGTAACCTTTTCATTCCAGTACACAGCACTTACTGTTGCTGCCAGGCACCTCCGTGCTGATTTACAATCACTCAGCTCTGACATGAGTGGGGAGTTCTATTTCTTTCCGAGTTGGACCAAGAGTCTAAGTGTGGGCTTACAAAAATATTGATCCAAAACACACACATGCACAAAGGCGCGGGAGGAGGACAAAGTACCAATTCAAGCTGCATCTCTTGCTAGGAAATAGTTTTTAAGGTATAAAAGAAAACAAACAAAACCCCACAGTCTTATCAAAGACCACTGAAAAAAACTAGCACACACAGAGCTGTGGTGCAAATAACTGGATTTTATTTTAAACATGGAAACCACTGCTGTAATTCGTACTTCTAGAAAAAAAAAGCTTAGGTTTTATTTTCTGATGTTTACGCAGCACATGAGGATTTGCCAGCTCAAAAAACAATCAAAACCAAAAAGATATTCCTTAGTTGGAAAACACAAAAGGTGAGCTCAATCTGCTCACTGCCAAATGGCTGCTTTAGGATGGCAGCAGCTTGGACTGAAGGTCTAGAGAACCAACTGCAGAAAAACACGTTGGGAAGCTTGGGAAAGAGGAAATGAATTTAAGGAAACAACCTTGCATTTGGAAGTGCTAAATCAGCTGAGGCTGACTGGAAATAGCACCCTTCCCTGCAGGCTGATGGAAGGGGAGTGGGGTTTTCGGGAGTACAGAGTGGCTGCTAGAAATGCTGCTTTCAGGTGGTTCTTATTGATCATTGTAATCATAAGCTTCAAATATTCTTTCAGAAGCTTCAAGGATAATCTCACCATTTCAGTGGCTTAAGAGGCAGACTCTGTATCACCCAACATCTTATGCAGTCCTCTCTACTTTATAACTACTGATAAGCTAATCTTACATCTACATTTTAATTGGACACATTAAATTACTTTAAAAACTGTCTTCTGTGAAGACGTGGTGTATTTTCTACAAAGATAAAATTGTTCTTAGCAAACCTGAATATCTTTATTTCCCAACTCCGCAGCTGCAGAATCACTGCACCTGCGATACTCCATCCAAAGAAAGAACCAGTTCAATGTCCACCATCGAGATGTCCACAATGCAGTCACTGGGAGTGACTCTGTACTTGCCTTCATCTCACAGTATCACCTATTCTGGTGCATTCTTACTATCTGGTAAGCATACAGAACTTATACTCACATAGTTTTAAGCTGATGCACTTACTATAAAGCAGGAAGAGATCAAACTCTTTAAAAAGAGTCACTGGCCCACACGGAAAGTTGCACAGCTGCAGATCCCTTTGGCAGGCACAGCAAAAGGGCGATCTGGGTGGCACTGCTCCATTACTGAAGAGCCAGTGTGGCTACACTTGCACAGATGTGAATGTCAGTCCCAGGTCTGCAATCCTATTGCTAGTTTGTCATCACACTTGCAAGGATTACAGTTTGTCCTACTTACATCTCGCAGGTTATCTTCTGTGTCACTTCTTTCCCAACTGTAGAGAGGAGNTTTTGCATATGCAAAAGCAACACAAATAGTTATCCCTAAGTCTTGCCTGGCCATTAGTCAAACTTTCAGTCTGCTCCCAACTTTGAGCCCCTCTGATTACCCATACACCACTATGTCTCTCTAGGCAGGACTCCTTTCCGTCTCTCTAATTTGCTGCAGATTACTGAGGATTTATTTTCACTGCCTGCACTGTTACATCCAAAAATTATCCACGGTAACCTGAGAGAGATGCTAAATTTGGTAAAGTAAAATTAAAGTAAAAAAGTAAAAGCCAAAAAAGCTGTACAAACAGGCATAAATAGTAATAAAGAACTGAATTACTGGATACGTGAGTAAATATGATATTTTGTGGAAAAGTCAACACAGCTTTTTGTCATGACTTTCAAAGCCATTGCTACTCAAAGCACCTTGCCAGGAGTTCTTTGAAGAAAACAACAAGCATGTGGGTGAGGGAGTTCGAGCTGATACAGTCTATATGTATTTCCAGAAGATATCTGACAAGGTCCCTCATCAAAGACTTAAAGAAACTGTGCTGTCATGGGACACAAGGGAATGTTCTCTCACAGATAAAGAGGTGGTTGAAAGATAGGGGACAAAAGCAGGGCAGTTTTCACAGTGGCAGGATGTCACCGGGGATCCCCACAGGCAGCCAAGCTAAGCATGTCCAAAACTGATCTAGCGAAGGGCATGAATAGTGAGCTGACAAAGTTTTCTCAGGATAACAAGTTTTTCAAGGTAAAATTGTTTTTTTTCAGTAAAGTTGAAAGCCAACTGTGAAGAGATGCAGGACACTCTCGTAATACTGAAAGGCAAATGAATTTCAATACTGATAAACATAAAGCAATTTATGTAGGAAAAATTCCTAAGTTTTACATCACAGAAATAGGTTCTGAACCTCTGAACCTCTATCACCGAGAAAGAGATCTTTAAGTTATGAAAACTTGTTTTATGGAAGTAGCTGCCCAGGGTTTAGTCGCATCCCAAAAAGAATATAGGAGAAACAGAAAATTAACAGAGAACGTGCCAAACATTTTCAAAAGTAAACTTCCACACAAGGAACTATTACACAGACTAAGACTCACAAGAGCCCGTAAAAGAGGTGAATGAAGGGATAATGACAGAAGTCTATAGCCGTAAGTAGCACACAGAAAGTGCTAATGGAGCAAGGTAACAGAGCAAGCTCTCTTCCACTGCGAGAGGGGCAACAGCATCCAAAAAACTAACACTGGTTTGAAAGCAGCAAAAGGAGAGACCTCTCCACAGATAGGTATTTAAGTCATTGTGTGTACTGATACAGGAAACTGGGCTAATTCTTTACATGGGTTCAAAAATCAGAGAAATTCATGGAAAAAAAGCCAGAACAAATTACAAACATGAAGGAAAACACTGAGCCACAAGTAACGGAGAGAACATTCTAGGAAGCGTTTGCCCTATTTCTGCCTCTTCCTCTAGGATCAAGCTTTGGTTGCTACAAGCTACCCAACTTTCAGCCTGCCTTCCTATGGCCAATTCTTTAAGGCTTCAGTGGAGTATGTTTTACCGAGAACTTTTACACTAGAGAAGAATATAAAGCTTTCTGGCAGCATTTTTAATTGTTGCCGGAATGAATCTGACTCCAAGAGTGCTGACAGCAAGACCTGACTCCATCTTCACCCCTACCCCTCTACTTGTCCATCTGCACAGGGTGCTGGAATGGAGCATCAAGTTCCCTCCTCGCTTACACCGCTGAGATCACTGGAGTTCTGTGTTTGCAAAAGGAGGCTGAATTCGGTGGTCATTGCTCCACTGAAAAATTATTTAGACAATTCAGTAGTTTTAGTAGCAGTGTCATACAGAAAAACTAGGCAGCTTGGCTCCTTAACTTTTGGGGAATTGTGCTGCTCTGTAATGTTGAGATCAGAACATAAAACGAACACTTAGCAGTTTAATTCACCATAAAGAAAGAACTTTATTCTCATGAAATGTTCTTATCGGAAATGTTGTTTCTTCTTCATTTAGCAAAAATAACAATACCCCAAGGGGAATGTAGCATTGTGAGAATATAAGCTTCAGACTTAAATAAATAATCCAAAACAAAAATAGATCTTTAGACTGATATTTTAACTCCACAATGGAAAGATGTCACCGATAATACTAATTTAAGACAAAATCTGGATGATAATTTAGTGGCTTTTAAGACATCACATAAAGACAATTGACATCCAGAGGGTGTCTGATCAGTCTTTACTCAGTTCTTTCATTTTGCTTTCTGTGCAGTAATGCCTGATTTCACTACTCAAAGGAAATCTGATCAAAACAAAACAGGAATACATAATCTTCTGCCAGAAGACCACATCTCTACTTGCCTCAACTGTGATTTCTTGTTACAGATTTCCCAACACATTAATTGGGCAAGTAATAGTATCAGCATTACTCTAAGGTTCATCTTAGAGTCAAATCCGTCTCTTGTACAAGTACATGGATACTAACGGAATCAACAGAAATGTGTGCATGTACTCAGCATCAGAATTTGATGTCAATATTAGTACGCTGAGATCTGGATCTCTCTGTTCAGTTTTAATGAAAAATATTTCAACAGTATTTTACTGGAATGTACCTGAAAATATAGAGTTGGTGTTACTTGAAGCTGTGCACTTCTTTTTTTCTCTAAAATTACCAGATGCCCGAAAATGCAGTGCTGTGCTAGTGTTTTTTTGTTTGTTTGCATCAGAACATTGCATTTTTCTTATTGACCACCAAACAAGTTATTCTCCATATTAAAGTATGGCTTTTCAAAAGGCAAAGGAAGATCTTGTCTGCTTCCATTATGAGCAAATTAAGAGTAATGGCAAATGCTTAGCTTCATATGCTTATAGAAATTCATTGTTCTCCTCTTATAACTGAGCCTTTTATTTTATAATAAACAAGGGCTGTCATTGGTATTCCAGCGCTGCACAGTTGCTTATCTTCTTAACTTCCACAGCATTCTTCTTAATTTATGTGAAGCTTTCTGATAATCCTCAAAGGCCAAAATTAATTGCTGTCTGTTGTTCCAAACTCTTTTAGGGTCCAGATTCATAGCACTGTGATAAAGACTCCTTGCCCTTCTTCTTGACTGAAATATATCTATATTAGTCTGCAGGTTGACACTTAAGTAAATCATTCATATGCAAGGCTGCACAGAATAATTTTGATGCTCTTTCTCCTCTGCAAGATACTTATTTCAGTGTGCTGGAATATATTTGAAAACAGATTTTCTTGTAGAATTCATCCCCACCCCCAAAACGCTCTTTCAGAATAGCCTATCTTGACAGCTCTTGTGTGGATAAGGCTGTGGGTTTTCAGGACAAAAGAAATATAATTCAACACCTTCCATCCCAAATAAATGCAATCCTACATCTAGTAAACTGCTGTGGGGCAGGATTTTATCTTTTGGGTCTTCTTGGTCTTTCTCTAAACTAAATACAGTTCTTTACAATCAAGCAGTTCAAAATGACATGCCCAAACAGCATAAATCACTTTATTGTTGGATTTCTCCCCAAAAAAAGAATCCTCAAAGAACAGAGTAGCGCAGCAATAGCGGGTTCTTTTTAAAGATAGTTCTTGTAAGTTCCCAGTCTCTATACTACAAACAATCCCATGGAAGTCACATGCATTTGGTTGAGAAATCTGCAGATGCTCTAACATGCAGAAGAGCATTAGTAAAGCAAAGAAGAGTCCCCAAAACTAAAAGACTTAATGAACAACAAAACACTGGACTTGCTACTACATTTTTGCCACAGTCAGAACTTGCAGAATGCATGGGTTTATGGCATGGGAGAAGGTCTAGAGCCTTAGCTTGTGTATTTACATCAGGGAAGGAAAAAAAAAAAAAACCACACAACAGTAATGTAAGCTTTTAAGCTAAAGAAATACTAAAAGCAGAAGTTGAATGCCTTCTTCCCCGAAACCCTCAGCACTGCAACAAATATTCTGAACACAACACATTTGTAGTCATGTGGAATTATAATTAACAACAAAAAAAAGAAATAAAAGAAATAAAAATATTTCTTTCTTCTGCTTCTTGTCAGATGCCCTTTGTTGACAGTGGTACTAAGTTTGTTATTACATGAATATGGTTTTTTAATTGGGTTCAAATTTCATTGGTGTTAACAGAAGCACACTATGTAGATCTTGACCTAAAAAAAAATACTGAAATATCTTTACTATATGCCAACAAAAACAAGGAAGGCGGTCCTATCCCCATTAAAGTTCATGAAGTTCTCCTTTGCTGTGAGAGTAAGATTTCATTGTTCTGTTGCGCAGGAGCTTAAATTTTTCTGTTTTGCAGCAAGGAAAATGCTTAGTCATTTGTCATGATTGCATTTCATTTTTATGTTTTTTTTTTCCCCTGAGTTTTGTTCTAAATGGCCATGCTGGTCACATTTGTTGTCCTTCACTAGATTAAAATTAGTTTGTGATCAGAAGAAAATACGCTCCCAAGGAAATTTTAGGATGCAAAGTTAATGGAGTGTCCCAAAAGCCTCCAACTCTCCTGTATGGTATCCATCAAGCAAACCCCAGAGGTTTTGTGCAGTTTTGCTTCCAACATAACAAACAACTCCCCTGCCTCACACAATTCTGCTTTACAGTTCTAAAACTTGTGCTCATTCTGGGTCCATTTTTCTTCAGCTTCACACTGTCTTTCCAAAGTTCTTCAATCATCATTTTTTCCTTCTGTGCTAGGTAATATGAATATTCATCTCACTAGTCACAAAAAGGCTTGATATCTTTGAAGAAGCAGTCCTTTCCGACTGACAGTGACAGTTAATAGAACATTAAACTGGAAAAATGATCAGTTTGATCTTTGCCAACTTTGTTCTTTTCTTTCTAAGAGTCAGCTTGGACGTCTGTCTTTCCATTGTACTCAACATTATTTGTTCTCTCTGCTACTACCGCTTGCTTTTTGTTCGTGTTGTCTCCCACTATCTCTGTCCTGTCTGTACAGGGTGACAGTAAGTTGATTAGGTTGGTTGTCACTCATTTAATTAACATCAGGTCTTGTTTTTCTCTTGAAATGTTCTCTATGAGTTGTTATATCAAGTATTGTTACAAGGAGCAGCTACTTGCTGCAGGTTGTTGTTTGTTTTTTTGTTTTTTCCTTCCTGTGTTTGCACTGCAGTAGCACAATGGAAGACAGATCTATGGCTTGGTTCCAAGATGCTATCATATTACAGGAAAACAATGACAATAACTGTATGGACAGCTGGAACCCACGTTCCCCATACATAGTGGTTTCACATTTGAGAGGCATAGTAGTCTGATTTATTTAAAAATTTTCTAAGACTTTATAAGGTTGGAATTTTCAGAAGCAATCGGTTTGGCTTAACTGCATTCCCATCAAACATCCCCATCAAATTCAACTGTGGTTATACCAGATATAAGACAGGAATTAACTGCTGAAAACATTATTCACTGAGGTTATAGAGGAGTGAATTTCCCCAGTACTCAAAATGATCACAATTTCATTCTTCTCAAGATGAGAATATGATGATCTATTCTTTTTGTACAGAAAAAAAAAAAAAGCATATATCTCAGTCCTGTTTCTTATACCCAAGTCTACGAATTCATTAACACTGTAGAAATGGATGTCCTATTTTTTCATTATTACTAAATCTTGCAATTTTTTTTCTTTCTAGGAATGCATACAATACACTTTTGATGACTTAATTTAATCAATGGTAAAAATGAAAGTATACAGGATATAGAACTATGCTAAAACGTAGGTAACAACAGTAAACAGTGTATAGTCATACACTATCATTTAGAAAAGATGCTGAATGGCTAGCCAGTTCATTTTTTAAGTTCTGGGATGCTAAACAGTACACTGTTTAAAAAGAACCTCGAAACCACAATTCTTTGTTTGATTTCAGTAACATACATACATAAAACATATTTACATGTTAAGCATGCTTATTCCTTCCCTATATGCTTCCAACATTAGACACCGAGTAAGTAGAGTCCTCCATTAGAAGTTGAAGACTATATGATTTATTTAAATTAGACTATTCATTGCTTTAAAGTTCAGTATAGACTGAAGATGTTTATCAGGCCAAGGATTGAAAATGCTGATTTCTGGAACTTAGTGGGTCATTGATTAGGACATCATTAACTTCAGCCTTGCAAAGACGTCATCCACTGACTGTCTCTAGCTGCTTCCCAATGCCAGTCAGTTTTCAATAACCAGTGATTAGTTTTCAGATGGAAAGGGCTCTTTTCCCCAGAATAAAAAAGCTTAATTGCAAAGTTTCTGATTTTGCCTCAAATGTGCAGAGATTCGCTATTACGAAAACAAAAATGAAACCTTCCTGAGCGCTCTCTCCTGCTGCAGTGCACTCTTTGAATGGGTCCTGGTCCATTTTACTTTTACCAGGAAACTTTTGAGTAAACTGGAAAAAATGTCAAAAAACAAAACAAAACAACTGGAAACGCTCACCTGTAGCATTGTTTTTTAACTCTGTCTTGATTCAGGAAAAACATTTCAAACAAGCTATGAGGTTTTCTTAGGAAGTCCATAAACCTTATCAGGTACTTCAAATTTACCTCCACTAAAAGAAATTAAGTCCAATGAGCATTGTAGTAAGTTATTTTCTCCTTATAATTAGCCAAGTAATGCTTAGTGATAGAATTTCCTTACACAAGCTGAGTTTGGGTTCCACTTATAAGTAACAAAAATTACCAAAACCCTGAAGAATTTCACAAGAATTCTTTTGCTACAATCACAAAGATTTCCCATTCAGGATTAAAAAAAAATATTAAAGAAGCCATTATCTAAAGTACCGATTTGATTTTTCAAGGGTCTTAATAAGATTATTACAGAAAAGTCAATGCAGTTAAAGTATGATCAAATAGAAAAATTATTGATTTCCACAGACATTAATACTGTGTATTTATAGGAAAGATGATAAATCCAAAAGTACGTTTAAAGTGGGATGATATCTTAGACTAGCTGTGTTGCTTTACAGGGAGAAGAGGCAATAAGAGGGGCCAGAAGACAACACACATTAGTTTGATGTATCTTAAAATACTGCATGAGTGGCTTTAAAGGTATGAACCGCAGCACCATTTTGGGATTCGACGCAAGGTGTTTGTTTGCACTTTGTCTCCCACCTCAACTGCCCATTACCCTGTAAAGTCTAAATACAGACTGCATGTCACTGAAATAAATCTGACTCTAAAGAGAGTCAGGAAAAAATACTTATTACTTGTTAAGTTTTATACAAGTGCTTATACAGGTTCAGAAGCTATGAGAGTATGCAGGACAGTGAGGTAGTCCTAAAACAATATATACACTTTTTTGCAGAAGTGTTGCATAAATTTTCCCCTGGTATTTCATGTCATTCTACTTATTGATTGCATACCCAGTCTCATGAGCAAGCACAAAATTTTAATCAACATACTGGACTCAATCCCGCCACCACAGACTTCAGTGGAAATTGGATCAATCCCATTATCTACCATATGACTGCACAAGGCTTCCATGGGGAGAACCTCATTTCTAGCTCCTGCCTACAGGGCCCCTGAGGCTACATTTAAAGCAGTGAGCAACGTGAATACCAACAAGCCTAAAATAGCATTAAATGTGTTTAAATAGGCCAAGATAATTTGGAGAGCTACAAAAGCATAATCTGCACTGAAAGCCCACCAATATTTCCCACACATTTGTTACAGGAAATGAACTATAAAACTCAAATGTGTTAAAAATATATTACATATTCCGAGAGTGAAATGCTGGCCAGGAGGAAGTCAATGACAGAAAAAATCTACTGACTTATTCAGGGTGATATTCAGACCTCATTCGTCCCAATGGTATTGATAGCACAAGCTAAAGAATGTCATGTTCAGGAAGGAGAGATTCTACCTGTCTTGTTTTATCATGATGCCATGACTGGCACTGCTAATCAGAGCAATAAATGTACTGCTCGACATATAAAATTAGGCTAGATCCTTAGCTGGTGTAAACTGGCAAAATGTTCTCTCTGGCTCAACTTTCAAGGGGATTTTGGATCATGAAAAGCCACAGTATTGAGATGGGCTCAACACACCAACAATGTGGTTGGTTTCCATCCAAAAGATACTGCTCCGACACTGGCCGAGTGAAACCGCCCTGAACCTGTGGGCCGATAAGGCCCCCGCTTCTAGATGAGGAAGACAGGCAAGACCCACTTCTCAGTTAGATGACTTGAACAACGTGATTTACGGTGAGAACCTGGCAAAATGCCCGTGGGCAGCTAAGCTGGGGTGGAGGGGGAGCGAGACCAGCTGCCAGCAACAGACAGCAGGGTGAGCCCCAGCAGCGTGGTCTCCCAAAAACCCAAATGTCTGGGGAGCAAAGTGCTGCCTGCAAAAAGGTTTGGAACTAGAAGCAGGGGAAATACTGTGTTTGATCCCCAGTCTGCCCAGTAACTACAGGAATATACAGAAGATACACTTTTGCCTCAAGAAATGCAGAAAAAAATGGGCAGATCACTGATTGGCAAGCATCAGATTGAGAGAGAAAGTAACTTGATTGATCATTAAATAAAAATGGAATAATGTTATGAACAAAGCCAAATTCTGGTATTCCAGGTGGCTTTCTAACCAGTTAAGAACGGTGCCACAAGAGTGTTCTAGAAGCCTAAGAATCACTGTGAAGTTCAGACCCTTTTGAAAATTAAGCACTTTTAGTAACTTCACTTGATGTTCTAGTTGTCTGTAAGGCTAAGTAGGCAAAAGAATCAGAAATTTTAACTTCTGGGCCTATGTGAAACACACCCAGTAGTGAAATCTGGTCCACAGGACGCTTTGGGCCAGCTGGCTCCAGTCTCCTTGGTGCAAAAGGGAGCCACGGTTTCAGCGGCCTGCAGCCGGGGGACACCGGCCGCCTGCCCTCAGGCAGCAGGCCGCCGCGGCTCTCCCGCCATGCCCATCCCGATGGCACTCAGCTGGTCGGGGAAGGCGGGCTCCCACCGCAGGTACAGCATCCCAAACCCCGCGGGGCGGGAAGGCCGTGCACAGCAGCTACTACTCACTGTTCCATAGAGCGGCCAGAATTAACTGAAACATTTTTGTAATACTCAGGAACCTCACTCAATCTACCAGTCCCTAGGAATTAATGGTAAGAACTTGCATTAAATCAGTCTGTCATTAACCTGACTTTCTTTACGGCAACTCATTAGGAGGTATTTCCTGCAAGCAAGAAGCCAAAGGAACACCTAGACGCAAGTTAAAATGCAGTATGGTACATGAGCTCTCCTGCGGAGCCTGCGCGCATCTTGCAGCACATGACAGACACACGGTACAGACAGGATGGGAACTGCCGCCGCTGCGGACCCAGCCGTGACTGGGACTTGCTCTGCTCCTGTTAATTCACCTGGCATTTTTGAATGCACACCATGTGGCCTTGTGTTGTGATTTACTCCGCAGCTTTCAGAGGGTCAAGGAAACCATCTGAAGTAGGAGCCCTCCAGTAAGGACCCTTCGAAATGCAGACGAGTGGGATGTGAGGCCAACTGCTTCCCAATACTGTAGAGACGGAGACAGACTTGAGTGAAGCCCGGGGCCTACTGGAAGTCTGGTGACCTCTGCAGAGATCTGGCCAGCACTGATGGTTCAGCCCTCGTGAGCAACTGGGTACTAAAGATCAGGGTCCTTGCTGTTTGCAAGGAAAACTGGCCTGGAGACACAGTCCCATTTTTGTGGAGACCCTGCAGTGTTTTGTGAACATCAGATCAGACAATAATGGAGAATGCAACCGAGCTTCACCAAGCTCACATCTTACGTGTGTGTGTGCAGATATGCACATATATAAACAACTTTTTTTCACATTTGCACAACTTTCTAAAAAAAGAAGATGTAGTTAAAATAATTAAGAGGAAACTTATTTGTAACATCCATATAGCAGGAGTTATGTTTTTTTTTCCCCTCTGCTTTCTATATGGAGCACACAAAGGAAGTTAAACAGTTCCACCAGCCGTTAGCAACCAGTCTATAACACAACTAAAATTGCTAGGATTTTAAGGCTTGTATTTTTACTATTTATTATATACAGTGAAACTTCACTCAACATCTTATCTGAAAAAACACATTTGTTTGAAATGAGGTCATGTCCCTTGACATATATTAAGTGATGTGAAAAGCCCACATTTATTCAAATGCCCATTTATCCATGTTAATACCATTTGAGTAAGAGGTTTCACAATACGTCAGACATTTTTTTTTTTGAACAAAACTCAAAGTTAATTAAGCCAAACCTTACAATATTTATGACTTTTTTTTGTAGCTCAGTGTGGTTTAGAAAAGGTGATGTTAATATTGACATTAATTAACGTCAATCTTAACGTACTATTACATTAATAGGCTGGCATATCTTTCAGCCTAAGGCAATGCACTGTGCTGCTAAAGCTATTTATAACAGAAGTATTTTAAACAGCTTTGCCCCCCACCAAAAAAAAATCAATTTATACTAAATGTTGTTGCAGAATCAGATTCATCACCCTAGGGATTAAGAAAAAACGAAAGACCAATTTAATGACGGGATTTAGTTCATTATTTATCTTCTAGCATGTAAATTATAGATTGTCATGAATTTTTCATCCTTTTGGTGCCCACTACCTAATTCATGCGAAAAACATAAGTCTGTGTTACAAAGAGCGAGCTCCCCGGCTCTATGTATGAGAAACATCTCCTCTGCCTTCTGACAGACGATAATCTGTCAAAATGAAAAATTAATGGAGGCTCCCTTAATTCATCATCTTCTGCCTCTCTTCTATTAATGGCTTTTTTTTTCTTTTTNTTTTTTTTTTTTTTTTTTTACCTTCTATAACTCTGCTCACACTGAATAGAGCTGGTGGGGGGGGGTGAAGATAAACAGGTCAGCTGACTGCTTGAGCTTATGCAGTGCACTATAATTCAGCTGATAGATGGATGACATGCGTTATTTATTAAATGCATTCAGGAATCCTGTGGTTTCCAACATATTCTGTAAGCGTGCTGAGATAACATTCTCAGCTTGGCCACAAAGAAAATTACTTTTTGTAAACGATCATAATGAAGTCGCATGAACTAAGTGTGTTGTGCTACGTACAACTCAAACCATCCATGTAGCAACCAACAGAAAAGAATAATTACCATTTTGATTACAAAATACACATAAAATAAAACAATCCCTCCTTAAATTTACCTTATTTAAAATATCTTATATTGCAAAAAAACAGAAGTCTTAGAGCCCAAAAAAGCATTTAAGCAGTACAGAAATATGCCATTATACATACACTTGATAATTTTTCTAATCACTAAGATCTAAAAATGAAAAGCTGAACCAAAGGTTCTTTTCACAACTCATCTACTTTCACATGTCTGATGCTCTACTTTGGTTGTGACAAGAAAAAGCCCAGGAAAACCATGCTTCATCACAACCTAGGGATTCTGACAGCTGCATGACGCGATTGTTAAGGACAGAGGTGCTTTATGGAAATGGATCAGCCTACGAGTCAAATGCATACTTGCTAGAAATAGCAGAGGGGATTATAACAACGAAACTGCATTTCCTTTAATAAAGCGCATGCAGTGCTTCTATGTCAAAGCATCTACACATACTTTGGAAGAATCATTTTCTGCTACGGAAATGCCTACTCAAACACCCATTTTTAACACTACCATAATATTGTGGGCTATTTCACAGCAAAATGCAGCCCGACTCCGTGTCAAGCTGAGTGGTACTTAGAATTAACTTCTGAACCAGTAACCCCCAGACTCCAGAAAGGATTAACAGCCTATTACATATTCATTTTAACCTGAAGCCAAACAGGACTATTTTCATTGAGAACTTGCTGTCCCTCGCAGAGCAGCATACATATTGCTAACAAATTCATTTATCACACTAGCTAGAATATGATTATGACACCAAAGCCTGGCCAATGTCTCACTGATGTTAACGGAAAGATACTCACGGAATTCATGAGTAAGCCCTGACACACAGTTTGCAATTAGCTCAAACAACAGAGTCTGCTTCATTTACGTAGAGCTCGCTTGAAACCAAAGAGTCTTGGCCTACGATGTCAGAGGCCAAACTGACAGTCTCTGTTACTGAACCATGTTCATCATAGTTGCAGCCTGCATGCCTTAGGGACTAAGTAACAGAAAACTTAGCATCTCATTCCTCTGTGATGTGAAGAGAGAAAATGACACCATCTATCAATTCTTAAACATTATTCTCTTCTGTGTAAAATGTCTGTTAAAAATATTAACTTTTGGAGACCAGCTGTATGAAACAATAAAAACAACACTGCCCCTCAAAATAAAATCATAAAAAGTTGACAAATCTTGGAAAATATCTTGACCATCCCTAATGGAAATCGGAGTAATTTATCATTACAGAACAGTTTTGCAAGTGATTTGACTGGCTTAGCACATTCAGAAGTGGCTCCAAAAGCTAGGTATCTTTGCAAGAGTGGCTGGTCAATGGATCTGGAACAAGAAACCTCCAGGACCAAAACCTGCCAACATCTGAAAGATGATCTGTAGCCTCCATGCAATGAGCTGGTCACCTCTTATTTCTTGCTTCACGTGTTTGCATTACAGAAACCACCACTTAAAAATCATCATACCGCTTTTCTTTGCCAGTCTCAAAACCCACCCAACAGCTATAAAACCTGGAATACCGTAACATGCTGAAGAGAGCTCTCTCTCACTGTGGGGTAAGGAGATGAAATCTTTATTGCTGCTCTCCATGCTGTACTTGGCCTGGAAACCAAATGCCCTTCTCCAAAACAGCTTACCTGCTAGTCATATGCACTGGTTATTTTTTCTTAATAAAGCTTTACCATACCCACACAGAACAGCTATTTACCTTTAAAAGGTTGATGATGGAAAATAATCCAAGGGGGAGCAACAGAATCATATTCCTATCTGCCACAGGTCATAAAAGGAGCCCCCAACACCTTCTCTCTTGATCAAGTATTAAATCCTTCGTATACCTAAAAATTATTATGCTGATATGGCTGTTAAGGTCAAGGTTTAAAGTATAATGTAGATCTTAGAAGAAATTCTAGTGATTGATGTAACACATCAGACACTTACCTTGAAAAAGGTATTATTCAGCTCCCTCCACTAGAAGATTAAAAGTGGGGGAAAAAGAAGTTGCAGAACTGGTTAAATGACGGGTGGTTGTTCTCAGTGGTCAATGTTGCAATGAAATTACTGTAAAAAATAGCTACTGATATTGAAACTTGCCTGCAACATCTTCTGATCTCTCTAATACATGTCCTCCAGGCAGCATCCTCTCCTCACCTCAGTAACCTTGTTACACCAGCTGGTTTCAAATATTAGCAATTTTCAAAATCGTGTCTGGATGATGCTTTCTGTACACTCTGCATGTGAAGTTTCTGAAATTTTTCTGACAATGAAACAGGCTCTCTTTGCATTTGTTTAAAGCCCAAGACACTTTCACACAAATTGCTCCTTTTTTTCTGAAATTGTATCTCATTATTGCTAATGGTTGCAAGGGGTTTGTGGCCACCAAGCTTTTAAACAGAATTAAGAGAACAATAACATTGAAAAGTGGGTAGAATTTTGAAGACACATAGCTACAGAAACTTGGAATGAACCATGCTCCATCAAAATCTTAGTTCGCTACCAGCAACAGTCTGAGATTTTTCATAGCCAATGTTTAGTGATTTTTATCAATTTATATCAAAACTCCAATGCTTTACTAAGAGCCTCTCTTTTACATATAACAGTATTATACATGTTATGTAAGCACCGTCATCATCAAGCCCATCACAGAACAATGATGTTAAATAGAACACAGCCTGAAAATGCAACAGTACTACCAAATTCTTTGGAGTTACACTTCAAAATATGATCACTTCCACTGCAGGGCAGAAACGAGCTTACAAGGAGAGACTGCAGCATCTCTGCACTGGACGCAGCCCTGGTGTAACCCTGCTCTCAGGACGGCAATAGGAGAACCTGGTCACCCTCTTCAGCAGCATCCTCTGCCAAGTTCACTCCCTTAGAAGCTGGGAGGATGACAGAAGTACCTGCTTTTTGTTGAAATGTGTATGCCTAGACACAAGTAACTGAAACACAAAAGCATAGCAAAAAGAAAGTAAGTAGGAAAAAAATAATTCTACTGATGCAACTGGAAAGGTTCAGATTCAGTTGCACAAATATCAACAACTGAGGCACAAAGGAACCAAAAAACAGGTTCCAGACCATGTGCTTTTCAGCAGAAATTTCAGCTTTTCTCAGATTTCTGAACTTTTTAACAATGAACTTGAAATTAAGAGGGACAAACTGGAGAAGAGCAAGAGCTTTGCTATCCATAGAAGGCCTGACTCAGGGCTGTGTCAGTTCAGGTTTTTGCTGCTCTAACACTGCACAAGTTGTTTCACGTTCCGCATCAGGGTCCTTTACACCACTTTTGCCACAGTACAACACAAAAGAAGCTCTTGCAGCCCCCTGAGCTTGGTTTCATCCAGGTTACATTTGTTCACACCTGCATGTCTTCACTGGAGATAAGCCTGATTTACAGTCACACGAGTGAGAGCAGGATTGGGCCTTCTCCAGAATCAGTACATAACCACGCTGTGTCCACAAGGATGTGTTTATGACTGAGATTAGCTTCATTAAAAGAAAAACTCACAGAACTAAAAATACGAGGCACCTGATTTTGAAATAAATTACCTTCATGAAATTACGGTCTTTTCTTTGCACTGCAATATTCACAGGAAATTAATGAGGTTGTCAGATGAATTCTATGAAGATTTATGTGCTGATTAGGTGACATGTCTTAAAACAAAATAAAATAATAAAGAACCTCTTCCATTAAAAAAGCAGCATACTTAATTTGAATTCAATCTTTTATCAGATTACTCTGTTTAGTGGCAAATAGTTCCTTTGTTTAAAAACCCTTCACAAAGGCAAAGCCTCAGGAAAACATTTTGTAAAAGTATTCTGAAAGTCAAAGTCATTTTGACAGAAATCAAACCAGAAATAATTTCTCCCTGAAGGAATCCTGCTTTATTTTAATGATGTCTGGATTGTTTCCATTTAAATAGTGTAATGGGAATTTTTAAAAATTTTTTGATTCAAACTGTCCATTTTAACAATGTTCTTTCTTGTAAGCTTAGGCAGTCATTTGTCATATACATTTTGTTCAAGTGGAGAAAACAAATATTAAAGGAAAACAATTTGACTAAAAACATCTTCCCTTCATTAAGGAGCTTTATGTTCTAATGTCTGAAAGTGAAAGTCTGCTTTAATGGCTGCTGGGAGCTGGGGATCTCTCTGTCAGACACTTACTGAGGCATTCTTTCTGGGTAATAGAAGCTATTTATGGGGCTTTTCATGACCTTTCTTCTTGGTACTACCAACAGAGGAATACTGTAGGCACCTCTTTTGCATCCACATATCTGCTTGCTCACGGATTGTCGTCTCTATTGTTTTCTTCATTTTGAAGAAAAATGTTGCATGTAATTAAAACAAGATAACAGCACAGTACTGTGTGTTCTATCACACATCTAACCAGTCCCTGCAGTCATTACACATACTAACGTACATTACACTGCAGAGACAAATATATTGAAATAAAACCCCTTGTTTTATCATCCAGAGCATTACAAAGTCTGTCCGACATTCTCAAAGATACTTCTTCAGTAAGACAAGTACTTTTTGGTTTTTAACTGTACAAAACAGACCTTCTTTTAAAAGAAAAAAACCACACCCTCTAATTGTTTACCCAAATCCCAGCCTTTCCAAGTTAAATTGAAAGCCTATTTACTTAAACTAATCCACTTAATTTTGCATTGAGAACCACATATACTTGCTTTGATTCAGAACTCAGTTCCAGAGTTCTGCCTAAGTTGCATAAGCTCATGATTCTGAAAGCACCTCCCATCTTAAACACAGCCAGTTTGGGTGAGACAGAGGAATAGCAGACAAATTGCTCATTTCAGGAATTTCTAACTACCAGCAGCAGCAGACCTGCAAAGAGCTGCATCCTTTAGCTATACAGATGTATGCTATAGCACCAGCTAGCAGACTCCCAAAGATTCTCAAACTCCTCCATCTGTAAAACCAGCAGCAGTCAGCATTCTCAGTGTGATTTCCTTTTAAAAAAGTATTTGTACGGTAACTTCCAAAGTAATTGCCTTTGTTTTTACAAGTTTAAGAAGAAAACAGATATAGCATATCCTACTCCAAATACATTGGTATCATACTTTAAGTAGAAAAGTGTATGAATTACTGTTGTGTCAGAATTACTGCTCATTAATGTCTTTTCATCTAATGACAATAAATTTGGACCCAAGTAATGAATACATCAGCTGGACCAGATGCCCACAACAATGCAATTCCGTGCCACAGAGCTACAAATGAGTCAGGAGTTTGCTCTGTGGCAGCAACAAGCAGCTTGATTTGGAGGTGGTGTTTTTGCAGAATAGCGCAACCAAAGGTTGGAAAAACAAGATTCTGAAGCAACACTGGCCAGTATAATCTCCATGAAAGCAAAAAAACAGTTAGCTAAGGTATCATATAGTTGAGCTGCACAGGGGATAATTGCTGCTATGTCCTACTGCCCAAGTTTCCCCTACGGTTCCAATTTGATACAAATGTTGAGAGCTACATTAGATTCTGAAAAATAAATAATTCAGAAGGTTATTAAGGTTGTACAATCCAGCATGTGTAAATTTGGAGATACTAGGCAACTGGTTCCTTTTCAAACCTGAGTGCAGATGTTTATATGTATACCCGTAATGAGAAAATAAGTCTTAAATTTCACGAAACAAATTATCATGAAATTTTATCAGGCAAGAAACACTCCTTGAGCTGGAGTCTCAGAGACCTGGGTACATAGCACAGGCTTCTACCCCTGGCTGTGATGAGATGTCTGGCAACAATAAGCAGATTGTTATCATCACAGGGGATCAAGTGCTTAAAGCAGGGAGGTGTTCCACTGTCTCCCTGTTCTCTGGTTCAGTGCTTAACACCATAATTGTCTCTGCATTTGCTTCCTCCAGCTGCCAGGGTAAGTCCTGCACAGTCCCTGCAGTCTGGTGATGCCGCATGCTCAGCACAGACAATTTCTGGACTGAATCCAAGACAGCTTTTGTTTTATTTTTAAGTCAGCATTAGGGTAACCAGATGAGCATGGTTAGGCTTGACACCATTGCAAGTACTTGCCTATTTCCTGCTCTGTCCTCACCAGACCCCTCTGCAAATTATTCTTAACAGACATCAGTGTAACGAAAGCTGTCATTGCCATTTGCTTGGAGAGTGTTGCTCAGCTGGGTCAAAGCTGTAAGAGTCACGTATAAACAGGCTGGACATCTCTGAAGCTAGTTTAATTTCTTTATAAGTATATATATATATATATTAGAAGTTGATTTGTAAGGTATGACTCACGCCTCAGCTTTAGGCACACAGCAAAGCCTAGCAATCACATGCAGCAAAGGGCCACCTGGACGCCCAGCGATAGCACATCTCACCCCCCGGGGAAATGCCGAATAAACTGTAAGCACCACTGGATTATCTTGTATGTTGGAAGAAAGTTAGAACAATTCTAACTCCATGGGTAGCTACTAGATAGACAGAAAGCATATGTGAATTACAATGATTTTCTTAGGCTGACCCTGCAAATTAAGCAGGTTTGATAGAAGGCCATGAGCTTGCACAGTCCCTCAAAGGCCAATGGCAGAACCTACCTGGAGAACTCAGTGACTCCATTCCAGCATGCAGCCACTGAGAGGCTTTTCAGAAACCTGTCTTGGATTTTCAAGTAGCTGGAGGAGACAGACCTCTGATGTTACAGCAAATCTCTCTGCCAATTTTTAAACAAAGAGCAAACAAACCTTTCTAATGAAATCATTTCAGTATTTTGTTTATCATGAGGAAAAGCTAATCTTCTCCTTTCCTCTGTACTCTTGTATAGATTTCTGTACTCTTGGATGCAGCTGAATTATTTTTCCTGAAAGTTCCCTGAAACATTTAGCCTGAAGCAAATATTTGCATAAAAAGTTTTAGTTTGAATAATTAAAACCTGGCAAGTGAAAATGCCAAATGCTGGACTGCCTTAACAATAAGCAATGCTACCGACTCCATCTGTACTAGACACATAACATTTTATGAAACCCTTTAGGACACAAAAAGCTTGCGCCTTCTCTGCTGACATCCTAATAATTTTGTATATGAGAGTGCTACAAATCTTCTAAGTCAAAGACATTACTGATAAAAAGTAAACAAGGAACAGAAAAGATCATAGCTCTGCTTCCCAAACATCGTAATATACTTGCTGCACAAAATCTGTGTGCAAAATGCCTCTGAGAAAAGTAGAGGCACAGTCTATTTTTTAAAGAACAGTTTACAAAATAGAGGCACTTTTTTGTTGTTGTTTTTTGAAACAATTTCATGAAAAACAAGTTAGAATGGAAAGACTTCAAGTAAGCTTTTTTATTTGAGCACTTATTCTATTAGGGGTAGATGTGACGATTTCTAAGTGAACAATCAGATGCTGTCAGATACATCAGAATGGTATAGCTATATAGAGATAGCTCTTAATACATCAGTGGACGTTACTATAGATTGCCTCAGCTTATTAATTAATGGACTCTAAGCCACTGACTAATCTTTTATTAAGACATTTAGTAGTAACTTATTTACAGGCAATATATAAATGTGTTCTTTCTGCTGTCTGTAACCAACCATTTGGTGGATGAAATGAGTTGGAAAAAAAAAACACAAAAAAAAACAAAGAAGAATCTGTACAGAAAGAATAAGGGATGGGACTTATAACCCAGCCCTCTCCCCAGAATTATAGGTTCTCTTTAAAGATAGGTTAGACAAATATCTTTCACGAAAAGCTTAAATGTCTTGCTGATCCTGCCTTAGGACAGGGGGAGGATTAGTGAACCCCCCTGAGGTTGTATTTCATCAGAACTGTCTATAATGCTATGTTAGTGAAATGTTAGGGATTACCTTGGCAATAAGACTGTCTCCTGTTAAAACAAGACCTTAAAGAGATGAATTAATGACTACGACTAATTGGATAAACAGCAAAGAATGGGTCATGTTCTGTACTGAGGTCAAGTTCTGGTCCTGTTTGGACTAAGCAAGTTGATATAACACTGCGTTACAGCTAGCTCTTGGCTATACGTACTGAAAAGTTGCAGCCAACATGGTGTTTGGTAACTTGATCCTTCAAAGGCCATCATCTAACATGATAAATGCCAGTAGCGAGGACAGGACCTAACTGCTGCCCGGTGCGCAGAACACTGTTCTGAGATAAGCACGATGAATTCCTGCACTTGTGGGTTAGAAATATCAGCAAGCTGTTTGATGTGCTGTGACAGTAAGGGAGGTGACCTTTCCCCTTGCTCGCTCCTCTTATCACCTACTCGTTGATACAGCAGCATCTGACTGCAAACTGAAAAGGAAACAGCATCTATACCATTTAATAGCAGCTGCTACAGCCTGCGCTCCGAGCAAGCCATGCAAGAAGTACCCATGCCTTGCTGCTGTATCACTAACATGCCGGGGGATGCCTCTGACCAGCTGCAACTAGAGCTCATCTTTGCTGTCATGCCCCAGAACTGCTGCGTGTCCTTAGTGAGGCCCTTCAGGCCTGACCCAGTCTCAGGGAGAGCAAAAGCCTGACTGCACACCAGGATACTGCACTGTGTTTATGTGGCAAGGCCTTGGTAGTGGGGGGCTGCAGGGGCGGCCCCTGTGAGAGGAGCCCAGCAGCTGCCCCATGTCAGAGAAGAGCCAGCCCCAGCCGGCCCCAAAGGGACCCACCGCTGGCCGGAGCTGAGCCATGAGCGAGCTGCTTTTGCCTCTGGGAGAGCACATTGAAGAGTGGGAAAAAACTGCTGCGCAACAGCAGCTGGGAGAGAGGAGCGAGAAACGTGAGAGAAACAGCCCTGCAGCCACCCAGGGCAGTGCAGAAGGAGGGTAGGAGGTGCTGCAGGTGCTGGAGCAGGGACTCCTCTGCAGCCTGTGGAGAGGCCCATGGCGGAGCAGGCTGACCCCAGCAGCCTACGGAGCACCACGCAGATCTCCTGAGGGCTGCCTGCAGAGGAGTCCAGGCCGCAGCAGGTGGCTATGCCCTGAAGGAAGCTGCAGCCCGTGGAGAGGAGCCCACGCAGGAGCAGGTGATCCGGTGGGAGCTGCCACCCATGGGGGACCCGTGCTGGAGCAGTCTGCTCCTGAAGTGTGGACCCTGTGGTACGGACCCATATTGGAGCAGTTCCTGAAGAGCTGCAGCCTATGGGAAGCCCATGCAGGAGCCATTCGGGAAGGACGGCATCCCGTGGGAGGGACCCCACGCTGGAGCAGGGGAAGAGAGTGCGGATGAAGGAGCAGCAGAGACAAAGCGATATGGGCTGACCGCAGTCCCCGCTCCCTATTCCCCTGTGCTGCGCGGGGGGAGGAGGCAGAAGCGGCTGGATGGGGGGAAGGTGGTTTTAGTTCGCACTATTCCATGCCATTATCAACCGGCAATAAATGAAAATTTCCTTCCCAAGCTGAGTCCATTTTGCCTATGACAGGAATTGGTGAGCGATCTCCCTGTCCTTACCTCAACCCACGAGCTCTTTCATCGTATTTCCCCCCTGCCTGTTGAGGAGGGGGAGTGAGAGAGCGGGGGGTGGTGCTCGGCTACCTGCCAGTGCCAAACCACTGACGCACCCCGGCTGCCGCGGGGCATGCCATTAGCACCCTAATGGCTTCATGGAATCTCTCATGCTATATTTACCCTTTCAACAAGGGAGACCCCTCCCTCTCCCTTCCCATCCCAACACATGCCAGCCCACGCAGAGCTTGGTTTTGAGCCCTGAGCAGTACAAGTATGACTCTGCTGTCACTAGATTTCCCAGCGAGACCCAGACAACACCATGGCACTTAACTCATCACCTCAAGGTCCCCTTCTAGAGTGAAGCAGCCTCGTCGCAAAGATGCTTATTAACATCTGACAGATTTAGCCTCAGAGCAAATACCTGGATGGACCTCAGGAGGTGATCACAGCGTTCCTCTATCCCAAGGCAGGCTCTGCTGGCCTTATAAACACTTGGTAAGGGCCCAAACAAACCAAACCCTGCTACTGTGATATTATTTCATCTGCTTTCAGAAAACCAGAGCCTTGGTGGCTTTTTATTTCGTACAGTCACCTGACCACATTTAGCCTTTTACTGCCTTAGTGAACTAATTTTCAATCAACTTAAAAATGAATTCCAAATGCAGGGCCCATAATTAAAAAGAAATAGAGTTAATCCTTTGTGACAAACTGAGTCCAAAATTATGCTTCTAAATTATTTGGACAATCATTTAGATGAAAAAAAATCTCTCTCCCAAGCCTGATTATACCAATGCTTTAAAGAAACATTTCTTCCTTGGGTCTCTGATTTCCCTGGTGGCAGTGATATAAACCCCGAACTTCTTAAATGTCATTTAATTTATATGATTTTTCTGTTTACCCTTTTAAAATGACAAGTTGTTCTGTAGTATTTATGTCTGTTTGAAAATTAGATAGCATGGGCAATCCAGTTCTGCAGTTGCATTTCTGTTATCTTTAGCTTAGTAAGCACTTACCATAAAAACAGAAAATAAAAATACGTCTAGTTTTACTTTTCCAGTATTTCCTTGTTACAATGCCCACCAATTATGAAAAAAATCACTCATTTAACTTTTTACATGTTGATTCTTAACAGTATAAGAAGCTTAAAGTGATTATTACTCTG
Source organism: Chauna torquata (assembly GCA_013399475.1). Taxonomy (NCBI): domain Eukaryota; kingdom Metazoa; phylum Chordata; class Aves; order Anseriformes; family Anhimidae; genus Chauna; species Chauna torquata. The sequence goes on along the minus strand of VXAL01000598.1, from coordinate 447,852 downwards.
TCTTTAGTGAGGAAATGCAGAAGTTACTGGCCTGCTTTTAACTCTCCACTGCTGACATGGGTTAATTAATTTCACTACAGCGTGTGGTCCCCAGCGAACTCTCCTCATGTGGCATCACCTTGTGGTGGGCAGTGCCTTGCAAACCTTGTAATCTTTTCAGAAGACCTCCTGACAGTAATGAAATTAAATTGACCTGTGTTGCCTCTGGTCTCTGAACTAAGATAGCAAGATTTGAAGGCATCCATTTTGACTGGAGATGCACAGCCCAGCTCCTCATATTATGCTGAATTTTAAACAATCTCTTTTCCACGTAACAATTTTACAGTCTTTCCAAAAGGCCATCCCCATTAAAAAGGGAAAGGCAAGACAAGTTTATCATACTAAACAGACACATACGAGTTACCTCTGTGTTTATAAGCTGTGCTTATTTTATATCAGTGAAAAAATGTGACATCTCCAAATTAATCTATTTGGTAAAATATTTTTAAAAAATTGTGGGAAATGCCTACATTCTAGTTGAGTCTGGAAGATTCACACTTTAATCAGGAAGAGAACTTACCACAGTAAAACGTAGAAGTATCTTGTTAATCTTCCCTAAGGAGACAAGACTTGTGTCATCATACGGTCTGTACACCTCTAATAACTTTCAGGTCTAACTATAGTAACTTGAGTATTTTAACTAAATTTATGGGATGGTGGAGATTTCAGAGATAGACATTCCCAAAGTTTTGGAAAAGAAAGGACTAAAGCAACCCACAGAAAACATTTCTTTGTAGTGAAAGGCTGTCTCTGAGCTCCAACACACAACAAGATGCTGAAGGAGCCATGCAGACAAACACCACAGAACCTGTATCTTTCATAAGGGAGGCTCTTCATCAAACTATATATATTTTTTTTTTTTACCATATCCACAGTTATGAATTAATGCCGTTTCCTTAACTGTATGATTAGGTTCAGTCTTCACACCACTGACTTTGACAGGCTGCACTTTCTAAAAATTAACCAAAATCAGACCTTCACAAATGTTGGAATAAACACTAGGTGCAAACTTGGGATCAGAAAGATCATACACAAGCTTCTTTCTTAGGTCAGTGATCGCTGCTATGGAATCTCAGGCTGAAAGAAAATTGGCTCTTCCTCGCCTCTCCCAGCAATGTGAGACGAAAACTAACAAATTCCCTCCAGTGCCACCCTCTTAATTCTACTTGATTACCTGCTATATTAATAAGATGATTTGCTCATTTGAACCCATTGATCTGTTGATTCAGTTTTAATTGCAACCTTGATTTGATCACTGTATTGCTCCATTCTTAACTACCTCAGAGATACTACCTAAGATTGGCTCAGTTACATTCTGGTTTAATTTCATAGCTCCTTGCTTATCCTATGTTTTTAATCCTGAAGCAGGACACTGGACTGCAACACAGCTCAGGAACGCAAAGAAAAGGCTATCTGCAAGTTGCTGGTGATACTTTTAAATGAGTACCCAACTCATTCTCACATTAATTCTGGAAAACATCAGAAGCTGCTTTTAGCTTATTTTTAGAGAGGTGACCTAAAAGACCTGCCTGAACCTCTGTGTCTTTGGAAATGCATTTGCAAATTAGACTTCCACTTTGGGATTCAGAGAGGTGATCCCAATTTTAGGCGAAGACTTCTAAATTCCTTGAAAAGGAATCCCAAGATTATTCTCTATAAACAGACAAACAAACAAAAAAACAGAACTTCATTTGATATCATTTCTATTCATCCTGTTTTGTTACAACACCCTCACTTAACAGAAAATTAAAGCTTCTGCCGAAAGAAAAAGAAGAAAAAGATCAAGTTTGATAGGGGATATCTGTTGAAAAAGGACCTTCAAGGTCACTTTTTTTCTTGTAGATGTGTATGAAGAGCCCAACCCCCTGAAGGACCTAACAGGAGTCATAATTAACTTTCATTGTCTCAAACCCCAGGGCAGAAAGAAATTGAACCAAGGGTAAGAAAAGAAAGGTCAGAGATAAAGCTTTGCATAAAATGTCACACGCTACGCAGGAATGGCATGCCTACCTATTTGCCAATTTTCTAAAAAGGCATAACTGCTCATTTCCCACCTGTTGAGCATAACAGAAAGGAGGAAAAGAACAGTGAAGAACATATCAATGGGAACAAAGGGCCTCTGAGAGACGAAGATGACATCCAGTATGCCTCTTCACCTAAGATATCTTAAAAACAGTAGTTAGTACTAAGGTAAAATCTTAGAAGTCTGAGACCAACCAGCCTTTCAAAAACACTAAGCTATTTTGGGTAGCCCTAGGAAGAAACTCTTATGAATTTTAAGGCAATAGCTACAGTACGATTCCTTATTCTTGCAGCTGCAGGAGGTCCAGGCAGCACACACCTCTCTTTGCACTTGCCTTCCCTGAATAATTCAGTGCCCTAGTTTACTGGAAAACCAGAGAAACTGTACTATCTGAAACAGTATACTGACATGAATGTCCTCCTGTGGTAAAAAATGGTGTAAAACAATATTTATTTGTTTGTTTCACTGAACTTAACTCCGTGGCTTTGTCTCAGTGGTATTACGTGGCCTTTGGGGCTTAAGGCCAGTACTCAGTTACGAGAGATGAGGTAAGATCCAAGGTAGCAGCAGTTTATGACACAGGCTTAACACAAGATTTTTAAGCCTTCCTCTATCAGACCTGCTTTTGTCTATTCCAAGATGTTCAGTATTGCAGCAGACAGACCTCAGCTCCATTTGAGCATGGCAGCACCTATGCTGCTTCATGCTGTAATCCTTCAACAGCACAACATGCCTCGTTAAGAGAGTTCATGCTACCATTAGTTCAACAGAGAGGGACCCACTTGCAGCAGGACCGAGTCTGTCTGTCTCTGCTTTGGGGATGTTTGGGCTCGTCAAGGAACACAACAGATCACACGCCTTCTGTGTCAGGTTTGTCTCTTACCTTGTTTGTACCCTGGCTGGCATAATGGGGTCTCTAGGCACTGCATTACTAACAATAACTTCAAAGCACTTTTTTAAAGTTTAGGTGTTGAGCATGAAAACTCTCAAACATGACACCTTTTAAAGACAGCAGTCACTGGACTACGGAACATTGACAATCACAGTACCCGGATAAGTAAACAAGTCTCTGTGGATTTGATAGCCCAATAAATATCCATTATTGCTTGTTGCCAGGCTGTGTGCCTGAAAATGAAAATGAGGAAAGAACAGTTCTTAATGGCTGATAGCAAAAATAATTGAGTCTTATCTAAATCAAACTTTATTGGCCTGGATGAATTATTTTTGGCCTCCTGTAATCAAAGCTGAAATTTCACCTGTCAGGCACAGTATGGTGAAACTCATTAGAACCTCACCATGTGCTGTTATGAAATTGCTCCATATGGCAGTGCATGATTGTTTATTTACTAGATTCAAATATAGGCAGGTTTCAGAAAAAAAAAAAAATATTTTCAAATTCCTTTAGGGCAAAAGTGTATATGCTGAAGCTAACACACTTCCGTAATCACAGTATTTCACTTGTACAAAGAATTTTGCCTTGTGCAGCAGTGAAGCTATTGATCAGGCAATTGGCAGTCCTCAAGTGTGAGCACTCATTAAGGCAAAGGTATATGAATCATTTTTTAATGACATCTCGTTGCTTTCAGCAGCCTAGCATGTGTCCTGGTTTCAATGGATGCACTGTAATTTAGGCAAGCTGTCTACAGACTTCAGCCATTACTCTTACCATATGTTTTCTTCAAAAATTACCATGCACTGGGGCCTGCTAGCTGCATTCATGTAGCGAGGTGCAGTCTCTCTGCTGTATCAGCGTGTTAGCATTACTTGAAAAAGCAAGAGTAATGTGCTTATTATAAAGAGAAATTCCCAATTAGCAAGTTTAGTGCATGTGTGTTAACTTGGATTAAATACATTCCAATTATGGGCAGCTCATCATTAAAACTATAGCCAGCTGTTTGCCAGAAATGTGAGATCTGGTAAACAAGCCTCTCCCTATTCCCTTGAAAAACATCCCAGGTTGTTTCTTCTTCCCAAATAATAAGTATGAGTACTGCAGTAAATTGCTCTGCCATCCTATCTGCACATTTCAAAGAAGAACAAGTGCCAGAGACAGTGTGATGAGTTGGTCAAAAAACAAGGAAAATCAGAATTCAATGGCCAATAGAGCACGCAGGTTCATGTACACTTTGGAAAACAGGCTGCTGGTAACTTCCCTTTCTAAGAACACTGGACCAGAAAAAAAGTCTCTATTGAAATAGGAAAGATTTCATCCTACTATTTCTGTATGTTTTAAAAGTTTCAAGTCAAGTGCCTCTGATATGCACGTCTCAGCGTTATAATGACAAGTGATAGGACATGAGGAAACGGCCTCAAGTTGTGCCAGGGGAGGTTTAGAGTGGATATCAGGAGAAAATTCTACACAGGAAGGGTGGTTAGGCATTGGAACAGGCTGCCCAAGGAAGTGGTGGCACTACCATCCCTGGAGGTATTTAAGAGATGTGTGGATGTGGCGCGTAGGGACATGGCTTAGTAGTGGACCTGGCAGTGTTAGGTTGATGGTTGGACTTGATGATCTTAAGGGCCTTTTCCAACCTAAATGATTCTATGGTAAACTGTTACACCATTCAGTTGTCCTGGTTACTGGGGGCCTTCCAGAGTGGGCCCAGATTACAGAGAAACATGTTCATGTTTCTTAAACCTTAAATATTAAATGCTTTAAAATAAGTGGAAACAAAATCGTAGAGAATGAAAGATACCGTCTTGGGTTTACATGGCAAGGTCTTGACATGGCTACTCCATGTCAAGCCAGTTCCAGCCAGCTGCAACAGGGATTCCAGAATCCCAGAACCTTTTCCCAATTGCTGATACAAATGAATCAGAAAAACAAAAAATCCATCACTCTGTGTAAAAGTAAGGAGGATGATGACTACAAGGCTGTAAATACACACGTGCATTCAGGAGGCCAAGCACCAACAGATGGCTTCAAAGAAAGAACTATCGTAAACTGCAACAAACAACAATGCTCATTCCAAAGTCTATGCTCACCTGAAGCTCACCTAAATCCAAACTTCATTTTCTAGAAACAAAATTTGTCTCTCAGACCTAGACATACAAGAACAGTCCAGATGGTGCTATGCCAAGCAACACAGTCTCAACAAGCTGCTGCTGTTTTAATATTGCCTTTCAGGTCTATGATATTCTCATTATATTTATACAGTGACAAAACCTAACAAAAGAGAAGTAGTATGTGAAGTTAAACGGCCAAAAAATGTATGAATGTATTTCTGTCTCCCATGCTTGGAATCCATTTGTTATTCTTTGTGGCTTCCTTGTCTCTACACTTAAATTGAGAGTAGCATTTAGCATGTCAAAGAAAGGAATGAAAGGTAGATGGACCTCTGTATTGAATTCCTAGGATAGAGATAAGCACGGGATGTTTTAGACCTTACCATGAAGAGAGGGGTAAGTTCAGCTGTTCCCAGGTGTGAGCACTAATCTTGGTTTGAAAAAAAAATCACTCTATTTCAACCGATGGATAGGTTAAATAGCATATGTGTATGACACGGATGCCTAGTCTGTCTCAAATTATAGCAACACCAGTTCCTTGTACATTTGAACAAAATCACCGCAGGTTACTAACACTTTTTCCCAGCCCAATAAAAAAAAAATCCAAGTTAGTGATAACTGAAACAGAAGATATATCTGAAAGATACATCCATGTCTTCTATCAATCTCTTTATGTTATTAAGCAAAAACACTCAGCAAAGCCAAAAGAAAGAGGATAATTAAGGACCATGAGGAAATACCACTCAAAATCATAGTACGTGGAGGCTTGTAAAAACAGGAGAAAAACAGTTGAACCAAATATCGGCCAAAGACAGAATACTGGAGGGTTAGAGAAGAGGTAATCCCACTGTAGGCAATCACATACATTCACAGTGTCATTAGGAAATTCTGTTTAGTAGACAAAGAGCTTACTGGCTCAAGGGATACTGCTATAAAGGTTTTCAGCATTGTTTGTGCATAATCTACGTATAACGCTCAACTAGGGAATGAGATATGATGTAGAAAATTGCCTCTGCAGTCCTTGAAGACAATAATTTAGCTCTGCAACCTTAATTTATACGGGAAAAGGGATGGTAGTTGGAACATGAATTTGGATCACTGTCAGATTTAGGAATGAAAGTAATTAATGCTTCTGTGAAACTCCCTTGATAGTTATTTTTGGATTCAAAATCTTTAAAGAAAAGTTTTAATTTAGGGGCAGAAGCTCATTATACTCTCAAAAGACTCCTGCTGTATTAAATCATTCCGCTTTCAATTCATGGCCCCACATCCCTTCTACACATACAGCTCCTTCACTGATAAAGCTCCAAATTATTTCCCACCTTAACTACTGAAACTTCTGATTTGCTCTCTGAGTTGCTCCACATTCAGGCTGCTGGCCCTCATATTCAAAGCCCTTACTGCTACCACCCAAAGCTGGTGACCAAAGTTTTCCTTTTCACATCAGCTCATTTTCTGCCAGCTGTCACACCCCCAGTCTTCAAATTGCCTTACAACTTCTCCCATGCAACTAACTCAGAACGACCCTGCCCTACACCACTCCTTGACTAGCCAAACCGTTACTAGCAACTGTTTCTCACTGTAGCGTATTGAAAAAATTACTGAGGTGATGAGATTATCTGAAATATCTAAGTATCTAAAATACAGGACAATGTGATTGTACACCTGGTGGAGGGATACGACAGGATTTTCAAGCTGTGTTTTTTTTAATTATGTTTTGTTTACTTTTATTTTATTTTAACCTGTTTTTTTAGCATTCCTTTGTGAGTAAGTCCCAGATGGTACCAACTATGCAGAAGTTAATATTTAATCCTAACACAGATTGCTGAATCTTTCAGCTTTTGTAGTTCTGTAAGATTCTTCATTTACAGTTATAGTTCCAGGAATCAGCACAATGTCTGCTAAAGCCAATGG
>VXAL01000598.1:339258-439176 GCA_013399475.1 Chauna torquata | reverse complement strand
CTTCCAAAAGAGAAGGGCAGTTCTTCAACAAAGCAATCAGCAACATCCAAGAATAAGACCATGATTCAGGAAAACATTTTTAAGAGTACTCTACAGCTCCGTGTGCTCAAGTATCTCCCCCAGATCCAAAGCCTTGCTCAGTGTTCAATCCTCCAAGACTCCAATGTAGAAATGCTGAACATGAGCCACTTCTAATCTTTTATTAAGCTGGTTTACTCTGAATCACATTGAATCCTCTTTGAGTTGTGTACAATCCTGTATTTTTCTTTAGTTTGCAAATTCTTAAAGGAGAATCTGTCATTTAATATCTTTTTATAGCCTTCTAGATTCCAGCACTGTAGCCATTTCAAACTGCTTGTTTTTACTGTAAAAGAAGTTTTACAATCCCTTGTGAGAGAGTTAGAAAGATGCCTACCTCTTCAAAGAAAAATACAGACCCATTACCAAAAAAAAAAAAAAATCACAATCATAAGAATTTTGACAGACACTAAAATTGCCAAATTATATATTTAAGTTAAATAATTTGCAGGAGTGAGATTACTTTAAAAAAAGCAAAATCGTGGACAGTGCTCATTTATTTAGATAACTTCTGACATGGAATACAACCATCACATACTGCACTTCCATCAGCCCTTAAAGTATCTTGGAGGAAACAGGATTTATTTTGACACAGATCTCAGAATAAAAAATAATAATTGACCGTAGCCACAAGACAGGCCAAAAATGTTCCTAAAAAGTTGAGAGCAAATCTACTGTTACCACAGGGAGAGCTGACTGCTCATTAATTAGCATTGCTGAAGAGCTATCAACACTACTGGAAAGAAAGATTGATTTTCTTGACCTAAAATATAAAGCTCGGTTCAAAGGAGTTTTTCTGCAGTGGTGGAAACTGGGATTAGTATCAGTGACTTAATCTGAGCCTAGCCTCTCTGCCCATCTGGATTATTAATACCCAGTATCACCCAGTCAGGGTACTCTGAGCGGATATTACTGGCATTCTTAATCCACAGTAAGGTTTTTTTATACCTGCTCCTGGTGCTGCTCCAGGAGAGCCAACATGGTATTCGCAGGTGATGCCTGTGCCATGTGATCCAAATGAGCATGGGTATGTGCTTATTGAGCTAGCAGAGTTTTTGGTGCTTTCAGATTTAAATTTAAATACAAAAAACAGTAACAGATAACCTTAATGATTTGGAGAGAATGAGGGAACCTTGAACATACAGAAAATTTGAGATTATATCTCAAAGAGATGTTAGTTTAGAGTATTGCTACTCCTTCCACTGATGACTGAAAAAGTAAAAACATGAAATCACATCTAAAGTATTTGTTCGCACTATCAACTCTGACTGAGATCTTGTTTGGCAACACATTAGGGGTAGTGTTACATGGGTGGGAAAAATCATCACTTCAGCTATGCGTAGGTCCCCCCTCCTATTTAATACCTGAAGTTTTCAGGCCATCTAATGAACTGCCCAACCCGAAGCACAACAAAGTAAAGGCACCATATAATGACAGCCGTAACTTATCAGTACAAAGAATAAGTAATGAAGAATAGCAAGATATTAACACACACACACACACACACACTGTTTAATTAAATCACAACATCGCTTTCATGTAATCTTCCCCTAACTGTGCTGGAAGAGTACAGTGTTGATATGGCAATTTTATAAACTTCTTTGACAGTTCATGTTAAACTATCCACCACTGCCTTAGATTGATAATTGGCACTTACAAGAAAATGAAATGTCTGAGAGATTCATTAAACATGCCAAATATCTGAGAAAACCCAGTGCAATTGTTAAGTTAGCTAATTCACTGTGTAAGCAGCTAAAGGGCTGTTTCCTTTTCAAATTATATAAAAAAAAAGTCATAACCTCATATTATATTTTTAATGCAAGGGAAATGAAGAGGTTACTGTGAGACAGCTTCAAGTCTTCCTTCCATCAGCTGACATTGGCAGCAATTTCAATTAAGTTAGTAAAGAGATAGTATTTGGTATTAGTTCTGCTTTTCCCACTTTCCTCCTTCCTCCAGAAAACTGAAAAAGCAGAGAAAATCTTACTTCTGCAGATATCCCCTTAATAATCTATTAAAAGAGAATCTCATCAAAACATCTTATTTGGAAATGTTCAAGTGATCTATTTTCACTGTACCGGTCACTTCCCGACCTACGGCCTAAGCACCCAGACTGGACAGAAAGTAACAAAATTGCTCCCTCCAATGAACTGCAGACATCCTTTTCTTTAAAGTACTATGGCAATTAAATTCCCAGTAGTTGCTCTATCTAGGCAGTTGAAGCTGCTTGAAAAGGCAAGAACGTCCTTTAATTAGTTAATTGCTAAATATCCAAGTGAAGGAAGTTCTTGAGGATAGGCCAAGCATCTTGGCCTGTCATTCAAGCCAGCCAGGCTCAGGAAAAAAAAATGAAGAAACTAACAATGCATAACATCTCCTTTGTCAAAATAACTCTCGCTTGGCCTTTCATTGCAGAAAGGGGACTGAAGAATACTTGTAAAAATCATTCTTTTTGCTAACTACACAGAATCGTAAAGAATAATTTCCCAAAGCCAGCTATTGTGGACAGCAGGTAAGGAGACAGCTCAGCATCAGATCTGCCAATTTGGTCTGAACATGGCCTGACCACAGAAACATCTGGGACCAGATCATTCCCCGATATGAACTGGCCTCCTCTAACGATGATCAGACAACTCTTTTCTATACTCACTGATGATAAGGCTTATTTTCACTTCATGCTACACCACATATTAGGGAGCATATTCAGTAAGCACGCCCTCTGCCACAGTAATACAGTGAAATGCTGGACACAAAAGTGGACAAGGTACAAGACAAAGTTGGCAACTCTCTGACATACTTAATTACATTACAGTCACTTACCATAGTAAGAAGCAGTGATTCAATCACAGATATCAAAACTAGCAAAAACTCTTATTGCTCTTAATGTGCAAATGAAATGACAACCTGATCTCTGCTCAACTCTTATATCCAAGAATTTCTCAGTTTATCTTGCTCTCAGATGATAAAAAGAATTAGCTAAATTAATTACCTTACCTACAAAGGAACATCTAACAAAGCTTGCTTGCTTCTTTTGATTGAAGTTGGATACTTGGTGTATCAAATAATTCAAAGACGGATCAGAGATGATCTGCTGTCACACCCTCCACATCTCAGAAGCTTCATATTGTGGACTAAGTTGTTAGATCTTTGGCATAATTGACTTTAAAACGGCAGTCCATACTCTGAAAGCACAAAAGAAAAAGAATTTTTCATTTCCTAGTGCAGTTATCTATTTGCCAAAACTGCTTAATTGATCTTACGAAGCAGAAGAGTACATTAAACCTATCACTAAGATATAAGGTAAAAGTTCTGACTGAAATTTTTTTGAGATTATATGAACAGGCTTTTGAAAATACGGGTGAAGGGAAAATAAGTATGCTTGATAGATATGACAAAATGATTTCTGTCATAATTTACAATTATCTTTCCCTCAAATTAACCGTCAGATCTTCTCATTGGTAAGTGGGATGGGAGATATGAAAAACATCCCACAAAGCACTGACCCAGCTTCCACAGATTTTTCTAAGTTCTCATTAAAAACTTTACTAGCCCTGATCTTAAGGTTCATGATCCAATAACCACACATCTTCCACTAACATCTGTAGAGCGTTGACATCTTTCAGGAGCCTGTGAAAATCCTGAGGTATAATACCCAGGAGCAATACCAAGCACACCCACATCTAGCTCTTAGAGCATCCACTTCTTCACTGGACTAGAAGAGTCTCCTAGGAAAAAGGCAATGAAAGTGGCAGCTCCACAGAAGGCTGGTGAGAAGTGTGAACTTGTATTTTAATGTATTCTAGGACCTTGTGAAACCACAGAGTATATTATTTCCATATTTCAGCCTTGACCTTACTGTGCAGTTTTAGCTCTATGAATAATCCCATTTCATTATTACAAGGTTGCATTTCTGAAGGTTGGTTATAAATTATATCCAATATATATATAATACATATATTATGTAAATAATTTCTCAAGCTACTGTTTGCAAGTTCCTTGCTACTTTTATCTTTAGGATGGTCTGTCCTTAGACTACCTCAATTCCAGTCCCTCACCTTTGCTATTAAACCCCAAATCCAAAACATTTAATACTGGCAACTTGAGTTCATATCCATTCTACGAATTATCCATTGAAATTCCGTATGCACTTAATGACAGCAGAATTTGCACAGATCAAGCTACTATGCTATTGTTCTGGGCATCATACTTTCTACTTTATCCTTTCTTTTGGTAGAATGCGCTCTCAGAGCATCAAGGACTCGAAAGGAAAAGCAAAGATGGGGGTAGGTCAGAAATCTGGAATCTTCTTCCTTGTCACTGTGTAAAAAAAAAGGAAAATATACGTTGCCTAATTAGAGAGTTAATTAAAGCTTGTACAACACTTTCCATGAAAGAATTGTAATTAATGCTCATGGTTTTCACAGTTCTCAACACCAACCTACAGGATTCTATTGCTGATGAAAATCTCCTGAATGCATTATATTTTAACATTATAGAAATCAGTGAGTTTTAAGTAAGAGAACTTTTTGTTCAAGAGGGGAAAGAAAACGATTCACCTCCTTTGTCCTTCCTCCTGGGTGCTAACAGCTTACTGTAACCACCCAAGTGAAAACAGGGGAACTGATAATCTACTTTACAAAATGCTGCATGCTATCAAGGATGCAAAAAGTTCTCTTTTTTTTTTTTCTTGACCCTGGTAATAAAGCTGCATCTTTTTTTTCCTTGCTGTAGCCTGAAACAAAATAGCTGATTCTCAGGTGGAAAAATAATTAGTAACATGGGAGGTTGAATGAATTTTGAGATATTGAGGAAAATGTAGTTTGAACTGTCAGGTTTACTCGCTTACCCATAGGAACTACAAAGCAGCAAAGAAATAAAACCCTCTCAGAACTTACAGCTTTCATCAGCCTATTCCCTCTGGCTGATTTTTTTCCCCAAATCTCTCTTTTCCCAGTGGCTCCTATTAGAAACACAAATAGTTTGCCTCTCTGCTTAGCGACAAATGTCAATTTACTTGAGTTTTTTTTTTTTTAAATACTATTAAACTATTATACTTTTTTTTAATACGAAGATAGAAAGACTATGCAACTCGTTCAAGTGTATATGCTTAATCCTTGCACTCGCACTGCATGGATTTTCGAAGGAAGCTGAAGGTATTAGTAGTTCAACTTCTGTCTGTTAGGCCAAAGAGCATTGCCCTGTTTTTGATACCCCACCTGCACAGTTATAATGCCTGCCAACAAGACCAGGACCAGATCTTCGTATATACATTTAGAACAGCTAGGGATTAGCACAGAGGACCCTTGCAGTCTTTCTCATACTCTGTTGTGACCATATCAGGAAAAATTTATGCACAGAAATTGATTCTTTGCAATTAAAAAGGAAAACCAGCATCCAGTGCCTCAGTAGGCCCGAGTCTTTCATTACACATGACTTTCCTTCCCCTTTAATTTATTTCTTTCTTTTAAGTACAAATACTTCTCAAAGAGTCCAAAAACACTTTTTTTCTCATCACTTAAGTGCTTTTTGGGCAGTGAAATGTGTAGAGAATAAATCTCTTCATAATCTTGCTGCAGTAAGTGCTACATTTGCAGAGTCATCCTGCTCACACTCTCCTACAGAAACCAGACCCAGCGTCACTGGCAGCTTCAGGTCTTCTAGACATGTCCTTCATTAACCGCTTGGCTCAAAGCATCAGTTTTATGCACTGAAAGGTGCCATTTACTGATTCAGCTGAGGCTCACAGCCACTGGCACAGAGGGGCTGGGCAAGACCAGCCCCAGCTGTGGGCTCCGACAGCCTCTGCCTGTCTCAGGCTGCGGCAGGGTGATGGGGGCATTATGCCTCAGCAACTGAAGTGTCTGCTCCTCTGGTCTGATGCCTGCATTCACCAGCCACTGCACCCACCAAAATCCGTTTCTATCCCACCGTCGGTCTGACTTCTCTCCCTCCTGCACGATGGTACAGCGCTGCTCTGCCCCCCGGCCCCTCCCGAGCTCCCCAGCACAGGGGCACGCGCGTGCACTCCTCGTGTCCTTAGACCTCCACAGCCCAAGCAGAAGAAACAGGTTATGTTGCTCTCCCTCAGGGGCTGCCTCCCCATCTCCTTCCAAATTTTCTTCTCCCCAGCCGGCCTGCGCTGCTAGCTACGTTTTGAAAGGCAGTGCTTGCGGCAGGGACGTGTGCAGGGAAGCACGCGGAGACCCATGTAAGAAGCTGCACGACTTACTATGCAGAGACAAGAAACCACATTAGGCTGGTTAGCAAGAGCCACTAACCTCAAACACTGGCTTTGTTCTTAAAGGGAAGGGAATTGCTGCAAATCTGGAAAACACCAAAACAACAGGACAGGGACCTGTTTTTCTCCAGCCCCAAGTTTTTGCTAATTATTTTGTAACGATTCCCCTCCCACTTGCCCTTTTTGCAGGATTTAAGTGCCCAAATCCCTTGTTAAGCAACCAGAGCTAGAAGCCCCAATTTCTTTGTGGATTTGCGTGAGTGACTTGTAGCTGCGCTGTAATCCTATTCTCCTTCACTACAGTCCGTTCTTCCCCTGGGGCTCGACTGCAAATTCCAATGTATGGAGTGCGCACAAGTCTCAGTGCTGCACCCAGCCCCTGCCAGCGAGCGCGTGGAGGCTCTGCACAACGCCTGCCAAAATGAAAGATAAGGACGGTATCGTCAGACAAGCTGGAGCTGTATTTTTACTTTTCATGTTAAAAAAGAGATAAAATATGAGTTGATATTTTGAGAATATACTGCTGTTTTGTGTGAATATTAGCAAATCTAATTCATAGATGTGCTTTCCACTAAACACTAAGGTCAGTGGGTTTCTTCAAGAAGAAAATGTGAATTTAAATTCCATGCAATAGAAAGAAAAGAGCGGGGTGGTTTCACTTGCCAAAATCTCATCAAGTTCAGCCAAAGAAATGAGAAGTGCATTAGAACTCATGATGGCCACGGCCTTCCACTGAAAGCCCCAGTTCTGAAGCCTGAATAGAAAAACAAGCTCAAGCTGCAGAGGGACTGCTTAATAAGTAAGGTGTCTGGACACAAAATGATCCAAACTTATATAGAAACAAACTACCCAGCAGAAAAATTAAATGGACATGGAAAGCCTTCATCTTCACTGCCCAGTTTCTGCAGAGTAAAGAAATCCAAAGTAAGAGGCTCCAGCAAGTAGAAGTCTACAGGAAGAATGAGAAGGAAGCTTGTCATAGAGTGATTACAGACAGTCTTCCTACCAGAACAACGTTGGGAAAGTAATTACAGAGAGATTCATGTCTTGGCAGATAGCAGAACGGTTTTAACAGGAAAGTCACGAGGGGACTTCCAGGCACCATGATAAGCATCAATTCTTTTCATGGCACCAGAAGTGGAAAGTGTAAATGACACTCCCTAATTACTTACTGCTACACTCAAACGAAGATTAGAAGGAGAAAAGGATATGGAAAGCATCAGGGCAAACCAGTAAGTTACTCCATACTGTGTATGGAGGAGAACTGGGGGAAACACGTTTAAGAACAAACTTATTCAAAAGCTATTAAAACAGCCAATCACTGTTAAATTGTGTAGAGGAGGCAACATGCCCTAGAGGGAGTGCAAACCAGAAGAGATTGACTTCTTCAAATTCACAGCCGTGGTGAAGCAATCAAATACTCCAATGCCAGCTTTCCCCTCAGAGACTAGACAACCTGGGGCCATACGACCTCACCGTCTGATATGCACAAGGAAAATCTAATGAGAGATTTGCTATAGGAACTGATGTCTTGAAGTGACAAATTACAAGCTTCGCTGACCTCTCGTGAAGGGGAAGTTTCAAACTTTCATCAGCACAATTGAGCAACTGAGACAGGCACATGCAAGGAAAGGAAAATTGACTCTAAGCAGAAACATTCACACTTGCCGACAAAACCAACTTTAATTCCACATTCTTGTTAGTCAAAAGTGAAATGACAGTGCAGGAACACAATATAAGAACATCGAAACCTGAGTACATGAAATCCTTGGCTAGGTAATTGATTTCCTGCTCCCCCAAATCAACTCTGCTTGAGAAGAGATGCTCTGAGGATTCAGTCATTGCTAGACCCAGTCAGGACCAGGAGGTTCCCAAGTGTTCACAATCAAAATAAATTAAATTAAATTAAACTCTTCCAAGCTTCTGGCACTTCTGAAAAGGCTTACTTTTGACTAGAGGGTAAATCATGGGTACAGCGCAAAACAGAAAGTTTATCTTTCAAAGCCTGTATCTTTCTAATTGCCAGAATGTTAACTGTGGGAGACTGCAGTACTGCAAACAAGTTAGTTAATATTTCCAAGTGCCAAAGATTTCACCCCAGATTTCCAACTCCAGATCTCACGCAGTTAATAGGTTTCATGCTGATTATTAAACTGAACAATACAGAATATCATGCTGTCGGCAAAAAAAAAACATTATCATTAATAAGATTATGTATTTGCCTCTAAAAAGGAAGAAACCGCTCTGGGCAATTGATCTGTGCCTTCAGAAGACTAACAATGTGAAAAGTGAAGTGATTTGTCCCATCAGCCTCTGCTCCACTTCCTATTCTAGGGGCTGTCTATTAAAAAACTGTATAGATAGAGCAAATCTTAACTTTCAAAAGTTCTTTGGCTAAATCAGAGCCTGATACCTGAAACAGTCACTTACAGCCATCTTCTTTGGCATCTTCAAGAGAGAAGTTAACAGGTATTCAAAAACTATGATTTGTGTTGTTCTGCTTGAGATCCTTCACGAGGTCCAGCATTTCTAAACAAGCTGACTACACACGTGCCAAGAATCAAGCCTCTCTGGAATGTCAAGTGGGGAACCTGAAGGCAGAAGACACCTAAAGTCACTAGCAAAGCTCAAAAAGTATAAGCATAACTCCCAACACTCACACAATCTCTCTCTCGAAAAAAAGCTTGCAAATTGACAATAAATCACTCCTCACAGAAAGCCTTAAATGACAGGATTTGGCTCCACTGCACACAATTCTTCACTGAAATGTTACTTCATGTCGCTTTTTATTGCCCTGTGTGCATGCCAATGTGCACAAGATTAGTGCTGCTGCTGCAGATGAGGAGATGAACTACTGCTGTTCCTAGGCTTGCTTCCTTTAAAAAAAAAAACATTGGTATTATGAAATCCAATTAAGAGCTATATACATATATATTTAATGATTTTTCAGGAAAAGGAGGAGAAGCAGAACTCAGAAAATTGTGCCAAAGGAAAAAGGCCTAGGAATGGAAGTGCTTTACACTTCACCGTAACAATGAATAAAGCTTCAAGAAAGGAAAACATATTGGTAGCAGAATGATTAAAAAGATCTCATACCAAAATCCAGAAATGAAAAACTGGAGGCAAAGCAGAAGACTTAAGTGTTCTGAATCTACTCCCAAACAGGCCAACAGCATTAACAATCAATACTCTTTAGGCGTGTTAAAGATTCACCTTCTAGCTAAGAGAAATCCAATGGTTGTTCCTGTATTGTAAGTGGAATTTTGACAGCAGAGCAGATATATCTTCATCAGCACTTTGTGTCTGCCTGCCCCCTCAATTCAGTTCTTATTGTCATTTTGCAATATATTAATGATCCAAATCATCGAGTGATTCCAGTTAGGCTGCAAGAGGTTGTCTGAAGTAGGCAGCACTCCTTATAATGATAAATTGCAGGAATAATGGCCTCTTTACTGAAAGCAAAACATCAGAAAACTTGCTCAAAAATGTCAAAAGAGGAGGGGCTGAAGATCACAAGCGAGTGCTTTATTAGCAAGTATAGATTCAAATATTCAGGAGGGCAGCATCATTTTGTATTCACTTTTGCAAGGCTACCTGTGTGTTAAAGACAGACGATGCTCTTGGCATAAAGCATCAGACACCTAGGAAAGTGATTTCTTCACCGTGACCTGGACTTGAACAACCACACATCTTTCTCCTCTGTAGAACTGAAGCTGCCAATGGAAACAAGTCCTTCCAGGCGGAGGGGTACTGACCATCAAGCTGACAGCAGCTAGGGCAGTGAGAAGCCCCATCACTGTCACCACTGCACAGACTGAAGTACTTTCATACGCTGGCTTTTCCCTGAAGATGCCATTGCTATTTCACAGTTCTAACGGCTGAAGTTGCCATATGGTTGGGCTGTGGTGTCTCGGAGCCAAACGTGGCTGGAGCTCGCAAACACAGACTTCTAATGCACATGACACACAGGGCTACACACACATCGCTGCAGAAGACCAGAAATTGCAAAAAATTCTTGACTGTGGTGGTGCCTGGCTCTGTTCTTACCCAAACGCTCAATTAAGCTAACAGAAAGGCTGTGCTTTGCCTCTTTGATGAGATCCACCAAGTTCAGATGGGTTAGTAACTCACCTAGGTTTGGCACACCTTGGCCAGTCTGAAACCTGCAGAGTTAATAAACAGCCTCATGCACAGGCCAATTAAACAGCACTTTTTCCCCCTCCTCTCCCATTCTCCTTCCATTTTATCTCTTTGGACTGATTGCAGAACTGACTGAATCTTATCCCTTTCAACTGCCCTGAAAAGCTTTCTAATTAGCTTTCTGCTCCTCTGATTAGTAAATGCAATACAGTGGCCCTGATTATATTTCCAGGTGCTCTACAAATTTGCTGATGATAAACTAGACAGACAAAATCCATGAATACACAGACTATCTGTAAAGTTTAATGCTTCCATGCGTCAGTCTATCTGAATAAGAAAAATGCCATTAATGCGGATAAGCCCCTTCAACTTTCCCCATTAGTAGCCAGTCTTAATTCACAGGTGCCTTTCTAATCTCTGCTGAATTCCTCCAGAATCTAATGAACACATGTAATAATAACAGCAATTCAGAATTTAATCCTGATTCTCGTCTTTCTTAAATTAGACCTTAGGCATTAAGAGATTACAGGATAGTGAATGATAGTTAATCAATGTGTTTAATTTGGCCCCATTTATTTGATACAGTTTCTCACATAGTGGCTATAAATCTTTGTCCCCACCAAGCTTGGCCACTAGAAGCAGCGATGAAACATTGAGTGAAAAAACACTAGATTTGATGATCCTTTTAATGGCAGGTTAAAGAATAATTAATCTCTCTGCATGTCAACATACCTTTTAAACCAACACATATATGCACATATGTAAGTCATACATAACCAAACACTTCACGTAAGATTTATTGTGCTTCATTTTTTGTCTCTGTTAACTCTTAGCGCTATCAGTCAAGATTTCCCAGCACTTACCACAGCATTAGCCCTAAGCATCGGGAAATCACATTTCTTGGTGCCAAGGCTTTAAAAAGATTCTAATTCAGCTATTAAACTGGAGGCAGCATGTGCCAGCCCCACAGCACATTCACCCATTAATTCTGTCCCCTGGAAAAAATGACTACCTCTTGCATCAGTCTGATAAAATGAGGAAACGCGCTGATTATGTCCATGGCAGCTATTCTTGACCCAACCAACAGTGACAGTCATCAACCCGCGGTACCTAGAGTGCTGCAAGCTGTGTGAGCTAACCCAAGACATCATTAATTCTAAACACTAGAGCTTTCGTCCAGATTCTGGATTTCAGAGAAGCTTAAAAACAAATCACTTCGGTGGACTGAAATTCTGTATGCTGTCCGTATTAACTTTCCAGACACTATTTGGAACTTATTTCTCCAGCTGGACAGGTCAAATGAGAGAATCAAAGTGCCAGTGTCCTTCACTGGATTGCTCAGAACTGGACCTCAGGATCAATTAATAACGTTAGATGGACAGAAGCCAAACTGATTGAAAGACTAGCTGGTTTTTATTTTATTTTTTAACACAACAAGATGGAGGGGACAAAAGAGCTGTGAATGCTGTAGACAGCAATTAGTCCAGCCAGGATCTGAAAGCATACACATGTTCAGTACAAAAAAATTTAATAAAAATTATATTTCATATGGAAAAAACCAACAACATGGTATTAAAAGAGCCTTTACAACCTACCTTTGGTGAGACTTTCACAATTCACCAAGGGCCTGGGATGTGGACTTTTGGGAAATTACTCTGTAAGTGAAAACCATGGAGGTGTCCCCTGGGATTACCATAAAATAAGTTTATATTGTAGCTTAATGAAGAACTTGACCCTTGACCGAGCTGATGCACCTGATGCAGTTTCGTGCACAGTGCGGCTTTACTCTTAGCTGGAAGATAGTAGCTTACAACATTGCTATCAAGCTGCAAAAATCACACAAATAAAGACTTCCCCTCCTGGTCTCTAAGCCCGGGAGGCACAGTCCTGGTGCTGTCTATGCCAGGAGCAGGAAGAGGTGGGTGGAGAACCAGCCTAAAGCCAGCAGCTCTCTTCTCTTCTCCTTGTTTCAAAGGGGCAGGGATTTGGCTGTAGCATTAGCACACAACTGACACNCATTTTCTCTTCATGTGGAAGGCAACAATTCATTGCAACTATTTCCATTGTCAGGTCTGACCACAGACCCAAGACATTAAGAAAATGGGGGATCTTCGTATGACCCTCACAAAAGTGACATGAATTGTGGAAATGAAATGTATTACTTTATGATGTACTACCCTAAAAATTCTCCGTTGCGCCTCTTCAATAGAAAAAAATAGAAATAGAAAAAAACTCAATAGAAAACAAAACAAAACAAAAAAACCACAACACACAGGCATGCATACATTTTAACGTGGAAGTGGGCAGCCAAATGGTGCACGCCAGCGCAGCATGTTCTTTTCTCACAATTTCTGCTTCTAAAGGTAGCTGCCAAACATGCTAAAGATCAACAAGGAAGACCTCAAAATGTTCACTAGTTATTTCACTTCCTCATCTTCCTTTTAGGCACAAAAAAGTAACCGGATCTTCAGTAGATCTCAGCACGTTCAGTTTGACAGATTTTCTTAAAAACAAAAACAAACAAACAAACAACAAAAAAAAACGGCAATTACTAGTGAATAAACACTAATAAAGTCCTAGGGTGAAATTTGAGACCACCCAGGGCCAACTGGGTACACCACTAGTTTCATATTTGACTTTTTATTTCAATAAATACACCCTAAAGTCTTTAAAAAAATCTAGCTAGTTGGGCTGGGAATAGATCCAAGGAGTTAATACAGAAATATCATAGCCTAAGTCAGACAAACCCTTTGAAAAATTGCAGCCAAAGATTTATTTTTGCGGTGTTGCTTTCCAGTAACAAGAATTTTAGTTCTGGATAGTCTTGAAATGCTATTCACATTTATGTCCATTTTTCAGAATGGAAGAACTTGTCTTGCCTTAGCAATGTAATTTAATGTTGTGTTATTATAATTTCTGCATTCATATTTATTTGTCCACAGTAGATCTAAGCAATTTTTTGCTTGCTCACTCTCCTTTTAAGAAATTTTACTAGTTAATAAATCAAGCTTAGCCTTGTTCCAGAGGTCCGTCCCTCAATAGTTACTATTCTCTTTCTGGCTCAAAGACCAGCTGCAATGAAAACAATGCCCTCTCGTTCCTCTTAGCACTTAAAAAGGTTTATAGATCTCCAGCCTCCTACAACTCAGCAGAAAACTGCTCGCACTTGACAGTCTTCAGAAATCAGCATTGTTTCCATCCTCACTAAAACTGTCAGCCACTCAAGGTCAGGAAATGAGGAGAGCTGATGTCACCTGAATCATTACTACCTCTGCGCAGACCTCTCTCCACACTCCTGTCTTTCAGACAACGCTGGTATACCCAAGAGTGTAACTCTGAAGTTTTTTAAAACTGTCATAAAATAGTTTCTGGAAACTGTTTGGAGAACTACAAAGAACTCAAACCCTTCAAAAACTGTAAACTCATGAATACTTTCTTACCATAGTTGTCAAACCGCAGTAGTGTTTTGTGGGGGGTTCATGAATGTGAGCATCTATGCAGTAGCCTCTAATAGGTACTTTTTTAAGGTATAATTCTACAAGGACAGCAATAATGAATCCTTTCAAACTATCTAAACTACATCTACTAGTCATGCCATTTAAAAATCACCATGTAAATCTGCAAGACCGCTCAGAAGGAACAGTTTGCTCCCTGAATACCATGACGTGCTCATAAAAACAATGTCTGAAGGATAAGATGGAAATAAATTCCATCATATGCCTTTGAGACATTGTTTGTCTATTTTATTTCATTTAAAAATCATATAAGCTGTGCATGACAGAATACAGGCAAAAGGATTTTAGTGAACTGAGGTGACTTTCTCCGAAGTCTGCAAGTCATTGGGATGACCCCATGGATAGTAATAACAGTTCCAAGACAACAAGGCAGTTGTAATTAAACGGATACTTGCTTACTGCATACCTTTGTACACCAGAAACTGTATGTCAGAAAATTCAGTTATGGGTCATATCCGTAACATCCGGGACATATTTCTGGTGTGTGTGTATCTTACACTTGCCCCCACCCCACCAAAGGCATCATTATTCACCTTAAATCCTACTCTTATCCTCACCATCATCAGGTTGTACTTCTAACATGGGAACATTGCTTTCCTTTCCATGGTGAGACCTGGTACTGATGGTAGGTGTGTTCATTTGCCAAGTGTACACCTTACAGCTAATGCGGTAACAGTGAACACAGAACAAAGCATCAGGCTGGTCCAGCTGCTGTAAAGCAGTGTGGCTCCACTAACCTTGGCATGGTCTAAACGCTCTGCTGCACACAGAGGCAAGCTTCTGGTGCCTGAGCTGCAAGTCGGCTGGCCGTCAGCCAGCTCTGAACAGGGAGCTATTTGGCTGAAAGAATACGGAGCCAAGTCTGAGCTTATACAGATGAGCTCTTTCTCAGCAAGGCCTATTGGGTTGGATTTAGTGTCACGCTAAGCACGCTAACGCATGGAACTCATACCAAACATCTGGTCTGATCTGGCATCCCTGAAATGTACAGAACTTTCCTGTTAACTTTATTTTTGTCAACGCAAATCCATATTGAGCGAAACCCTCTCTTCATTTAAGTCAACAGGCGTTTTGCAACTAATTTCAGCTGTGATAGGTTTTCCAAAAAAATATTTTCTTCGGTCAGCTATGCTACTCCCCTCCCTGCTCTCAGCAGGCCACTTTACAATACGGCACTCACCCTTTTGTTAATGATAATGTTAAAAAAATCAATGGCTCAATTAACAATCAGGAATGGAGCTTCGAGGCAACAAGCACCATGATCAATAACTTATGTTCAGTGAAATTAAAGGCACTTGTTAAGTCAAGTGTTAAAAGCTGCACACGCTTAATATGGGAATATCAGTCAAGAACAGTTTGGCAGTTTAACTTGAGAAAATCAGTAAGTACAAAGTTCCCATACTATGTTCCACACCAATGAGTAACTAATGAAGCATAAATATTCGCACAAACTCATTTCTGTAATAAATTCTCAAGACTCCCAATACGCAGCAGTAGTGCTGAGTCGACATAAGCTTTCACTTTTGTTACAAGTTAGTCTCCTAAAATATGAATCCAAAACGCAGTTGGCAAAACCAAATTCAAAGCTTGCACAAAGGTAGATCCCAGTGGTTTGAAGTAACATCCGTGCATAATGGCCTCACTGCTATGAATAACAAAACTCTCCTACCAGCATACAGACATGTTAAGATTTCTTCCAACAAATTTCTCCGAGGTCAACAAAACATCTTCAATTGAAACAGAATACATTGATCCTACGGGACAGAAAAAAGCAAGGGTTCAAATAGCACAGGACAAGCGACATGAAAACCTTTGAGGTTTTGGAAGATCTATGAACATACACTGCAGTATCAAAATCAAGAAACCTGGGCAGACAATGTCCTACTATCACATTCCTACCACATTTTGTAAGATGGTGCTTAGAGGGAAGATTTTTCAAAGACATAAAGGACAGTGAGCTGCTCAACTCTCAGTGGAAGCCTGGGTAAATCAGATCTCACTCTCATTTATGCAATCTGAAATCTCCCGCTTAACTTTTATACATCAGCTCTCAACAGAGCTTTTCTTTGAGAAAAGAACATTTAGAGCAATGTCAAAACTGACTCCTACATCAAGCTTGTGACAAAATTCATCTCATGGTCAATAGCCTTGTTTTTAGAGCTCCAGTGATAACAGAGATGATTTAGCAGCATACTCCTACTCTGGGAATAGCCAAATTGAAGGCTGCTCTTCCGATTATACCAAACTGCTTCTACAGAAAGTAGGGAATATTCACAGGATAATTTATGCTCGTTCAAAACTTTTAAAAATAAATAAAATAGATGAAGAGAAGTCTTTGCATGCCTCATTTTGCATATCAAGGACTCCCTCTTAATAGCAGCCTAGTATATATACCGTACCCTTTTCCAAATAGCAGAGAAGTCTTGTGAGGCCTGAATTGCTTAAGCAGTAATAGAAAACGTGGGGGTGGGTGGGTGATGGGATGGCAGGATGATTCTCTTCAGTTAATGAGCTGCCCCTTTCTTCAGTGTATTATGATCATATCCAGAGCATTGCTGACTGCACTTTGATGGGTACCTAATCAACGAAAATCAATCATGTGAAATTGCACAGACAGTATTTCATCTCCATCAAAAATCATCTTCCTACAGAGCTCCATTAATCTCTTCATCATTGTTTAACTCAAAAAGAAACTTCTGTTGTAAAAGATATCAGACTTTGGTTTTAAATTTTAATTAAAGTTGTGCAGTGTTCACTTTAAGGAAGCAACTAGGGCTACTGTATTTGGTTTTACGTAACAATTTTGCTGTGCAGAATTAACCAATGCACCTTGGCTATACACGGGAGGATGAGAAAACGGTAAACATGAGTGTGAATATCCCTATTTACTAACACTAGAAGACCTTACCCTTTCATCTCACTCACAAGAGAACATGTTCTCAGTCCTCATGACTAACCTGTTTGTCTTGAGCAAACCAAAAGCCCAGACCTAACTGCCCTCAGGCAAAGTCGTGAGGCAGGCGCAGGCAGAGGAGGGGAAGGCTTCCTCTCCACCACCTACAAAACATAGCCATCTCTCAAGCAGGGAGCAGGCTCCCACTTCTGACAGCACAGCCCATTCATACCTTCCTCCCCGTGGGTCCTTACAGCCTGGCTTCAATCCCCAACAAATTTCTGCCTCCACTTCTAGTGCAGGAACACTATGAGCCCCTGTGCACCCACATGGCCTATTGCCCTGGACATCTGCGTCCAAGCCCCACTGCCTCTCCAACCTTCTCCCCTTCCTTCCCCTTCCTCACCAGAGTCAGGCATGCTGCAGAGAACACTTCTCAGTGTGGGTGTAGTGCATTAAACTACAGAGTGAAACAGGCACAGNATATAAATGCTGACTTGGTACCTGCCCTGGAGGGGAGGGTAAGACTGCTCTGTCGTTGCGGACAGCCCAGCATGTTTAGATGCAGGAAGCTTTGGGAGTGCAGGATTCAAAAAGAAGGCTCTAAAAGACCCAGAAAACAGCACAGCTAGGGCAGCAGTAGAGGCTGGGAGAGCAGCAGGAAACCTGCTGACAGCAGGGAACAGAGCCTCAGCTCACGACTGCTGTAGTCCAGCACAAACCCATGCTGATGCCCAGCGTCGGGCAGGCTGTGCTGCAGCCTCTCGTCACAACCACCCTCCCCCTTTTAACTGCACCTACATTGTCTTACACATCATAGGAAATCATCCAGAGAAAGGAATAAAAACACATTAGGATCCCTTAACTGACCCAGCTGAGAGGTGTTTTCTGTTCCTCTGCCCCAAACTACCACCCACAGAAACACTGCCCACTGTGAAGACGTACTGGGGTGTGGGCTGTCACCCGGAGGACCACTTCTGGCTGCAGCTACTCTGGAAACACAGGCGCATGACACAGAAGGAAAACTTCAGCGTTGTGCTATCAAGCCAGTAGTGGCTTCAGCTGTTCTTTGCACTGGGAACTGCATTGCTACTTCCTCTCATGCCTCTCTGCTAACAAAGAAAAGGGGCTGCAGCTGCAGTTTCACCTGCCCTATTTTCAGAAGCCTGTTACAATATGTGAACTGCATGACTTACATCTCCCCACACGAAATATTTAAAATGAAAAGAAACCACGGAACAAACAAACAAAAATACTATAAAAGAAGTGAAGCCTAATTCACATAGATCTAAATGGATCCTCTTTCCTTAACTCCTTCACAGCATTTGCTCCTGAACCTAGAGCCTGTAAGGGGATGTTGGACGTAGCAAGCCTGATGGTGAGTTGCAGAGACAGAAAAAATTGGTTTCAAGGACCATTGCTGTTTTGGGAAATGGAGAACTGACTTAAGTAAATCCTGGTTTAGACTTGCAGATTTGGTACAACCACAACTGCTGAACCTGAGATACCTTGGGTATCAAGATAACAGCAGAATCTGGGTTTCAGAGCTAAGGCATGCATAGTAACTTCAACTGGCAGTGGGTATCAGCAGTCAGCATTTACTCAGGTAGACGACAATACTTTCACCGAAATTGTTCTTGCTTTTCCCAGCCTGATAAAATTCCAGTGAACAGATCTCTCAAATGAGTGCTTCTACGGAGGCAAGTAAAAGGTCATTTCATACTCAAGTGATTTCAAACTCCTCCTAATTGTACTTTTGAAAGATTCGTCACAATTATTACTGCTTAACTTGCAAATTCTTGAGAGATTGTGGCTCTCTTCTCTTCCTATCCGTACAGCCCCACAGAGCAGAAGCATTACTCCAAAGTTTTATTTATTCATATCCACATTTCTCCCAGGAAATCAAAGGGAAAGCCAGCAGATGAAACGTAGGCAGTACCAAACCTTTCTGTGGTCTTTCATATTACCTGCCTTTCAAATAGCAAGCAGTAGATGTAATTTCAAACAGTTTTCAGAATCACAGCTGCTTTTTGGGCCTGTCAACACAAGATGGCATATACTTTACACACATCTGACAAGCATGATGGATACTAGAAAGCAAGCAACATTTTTTGTATTACTACTCGTTTAATGCTGCCCCCTTACAAAGCAGCGTTACCGGAATTGTATTATTGGTGCTCTGTTAGGAACTGGAAAACCAGATTAACAAAATGCATTTGAAACCCAGGGAAGGCCCAGACTCAAACAGGTCCTTTTTGGCACGACCTTTTCCTACCCTTTTGCAGGACCGTCCAGGCTGTTAGCGTAACAACCTCCTCCACGTACCTTGAGAGTGAACAAACACCAATCCTGGCAACCCCCTAATGTCACAGAAACAAATCAGGATGTCAGTGCAGGAAATTGGGACCCAAGTGTAGGAGCCATAAATCTGTCCCATCCTGATTGAATGAGTTGTGCCCTGAAGGATTGTGGA
This sequence comes from Chauna torquata, assembly GCA_013399475.1. Taxonomy (NCBI): domain Eukaryota; kingdom Metazoa; phylum Chordata; class Aves; order Anseriformes; family Anhimidae; genus Chauna; species Chauna torquata. The sequence goes on along the minus strand of VXAL01000598.1, from coordinate 419,839 downwards.
GTGCTGAATGGCTTTTCTTTGTCAAGCAGGCGATGCAGTCTGAGGGAGGGGACAGAGTTATGGAGCGGGGTAGAGGTGAGCCCTGTTAAGGGTCCTCCGGGGAAAGGAGATGAAAACACTGACACTGAGTCTGGCTCAGACTAGCTGAGGAGAGAAAACAAATAACTGGACAGACAGTCGTGGGCTGGTATATTATTCAATTTGATATACTTCAAATTGTTTGTTTGTTTTTTAAACACCTAGAGATGCAAATGTGCTATGGAAAGACTTACAGAAGGAAAGGAGAACAATTTCCATTTACAGAGTTAAGCAGAACTGGCTAAATTGAAGTCTTCAGAAAAACAATGTGGCAGTGCAGCTGTGAGTTAAAACAACAGCTACATTTTTTACTATAGAAGAGGTATTGTTTATTTTAAGCTACTGTTTGATAACTGATTGTTCACAGAATGACAAAACTGCTTAATAACGAGGAGCTTCCAGGATATCTCCTGAAATATTTAGTGAGGAATGCATGTAGAGTGCAGATATCTGTTCTGGCGTGGGTAGTCAGAGCTGATCATTTATTTATCAAGAAAGAGGAGAGGGAAAAGCAATTTGGATCTTTAGTAGAAAATGAGACTTAGGCTTGAAAACCCTTGAATCACTTTCAAGAATGTAGCTTAAGTATCTATGTCACATAAGGCAAAGACAGACGTACTTGTGCAGCCCTGGCATTACTAATGCTGTTGCCAACTATCTGCAGGTACTCTCCCAGCCTCTTTCAGGGCAAAGTTAGGCTCCTTATTTTAAACTTTTTTCTTCAGTGGCTCAAACTAATCCAGGCTGACAATGTGTTATGGTGGCATAGCTAATAGGGATTGTAACAAACAGCAGGGGTTCTAATGTCTTAAACAAATGCAGCTGTTCCCAAATAGAGGGACAGTGTTTGTGTGTAATATTATTAGGTTGAAAAACTGACCCTATGTTCTTTGGGTGGACCATGATTTTTAGGGTTAACGTCTTGTGCCTTATGCTGCCTGCTTGAGTGAGGCCGGACTATTTTGGTTCCTCTTCTACAAAAATATGGAAGAAGAATCTGGGGCACGTTCTTTCACAAGTTTAAGGAAGCTCTTCTTCCTCTGAAATCTTGTATAAGATTACCTATGACCACTGGAGTGCATACACAATCTTCAGATGTTTTCACAGCAGGAAAAAGTATACGCACCAACAACTCAGAATACAGGCAGACAGAAAGATCCTTGAGCAACTTCTCTCCAGGCAGAGCAGAGGATGCTTTTTCTGGTCTCAGGAAACACCAAAGGCTCACTCTGTTCAAGGTCAGTGCAGCTGGCCCCTGGCCACACACTGCCCTGTTGCAGCGGTTCCCATCCAGCCTCTGCAGGCATGCAGGCTCACACGAGAAGGGCTGACTCCCACTCCTGCACCCAGTGCAGGCCAGCGCGTCCCATCGCACAGTGCGGAGCGGTACCCGACCACCTGCAACGCCTGCTCTGCTGCAGGCTCAGCTGCACAGGGCAGGTACAGCACCAGGCACCTTCCCACCTGCCTGGGAAGCGCAGGGTGCAACGTTCACCAGGATGAAGGGAGGGTTAAAGACAGCAGGGGGGTTGTCAGGTGTGATTTGGAGCATTGCTTGGAACATGTCAAGTTAGTGCTGTTTAAAATATTCTGCAAGGGAAATACCTCTGGAAGCACCAAAGGCTCAACCTTGTTTTCATTACAGGCAACAGGATTTTTGCCATAGCCTTAACTGAGAAAAGGAAGTGGATTTTAGCAAAGCAAAATGAATATCCTTTGTCCAGGTATACAAACTGCTGTGTAATACTTTGCACATATTTAACGGAGAGTAGAAGTGGTTGCAAAAATACTTGGGAAAGATTAAAAAAGTTAAATCAGAATTTAGTGATTCTCCAAAAGTGAGACAATTCGTGGGAGCAGCTGAGCTTTCACCAGTCCCACTCAAGTTCAGGAAAGCTTCTTCCTACCAGCTCACTGGGCCACTGCTCCTCTCCTGGGCACTTCTGCTGCGGAGAATGCATTGGTGCTGGGCACTCTACAGGCTCCCGGGAGTGGAATTTCTTAGTTTCCAGGGAGCCAGGTGCCCTTGAAGTTAGCTGTCTTTGAGATACAGTTGATCCAACAGTCAATCAGTTAGCCAAGCAATACAGAGGGCATCTCATAGCCCCCAAACCCAAACAAAGCAATGTCTTAGAGGTCTGGAGCTGGTGCCCCCAAGGATTTCTCGTCTCCCAGACTGCTTAGTGGACAATGAAGTTTCTTGGGCTCTTCGGCTTTCTGAGTACTGCTGTAAAACAGAACAGCACAAGAAGCTGGGACCTTGTTCTCTAAGAAGTGCTGAGACTGACCAAAACATTAGTTATGTGATACACTAATGTCAAGGTCAAGAGGCTTATACTTCAGAATGAATTGAATAAACAACAATATTTAACACTCATACGACGCTTTGCACACATTCCCTAGTTAAAATACTCATCTCTGCTTCTCAATACTAATTCATTCCTGTGTACTGAAGGCATACTGAACACGTGCACTGCTGAAGCCAACAACCGCAGATCTGCTACTACTGTCGGTATTAGTAGTAGCATGAACAGGGTGCGTGGCAATGCTTTGCTATCAGCATCCTCTGAAGACCTATTTGGCTGCACAAATTCTTTCCCTAAGTTAAAAATGTTATTGTCATGGATCACTCACATTAGTGGGATCAATTTACTCAACACAAGCCAATTACTGTTCATCATAGCAACATTTCTGCAATCAAGCCTGTGCCTCATTTTCTGCTCTTATCTCAGTGAATCTCAGCTCCTCCACATACAGAGCTATTGTGATAAAATGAACATTTAGAAAGCAAAACCTATGTTTGGAAAGGAAAATCTGAAGAACTATCCTGCACAGTCTCTGCCTTGCTCATGGAAACCAAGGTCTTGTGAATACCTGCCAAAGCCGGAACATCATGCAGGTGGGGCTGAGATGGAAGTGCAATAGAGCTGAGCACTAAAGCATTGAAATAAAAAGATGTTTCCTACTTTGATGGCTTTTGTGCATTTACCCTCTTCCACACTCTCCTCCTCCAACCGAGGGTGTGGAAATTTGTTTCAGCTATGCATTTCTAGTTACTTCATAATCAAAAAGACACTGAATACTGTGAATTGTTGTTTACTCTCATACATTTTTTACATGACATATATGCAATTTTCTTGTTTTCAACAGTGGAACAGAAGAAAAGATCTGAAAGGATGAGTGTGCATGCAAAGGAAAAAGAGAGCAGGCAGGCAGAAAGACCCCTCAAGGCCAAAGGACTCTTCCACTGAGCAAAGAGATATTATCTTTGAAAAGCAGGTCTTGCACCAAGATATTTTTATGTCACTTTGGCAGCATAAAGGGTTCTCAACACAAAGAACTGGACTCCTGAGAATAAATCCTACAAAAATGGTGCTGGTAATTGATGTAGGGATGTCTGAAAACCTCCTCCAGCTCTACGCCTGGTACAGGAGCTGGATTAAAATGAGGTCTGAACATACTGAGCTATGGCTCTTCCTCTTACCCTGGCAGCCACATGACAGTGAAGGAGCAAAAGCACTTGACAATACTGAGGCATCAAAGTAGAAAGAAAAGCCTGTGTGTTCTTCCACGTCCCAGTTCAAATCACAGCACAAATTTTTGATTTACAATTTGCTGTTCTCTGATGCTACCACTACAGTATTGCTCAGGAACCTGGTGTGATATCTAGGGTGTAGAGATAGGCCAGCCCCGTTCCAGTCCCACTCCAGCTGCAGCTCTAGCCTTTCCCTCCCAAACAGCCCTAAAAGAGCCTGCAATGCCCTGCCTACAGAGACTTCCGTGCTTTCAACAGTATAAAGAAGTAGTGTCATTACTTCCTAAGAGACTTCTCTGAGTACGGACTCTTTGCAGAACAGTGGACAAAGCGCGTGAGAGACACAAGAGGAGAACCTGCAATACCACTAAAATGATTAATATTTAGTAGGATACTTTCAGAATTATTTTCTTTTTAACTATAAAAAGGTCAAGGAAAAACAACGGAGGCATTTCGCAACTTTCAGCAAATTGCATTTCCTCAATATTGGTCTTGCTTATTCCTTTTATAAAACAACACACGTGTTCTACAAGGTCTTTTTTCCTCCACCGTAATTCACCAATAGCTCAGAATAAATCTCTTCCCTCCAATTAGTTCCAGGACTGAACACACTGATATAACAGTTTGTTTTGCATGCATTTAAAAAAAAAAAAAAAAAAAAGTTGGATTAAAGTATTCTGCCATGACTTTTAGAAGAAAACACCTAATTCACAGCAAGTACCCAGCAAATCCAAACTGCTTTTCTGCCTCAACTAACCTCAATTAGTTACTGCTTTGTTCTGATACATGATGAGGAGACGAACTGGATGGTTAAAGTACACTCAGCCCAACCTGCACTCAGCTGCAAATCTGAACGAAATAAAAACCTACTTCAGTATGAAAGTTATAACTTAAATCAACAAAACCGTAAATGTAACTTCGACCTTTTTTTGTCATGACCCAATTATTAAAACACAGGCTCCGATCCTTGTCTTAGTTACACTGAGTCATACTAACAGTAGCACCATTTGTTTTAAATGAAGACCTGAAGTAGATCGCGTAGTTCTTTTTTGAATCATAGCATTTTTTGTTTGTAAGATGTGCTGGTTATGTGCCTATGACATAACATTGGAGCAAAGCACCAACTGTTCTTATACTGCAGCTTTAAACCAGATACCAAGACCCTCAAAGGGGAAATGTATGCCCGTCACTGCGTGGAGCTATGCCTGAGCAAAGCAGTCCTGCAAGGAAGCAGGAAAAATGACCGAGGGTCAGGCTCCATGAAAACAAAGCTCCCACCTGTAATTCAGTAATATTTTTCCTGCCCCTGTCACAGAGCTCCTGTGAGATGAAGCAAAAGTCAACTTTCCCTGGTGGCCTCCAATGATGTATTCCTCCTGGGGGAACCGCGGTCAGCGGGTGCAGTGCTCTGAATGTCAGCGCACTGCAACGCATTCCCTGAAAAATCAGGCTCCGCACAGCTCCAGCTGGGCACACAAAGCTGGTTCGTTCAGTTCTGGTCTGAGTTCAAAGCACCTCTGAAAGGGAGGAGAGACCTGAGGACGGCCACCACATCTCAAGCCACAAAATTCTTATCCTCTCACAGCAATGTCCCAAGTGCTTGCTGAGTCCACAGCTGAGATAGGGCTTGGGCAGGATGAGGCAAATTATCAGTCAGTGGTTTTAGTCTCATGTTTGAAAGAGGCTAGCTAGAATAGGTGGCATGAGCATGATGCAAAGTGCTTGATCGTAACCATGTATGTTAAAATAGTTATTTTCCTATGTTTTCCTTCCCAGCCACATTCTTTGCTATACACGTTTTCTTTCTCCTAGAAGAATGTGTGTGTGTGTTTGTGGGGTGGGAGGGGGCAGTAACATCATGTATCCCTGGTTTTGAAGATTTTTTTTAAAGACTCTAAAGCAGAGCTTTTGGATTTTATAATAAATCTTTTTTCTGTTAACTTTTTTGAGATGTGAAAGAAACATTTCAATCACTTCTCCTTGCTCTCCCTAAAATGTCTGAGTTTTTTCTTCTACAGAAGTGTTACATCAAAACTTTCCCTGAGCCTCTCCAGAGTACTTTACTCTGAAGAGCAACTATCAGATCAAAATGTACTTCTGTTTATTAGTTCAATCTCCTTCATTAGATTCTCTCTATCATGTGTTTTCCCACACAAACAGCGATAAAAAAATCTGCTAAAATCCACTGACAGCTGCAGCTGTGATGGACTTTTCCTTAATCCGATTAGCTGCCGCCTCCCTGTTCGCACCAGTTTCTGTAAGTAGTTACCATATTACACTACAATCTGCTGATTTCATCTGCATTGGCATCAGGCAGCATTCAAAGAAAGTCTGGCCTCATAATAACAGGCTTTGAGAGCTGGGAATCTCCTCTACACACATACATGCAAGGCTGCTGTCTCTCCGATTATAAAAACCTGCATGATTTAGGAATCCAGCCTAAATGAATAGGGTATTTCCACGAACAGCCACCTACAACTCGCGTTACCCCAAACCATTCTCTGCTCAAGCTTGTCTTTTTTCAGCTTTTGCATTCTGATGCTTAAATCTGCTGAGATGCTAAAAGAAAACTCATCCTTGCTCAGTCCACTGGCTCATGCAAGAAAGTTAAAAAGGTCTCTTCAGGCTGGAGAAGAAAAAAGGAGCTTACATTTGGACACAGAACACTTATTCTCATCTGCTCAGCCCCTCGCTTGTGAGAGCCTGCACTTGCTGCTGCCCAGCAGCCAAAATGGAAGCACTGTCTCCTCCCTGTCTGCATGAGCGAGCCAGCAAGAAAATGCAGGTTTGAAATGCTTCATCACTCCCACCAAGTCACAGCTCAGCTTCGGGGGAGAGGTCCTAGCGTAAATGAAGAGAGGGCCGCAAGTAGCCCTGGCTTGAAGGAGACTAGATGGCATTTCAAGAAAGAAGCTGGACTAAGTTAAGAAAGAAATTATAGATTCAAGGCAGCTCTTAGAAGAAATTCTGGTCTTCTGACCATAACGATTCTTTCCTTTTGGCTTTCAGGTAAGAATCACAAAGGTAGCCCCCCCCAAAAAAACAGTATTTTATTTCTTTTCACTTCCTTCCTAGAATTGGAAGCAATGTCATAGTTTTTATTGCTCAAAAGAGGGAGAGAAAATGGCAGAGCACAAAGTCACAGAGGAATTTTTGGAAGAGAGATGGAAATTACGGCTCATAATACAGTATGTAAACGCTGCAAGATGCCAGTTTAACGCTTAGCAAAAAGACAGCAGGCTCATTCTAGGGAGAAGACAACATAGCAATAGTTCCTGAAAGGCGTAACAAAGATTTTTCATCCTGTGCATGCCCCTGATTTCTGAGCAACCAGCTTCCTCCTGCATACCAGGAGCATGGCAAAAGATGCAGAAGCGATTTTGCCAACGACTCCAAGTTTGTAGCGTTTGTCTTTAACCTGTTCGGTAAAAAAAATCAAGCAAAAATACTGCTTCATCTTCAGGATCACACGTTTATGAGCAACTTTGGCATTGATAGTTCAGGTTTTAGAAATTTTTCCAAAATTGCCAAATGAAAAGCTCCACCGAAGACATTCTACATTGCTTAATTATCATACAAGTAATTTTGTTATGCAGCTAATTGTCATCATGGTGTATTGACTGTGGGAGATACCCTAACGCTTTGCAGCTGGATGCCCAATCACCCCAGGAGTTTAGGTACAGCTCTATGACAAACAAATTCACTATTTAAAATTTCAAGTGCAAAAGAAGAAGAAGCATTACAACAAGAAGGTACAACCTTATACACAACAGGAGGTAGGAAAGTATCTATAATATACAAATATAACTGGGTAAACATCTTTTGACTAATGAAGAATAGTTACCAGAGTTGACATTGAGAATTCAGAATAGAATAAGAAAAACAAACAGAAAATTTCTGTTCCATGATCTATTATTCTTAGCAGAAGACAGCCGACTTCCTTTTAAGCTTGATTTTAGCTCAAGAGCTGAACATCAAATCTGCACTGAGTTCCTGTGAAGGCAAAAAGTAGGAAACTGGGTAGTTATTCCCCATGGGAGCATGGAAAGCCCCATGGGAGAGAAACCCAGAAATAAAAATATATGATTACAAAAAGTATGCACTAAAATGAAATGTTGCTCTGAAAATGAAATGCTTCAAAATCTTGTTATTTTTTTTTTAATTCCATAAAACTAATTCCTATTTGAGAAAGGAGATTCTCTGAATAATCCAAACAATTCTTTCACTGTAGCAATGATTATTATCCTATTTAAATAAAAGACCTGTGTTTCTGTAGTAATTATCAGACCATATCCCTAATTAATTATTACTCAAAATATCTGTTAAAATTCTTGCCAGCCATTTAGAAACAGGCACAAATTATTCCCTTTGATCAGACTTGCATTGCTAAAGGCACATTAAAAATACAGAGGGAATCTGGAAAAGCCTTGCAAAATTGTCCATAAAGCCAGAATTATGTTAACTACTGCAGCAGCCCTTACTCTGCATATTCTGAATTTGATTGCATACAAAGGGAATTACTCTCTTTGGACAAGAGGTCAATCCACACCCTGAACATTAAGTTGTGTACAGCTTAAAAGAAAACAATTGCCTGCTAATTTGAATACATAATGAAGGAAAATAAAGATAAAAAAAAGTAAGACTACAGTGGGCTTCAAATCAGCTTACCCTTAAACAGACAATACCAACTGCACAGATTCTGAAAGGCTGAATACAACTTCTGGATGTTTAGCACACTGCCAAGTAGTTAATGAAGAGAAAAACCTGGCCAGAGGAAGTGATGCTATGCTTCCAGTCTTACAAAAAACTCTATGGATCTTTAATTCCCATGAACAGAATCTCAACTTTTTAGTGATTCCTGTGAAAGACCCACGACAGTAAAGATACATGCTTTTCACAGTTCTAATTTGTGATGCTCCTGTACTCAGTCTTCAAATTTCTGATGTTTCTTTCACTAACCCTTCCCTGGAGATGCAATTTCTATGTCAGAGTCCTCATTTCCAAGGAAAATATGAGGATACTACCTGTACATGTTTTCATCAGAGCTTTGAGACCAGTTCTAAAAGGTACTACAAAACCAGATGTAATAGGTTCTGTGTAAGAGCTCAGTGTCATCAACTTACAACCAACATGAAGTCTTCTTTATGCAGTTATTTTGCCCATGTCAAGATAGTCACAGGTAAGTTACTGAATAAATTCCAGCACTCTTTTAAGTGAGCACGAGTAGACCAAATTCAAATATGATATATGCCAGGGATGTAGTTGTATTAGACAGCAATTGCATCTACCTGGGTCAAACTCATTTCAGTTCAGAATTTAGAAAAAAGGCTGAGCACTGCAGATGTTTTCCTGCCTTTGAATGATGCAGCTCATGGGAACCAGGAAAGCAGACTTTAAACCATGTATCATCCTGTTCACACGAAAAAAACTTCTTTGTTTTCCAAACGCCTCAGTTCCTCACAAATACCCTCACAGTCTCTCACAGAACCATAGATTAGATACTTAAGAAACCAAACCCACAAAAAGTACTGAGCCACGATGCTACCCCTCATTTACCTTTTAGATCTTCAGATTTTTTTTTAAAAAACAACTAATGAAAATATGATTTATGGAAAAACCCAGTGAGATTCAGTATGAACAAGAAACTATTTTGCCATAGTTTATTAGGCCAACTATTGATCGCAGCAAGAAGAACTCTGTTTTGTATCTGGTTCAACAAGACAAAGCCAGAACACCTCTGAGGCTGTCTGGAGGTCCTGTTTAATTATGCAGATGTTTCAGACTCTACAACTAGCTCTGTATGCGCACGGCACAGCATGTCTGCAATGGTCAGATCCCTATTTTAAACCTAGAAAGGAGAACAACAAAGTGTTAATGCAAAAAATATTTTAATAATTGTCTGCTCAAGAAAATGGTTGAAGGCCTGAACTGTTAAGCTAAGTACAAAATTTTGAAAGGACTATTTTCCTCTGGCAACAGTTTCATCGCAATAATGTAGTCATGAGATTTCTTTCAATATAGTCATGCACATGAATCAATCTGGAAGCATGCAGAACTGCTCTAAAAAAAAACAAACCAAACCAAAAAAAAACCACAAACAAAAAACACAACAACCAAAAAAACCCTGCAAAAACCCACCCTAAGCCTAACACAAATTAAGGGGCTTCTCTCCCTCTGCTCCCCAGCGCCCTGTGATATGCACATGTGATGCTAATGGGAGTTTTGTGCACTTCAAGAAAAGCATAAAAAGTAATTCCCATATGCTGCATTTGCCACAGGGAATTTGTTACATTCACCGATGTTAAATTAGGCCATTGTGTATACACTTTAGAAACAGAGTCAGGCCATAAAAACTCCTACATGTTATTACTTGAGCACTCGTTCCTCAGATTGTCTCTTTGCTGATATTAAAGTCTGAATGTTGTTCATCAGAGAGTGACTGATAATAAAGAAGTGATTGACAAACTTATTACTTGGCTTTAAAAATAAGTTCTCCCAATTCAAAAGATTCTTCTATAGTTCAGAGAGACACAGCTCGTTCTTTGTAGTAGAAGGCTGTAATTGGCAAAGAAAATACACAGAGGAAAAAACAGACCTGGTTTGTATTTGAACGGTGTAAATAACTAGACACATGGTTTTGCAAATATCTAGCGCAGCGCAGAGAGGGCAGCACGGGCTAGGTGTGGGCTGGGCCGCAGCTGCTTCCTTCCCCTGCTTCGCCACCAGCCGAGCAAGTAGGGTCGCCCCGCGGCACCCTCTTTGCCGCCGCCATGTTAAAGTCAAGCACGCTCTGTAGCACCGCAGGCTGCTGCTTCTCATCCGGGCAACCCCCCGGGGTCCATAACCTTGTGCCTTCACAAGCCTCACAGCCAACGGCAGGGACGTGATCCCATGTCCGTTCAACCTCGGCACGAACGCAAGCTGGTGACACAAGCGGTGACTGCGCTCCTCCGCAGTCCTCCGCTTGCTCCCAACCCCTTCCCTGCGGCCCGCAGACGGGAGCTGGGCGAGCCCCCGCGGCCTGTCCGGCACGCCGCCGAGCGACAGCAGTGACGGCAAGAAGGGCCGAACACGAGGAGACGATGGCACTGGCCTCTGACCGCAGCGGCACAGGTCCATGCTGCCGGGGCTCCTTGCGCCGGAGCAGGGCGGGTCTAGCAGCTGCCGCGGAAAGGGGCAGGCCGCAGCCTCGACGCCTCTCCGTGTCACGCTTCTCCTTCCCGGGCGAGGGCTGGCGACCGCCCGACACGCGGCCCTGCCAGCGGGAAACTCTTCCCCACTTCTGTACCTTTATGCTGCTGCCCGTTTAGCCCCCTGAAGCAGTCTGCTGTGAGGCGAGCCCAGCAGCAGTGCTGTCACCAGGGAAGCAGCCCGCGCGTGGAGCGGTCCCGCAGCTCCCGCTGCAGAGACGCACAGAATCCTTTAGTGCCAAGGGCCTAACTGAAGACTGCTTTTTGATTCATCGGGCTCTAAATTAAGGTCAGACTTGCTCATTTTTCACTTTCAGTGAACTTTTTGCATTAGGTACCGAACAGCAAACACACCAGATGTCAAGCATATAGACTAAACCTCAGCAGCTCCTTCTCTTAAGCACCAGCCTCTGTCGCAACAAGGTCACCAAGATTTAAACAGCGGATGAAGAGCCCTGCTCGGCACAATCTGCTGCCGGAAGGTAAAGCAAGTGCGTGGGTGTTTTCAGGAGCTCAGGCAAGCAAAGGCTTCAAGTCTCCTGAGCTTGGGATAATTTGCTGAAATTTGCCTCTTAATAATTCTAGACACTTTAAAGAAAAACAGATGAAAACAAAAACTTATTAAGAGCTGTGCTATGGGATAATGCCAGCTGGTTTCACAAGCTTGGCTCTGTATTTTCCTTCAGAATAACTGAACAAATAATCTTTCTCAAGTCTCTTACCCACCTCTCATTTTCTTTTAATCCTAGGCCAAATCAAAATCCCCCTGCGAGCCTCGTGCTGCTAACCTTCAATTTCTGTCAGCGTGGTTTACCATCAGACTGAAACCCTCTGTCACGAACTTACACACCGCTACCAAGAACAGCTGCTTTTTTTCTAGTTGACCTTTTAAACTATCAAATCTCTCTTTTTTTTTTTTTTTTTAAGCCAGGGTCATCTTTCCTCCCCTTCCCCTAGCCCTTTCTCTCTTTCACCCAATACGCACAGGTAAGTTTAAAACCACGTTACATATATTCAGCTGGCCCACCCTCTTGGACTCACCTGTCTTCAAATAAACAAAAACCAAAACTGCTGTTTAAGATATCCATTGCCTTTCTGTAGCTACCTGCCTACTTACTGAACTGCGTTTTACTTTCCTTTTGGATGCTAATTCACATATTAGTACCTGGATGCTTAGCAAGAACTGAACACACTTTCCTTTTTGCTCTGGATTATGAAGGAGTGTTGCCAATAGCCTTTGAACAGTATTTAGCTGCATACGTACAAAAATTAAAAAGGACCTTATATTTCCTCAGACTGCATAATACAAACAGCATTCCTAGGAAAGTCAGAGGCTATAACAACATAATGTTGCTTAGGACTACAAAATTGTAGCTACATCTCAGCTAGCAGCATACTTCAGATTTCATTCAGGTGAAGAAAAATCAGGCTATGCAATGATATGAAGTAGCTCTGTCACTACAGGTTCTGGCCTGACCTATATTTCTGACTATTTGACTACCACTGCATTTACCCAGGAAAAGGTTTTATCTTTGGAGTGGAAATCAGTACAGATGAGTACTTTCCTTCAACATCGGTTACACAACAATGATGTACTTCTGAAAGAAGTAGAGCCTGTTCCGTGTCTGATTCAGAATAGGACAACAGTGTTTTTCCTGAATCCTTGCCCAACCTCCAAATTGTCTTTAGAGGGTTACTCATGCTAAGAAAAAATCCACCACTATCTTGAAATTCAGGTATGCAATCGAGCAATTTCCATGACATTCAAAGTAAGTGGAAAAATATGCATATTGATTTCCTGTTTTGGCAGTATTAAGATTTATTTACTCTTGATGTTATAGTGACCTCTAGTTTGTCTTGGTCAATACACACCTCCCAGGTTGATAAACCTTAATATTCACCTCCATGCGAGTCAATACCCACTTCATAACATAAAAGCTATCCCGTGGGACAAACATTAATATTCCCGAATAGCTTCAGACGCTCACCTCTTTCTTCTCTTAATATGAAAGAGGACTGAGCCTGAATGGCTGGTAATACTGAAAAAAAATGGCAATGAATTCTAACAATCTAAAGAATGTGCAAACTGTGCTGTTGACCTTTAGCAAAAAGGACACTGGATGAAATAATCATTTAGATTTGTGTATTAGAGAAGAGACAGACTGGTTTTTACAGTATAACCTCAAATTTGTCCTTGTGAAGATCATCTACAACTAAAAATTCTAGGTACAACCAGTCTGCTTTCACCTGTCTTTCTTCTTGTGCTGCTTTTCCCAGAAGATATCAATAACTGGGATGGGAAGTTGCTTTCCTGATACTAGTGTTAACTTCTTTCTCATCATAAAGCTCTTGAAAACTGTTTCTGGATATAACGAATTATAATTACCAGTGAGCCTCCTACAGAGACAACTGCAGTCTACAATAAAAACTGGGAATTCTGTCATTATGCTTCTCTTTCAGCCATTTTGTAGGCTGCCTTATCACTGGAGATACCTCAGTCACTCCAGGCGGTGCTCACTTCTGTAAAGGAACTTAACTGAAGAAGAAACTAAGTTTCCTTGTAACATACAAGAAGACTGTAGCACTAAACAGACTCCAATTTGAATGACTGCTACTGCCATTGAAATGTCAGCTTTTTTCATTGTTTACTACAGAAACATTTGGGAATTTGGCAGTCCCTTCATATACTTCAGCTACTCAGGTAGAGACTACTGTGGGATGTTTTTTTGTTTTTTTTTTTAACAGCAACTGCTGTCTGTCTCAGTGTGCAATGAACTGGCACTAGGCCAGGTTCCCCAGTGTGAAAAAAAAATCTTTTAGTTAAAGAGAGCTGTCAGTGTAACGAAACTTTCTGATGAGCAATTCCTCTGTCTTGTGAATCTTCTGGTGGGAAAAAGCCCCCTGCAATTGCAGCAGCTGCTCCAGCCCAAAAAGGACCTACTGCAGCAATGTGGACGGGGGAAAATGTGTTCTGGTGCCCAGCAGACCTTCAGTTGCCAGAAGAGCTCTGAAGCTATTAAGAAATTGTTTATATTAGGATGGAGCTAACATATACCGGGAACTGGATCAGTGCCCAAGGCTGGGCTGAGCGTAGTGAAAAGCTACATCTATCCTCCTGCACTTCTCCTGTATGAATGTAAACTGCTGTCTTCACATTTGAAAGTGCAACATTTTTAATAAAATACACTTTGTAGAACCAGATCCAGTTCTGCTCCATCAGTCCATAAAACTGTGTTCACAGCCTGGTCTGTTATAGGTACAACGCACCACACTGTTTTATCAAATTTTCCTGCAAATTATTTGGGTTGTTTCCAGATCTATCTTTACAGTGCATGCTCAATCACATCATTTATTTCCCAGTTAGAGTACTAATGAAGTTTCAGAAGTCTGTTCTAGTTGCAATCTTACTTTTCCTTTACACTAGTAATATAGTGCAAGAAACTCTTCAGTTCATCTTTATGCTGATTACGGCATTTTGTATTTGATGGGTCAGCAGCAACAAAGACATAACAAAAGAAGTTAAATAAAATTCAGCAAGCATTTGTAGGTATGCATTCTTTGCATGTAATTAAAGCTACATACATTTCTTTTAGGAGAAGTATTACCTGCAATATTGCTAACACCTCACCCTAAATTATAATAGCTGCAAATCAGATAGTGGAGTAAATCTCATTTTAAAACTACTTGATTCTATGTAAAGCTATTTCACTAAACTTTAACACTTATATTGATTCTTCAGAGCAACAAGAAAAATAATCAAATCTGAACTGCAGTTTAATAATAAGTCCCACTGCACACGGCTGAAGCAAAGTCTTGCTCTTTAAAATTGCCAAGCCAATGCATAAGATCTTCTGATTGCCACAAGCTGTGCTTTTGCCCCACTGCCACAATCCCTGACTGAAAGCTCTTCCAAAATTATTCCTGAGATTAGGATACCTCTATTAATCTCCAGTCTAAAATTACCAACAGGCAGTTCGGATACTTTATTTGTGCACCACCACTATTTTGTGCAAATTCTTCTTTCCCAGAATGGAATGCGCACTGGAGCATTACTATTTCACTCGCTGTCTTCATTTCACTACGCTATGCCACACAGGCTTTTCTACTCTCCCATAGAAAGAGGAGCTTTCTATCCTCTTTGTTGCAGCGATACTTTTGGCATCTGCTCTAGTTTCTGTCATTTATTTGAGGGCACGGGTGACCAGAGTCACAGGGAGCATTCCTGCTGAGATGGCAACTGTACCTTGGGCACCAACGCCAACCCCTTCCCTAAACATACTAGAAACACACAGCCTGACGCTTCCGAGGGTCTCACTGCTGTCTCACGGCTGTCTAGCAGCCCAGTGCTAGATTCTCCTCCTTGACATCTGTTTTTATCACATGGCTTCCAAAAGCATGGGTTAATTTTTCTCCCTGCATCACTGATGAGACTCAGAGACAGTGTCACACCTAGGGATATCTAAACTCATAATATAAACTTGCCAGCTATCCTATTTCCCTCCTAACAAAGCCGATTCAACCTCATGCGGTTGGCACTGTGTGCACGTGCCAGCTATTGTGTTGCTGACATTGCTGCTACTTCTCAACTGAAAAATAGGAGCTTTTAGCTGTTCCAACGGTATGCTGATGGGCTAGGCTTTTTACATACTTGAATTCTATAGAAATGAAAGAACCTTCACATAAAGTTGAAGAAAAAACAACAAATTATACAATATAACAAAGTCTGACAAGCACTGTTATTCCCACTTTTCAATAGAGAAAGGAGCATACATGTGTCTCTGAATGTAGACTTTGTTACTTCAGAAATCACCAGGTGATGATACATCTACGAATTTTCAATGAAGATGGGCTTGTCCCTTAAATATCAGTACCTCAGGAAGAGATGGTATCTGCTGATTTGGGCTCCTTTTTGAGACATACGAAACTGAAGTTCAAGGTTCTATACCAACACAGAGTGGGAACGTTTGTAAATCATGACAGTTTTCATGCGGGAAGACACCATCTCTTGCCCTGATGCAGATGCACTTACATGTTCTCTTTCTGGCACAAGAATACAGGAGTCTGAAGAAATCCTTGTAGTGTTTTTTTCTGTGATGTGTATTTCTGAGCACAAGTTGTGACGTTAATCTAATGTACGTCTCTCTGCATTAACTTATCAGCAAATTCTTCCTGAAACATTGCTTTCCCAAATCTGAGTACTGGAGGTTAGAAAGTACCTAGAATTTCTGCATATAATGTGTGTTTGCTTTTATGCTTGGGAGGGTAGAAGTCTAAATATTGGAAAGGTCCATAAGTACTGCAGCCTGGATTTTTTCTAGAAAGCTATCACACTCCAAAAAAGTCTACAGTCACACACAAAAACAAAACCTGTAGATTTCATCTGCTGAATGCTGGCACTAGTGGCTGAAACACAAGAAAAAGCATAATTAGAGAATTGTTTTCCCCATGCGTTTTTATCACAGAGCTTGGAGGAGTTGAGAAATCCAGTAGCCCAGGAATCTGCTGTGTAACTGCTTCCTTATAGATCTGCTGCAGTCTGCTTTTTCTCTGTTCTCAAAGCAATCTTTAAGGATCCCATAAATCCAAACACAACTAAGAACAGCCTCAAGCCTCATATTCAGGTCAGAACTATTCCAAGGAGGAGCAGGTAAACAGGGGAAGACAAAGGCTGCATAAAACCTTTACAATCCCCATACAGCATCTCTGTCAGAATGTAAAAAACAGGAATCTGGACTGAAATTCGCTTCCCACCAGAAGCACATTATTTTACTCAGAGTTACCATTATACTCAGATAATTAAAATAAATTCATCGAGAGCCTTCAGAAAACTCCCCTCAACTTTCTACAACGTTTTACTCAGAAAGAGAGGCTTTCAAAAGAGAGGTGCTTTCCACCACAGTTTCTTGGTGCCCTGTGAATTTGTGCATAACCAAAACCGGACGCGGGCTGCCCTCCAGTTTTCCAGGCAGCTCTTACGGCACTTGACTCCTCCAGCAGCTGTTACCACAGCAGGCAGTGCCACCGGGGTATGAAGCTGAAGATAATTTTCATCTCAACCAACCTGACAGATTCATTTAGAGACTTTTTCTAAATCCCCAAGAGTGTATACCCGCTGAAATGTTTCCGATGGAAAATCTATACGTAGACACACTTTGAAAATATGATCATGCTCGGGGAAGAGGCTGAGAAGTGCCACTGTAGTAAAAGAACCTCACCAGGAGTAACTACCAATCCCTCCTCATTAGAAGAAAATCAGGAGGAAGAGTGGTAAGTGACATGAGTAGGATGGATGTGACAATGTAAAGAAACATTTTTCTTTAACTATAGCTGCTTAGAAAACTGGAATCCAATTTTGTTTTAGTTCATTGATGTTAAAAGGAACTCAGAGGAATCTGAGAAGAGAATTCTTTGTTCCCAAGTTGTAAAAAGTGGCTCTAATAAATATGTTGGCACAGAACCATAACAAGAAGAAGAAGAAAATCCACTTAAAAGTTAATCACAAGTTATTTGTTATTTAATGTGTTCATAAAAGTAGCCTGCTGAGCCACAGAGGAAGAAGTCCACATTTAACAAGGTTTAATATGGTACCAACCTCTGGTCTCCAGGGCTGAGAGCAGAGGTCAAGCAAAGGGTACAGATTCTACAACACACAATGCAGAAAAAGCAGAAGGGTTGTGGCTCTTCCTTCAGTAAAGCAGTTCTAGAGGTTACTACATCCCGCCCCGCAGCACTACTTCCAAACGCCTAGGAGCTGCTGTGCACAGTCACTTCAGGGCTGAAGACTCGAGGCAGGTGTTACGCGGTCTGTCCCTTCCCTGCTGAAGGGGCAGAGCACAGCAAAGCACTGGCAGATCCCATTCTTACAGCAAATTCCAGGGTCCCAGGAGTTCAGGGAAAGAAATACTGTAGACCCTAAGGCATGGTACAGCAGTAAGCTCTGTCAGCAGCACAACCCAGAGGCAGGGCAAGAACTGTTTTTGCTAAGGAAACATAGCCAGAAGTCTGCTTTTATAGTAGGGATACAAATCTTTGATACCAGAAGGTACAAAGTAACTTCAACACGCTCAATCTTTTTTGATTTATCTCCTGTAGGTATAATACAGACCCCTACGTTCTTTTCAGAGGATTTTCTAGTGGTAAAATACAAAATAATAAAAGAAAGCAGCTTTTATTAAAAGGCACATAAACAAAAGAGCTCCCGAATATCCTTAAAAGCAAATCTGAAAGAAAAATATTGAGGTTATATTTAGAGTAGTGCCCAGTACAGCATGCTCAGTTCTTGCTGGCATCATCTCTGCTGCTGAATTATAAACCTCTCCAAAACCAAGGCTGTAATTACAGCTGGGTGACACTTGAACTTTCCATGGCCAAACATTTTACAGAACATAATTTCAGCACGAGATTTCATGGCACACTGTAAAGCTCCGAAATTCTTCCATCGGCTTGGAATTTTGTGATCCTCTTTTGTCAAGACTGAAATGTATAATTATTGGTAAGTAATGATAAAAATGAATTACTTTCATTTTTGACAGCAGAATCAGTAAGATAGTTCACTCTATACTCTTGGTACTGAAGCAAATGATAGAGAAAAGTGGCCAGCAGTGTTATCTGTGATGTTTTGTAACAGTGATAGCTGCTGGTTTCGAGGAGAGGGCATTTCCTATCTCCTTTTGCTTTCAATCACGTCTTTTCATCAGTGATGACTGAACCTCAAAACCACTTGGAGATGGTGCAGATGTGCACTTATAAGCTTGGATGGTTATCTGGAGCTTATCTGAACAACTTGTAGCAGCAAAATTGTGATGGGAATTTCACAAGAACAGTTTTTCTGGTTCTTCCTTTTCCTCATTAGGTTCTGCAAGAGCTTGTCTGCTGCCGCATTCAAGACCTGGTCTCCTGTCTTGCTCCAGACAGAATATGAACCAAACCAGATCATTTCACCTGGTTTCCCAAGTGCCTCAGCAGATGTGAAATTAGCAAGATGGCAAGATGGTCTTAAAATAAATAAAGCCATTCTTAGTTTCTAGGCAAAAATCAGAAAGATAGGAAAGCCCGCAAGCTATATTCAGTTGTTTCTATCCTTCTTTCCCCTCTCTTCTTCCCTATGTATACCACAACATTAAGAAAAGGCAAATTCAGATCAGGTACAGGAAACAGCTGCTAAGATTTAGAGCAACTGGACTGAAAAATTGGGGAAAATGAAAGCCTGATTATTTGGGTCAGTTAGAATTGGTCAAAGCAAATCACTGGAAAACAGAATAGAGAGGACTATTTTGAACCGCCTGGAGGGCAAATAAGATGACCTAATGGAAGCATCCATTTCCAGCATCTAGGATTCCCTTGCACACTGAACAGCTTTTACTAGCACGGATGCGGACAACTGAAAAATCAGATACCCAGTGAAAACTGGTTTCCTTTCTTCTGGCTGTGCCCACTGAAAGCATCGCTACCCATTAGCAGGTGCTACCAGCTGGCACGGGTTTCTCTGAGACAGGAAGGGGCTGAGGGGCCCCGGCTCCCTCCCACGTTGCTGACACCCTTGTCTCAGATGACCCATTTAGTCCGGCTTGTAAAATCAGCACAAACTGGACCATGCCTCTGAAAAAACAACAGCAATAAAATGGCTTTCCTGAACACTTCAAACAGGTTTGGGTCACCTAACATATTTAGAAATTAAATGCCTTGCAGTATCTCCCTTATGTTCTTTTTGTTTTTGTTTTTAATTTTGTTGTGTTTTTTTATTTTTGTTTTGTTTTTGTTTCTTTGTTTGTTTGTTTTTGAGGAAACACATCGATTAACAGATATTGCCAAAGGCAGAATTTTTGCTTAACAGCTGTTCTTTCACTATAAAGAAAGCAGCAGAATACCTTACAGACAGAAAAAGCAACCCTCACTATACAGTGGAGTTAGATAACAAAGACCAAAAAGTTGCAAGAGTTATCAGCCCCTGCTACTCATTTTGTAAAAGTTCTTTTCCCTTTACACTGATTTTTCTACTCTGAAATGTGGAATGTAGTTCAAAATATCCCATGTGGCATGTCAACTCCATTTACCCACTGCATTTCTAATATGTTTTCTCCATACTCTTCTTTCCCATCACAGCAATTGCTGTATGCCACAGCATGCTATCATGTTTTATGCAGAATTTCACAGTGAATTCAATGGTGTCTAATGCCTAAAAAGAGCTGCCACAACACGGCCCTACCTTTTATTATAAAAGCATATACCCAGGGTTTTAGATTTGGTCTTAAAGAGGAACACTCCTCTAATTTCTATCATTCGTTTACACGCACAGGAGGGGGGTCCACATCAAAATCTCCGTTCCAAGTACCCATCAAACATTCACATCCAGATCTGAATGCAGATCTGGGATTTATAGCTGCTTCCTACTTTTAAACTGTTTGGAACCGATACGCTGCATTCAGTCATATATCCACAAGTGCAGCATTTGGACATACGGTGGAGCAACAGTTTGCCTAGCAGTCCTCAGAAGCTCATTTAGTAAAGTTTACAATATGAAACAATATCCATGTTTCTAGTATCTTGGATGAAAAATTTTACTTCAGGGTGAAAAGTTATATTGCTCCCCTATGTAAAAGCAGAAGCTGACAATCTGTTGCTCATCAGTTAGCTTCTAGTTTTATCTACATTCAGCTAAAAATTGAGCAACTAATTAAATGCCTAATTGACATTACGCATCCAATGTAACATGGTGCAAACAATGTAATCCCAGTTTATAAAAATAGTAAAGCTATTAAGAAAACAAACATTTTCACAATTTGTTAATTACATCCACCAAGATTTGCAGCAGAGTTTTTGCAAGGCAATTAATATGCAGGAGTTGGGAACCGGCCATACTATCAGCTTTGCAAACACTCTGTACTTTACAAAAGTCTTTTAGAATGGGATTGAAGAGGCAGTGTCTTTTACTTCACTGATTGTGGAGAGAGTACAAACAATTAGCTCAGATGGACATGAATCATCCTTGACGCGTCCAAACAGGAATTTGCCAAATTATATGCAACATCGGATCTGTTTCGTAGTGTGGGAAGATATAGTTTTAATTACACAATTATTTTTAGTTCTTATTGCACAAAATTGTTGCTCCAGACAATGAATGCCAACTATTATTGTGGTGTTCCCTAATTTTTGGGTCTTACTTGTATTATTAGCAAAGAACCTTAACAAAAGGGGAAAGTGACTATTTTGACTTTTATTTTACATGCAGCAGTATTCAAATAATGGATTAAGATTGGTGTTAGATGAACCTGAACAGTCTCAACAGGTTCACAAGCAGTCATTTGCTCCTCATAGTTATGTGTACACTGAGTATGTACCTTTCTATATGGAATTCCAGTCTGAGGGTCAGGTGTAATTTCTTCCTTGTTCTCTTTCTCTCTTTCCCTTTAACACTTTGATTTGACAAAACAGAAACAAAGTTAATACTACATTAATTTCTCCATTTCTCTTTGGGCAGTGCAAGAAGGGTTGAGGCGGGAGGAGGAGCAGCAAACTTTACAGGCTACTCACACATCTTCATTGCTTTCAACTTTGAGAAGCAGATGCTCTGCATAGCAAGTAACAGCTCTCAAAACCATTCACTTTGTTGGCAGGTAAACTACATGGGCTGTTTGCATGTCATCTCTGGGTGATGAACCTGCAAGGTCACGAAAGGGCTGGTCTCCTGGACATCAGAGAGGGAAGGCACTGACCATCATGAGTACNAAAAAAAAAAAGGATGCACTGTCTGCACTGTCTGTATTCCAAAAAAGTGGTCATAGATTATAGGGTAGAGAGCTGCCACTGGCATCTGAAGATGATGCAAAAGAAAGACATCAAGAAGGGGCAATTGTGAATGAATGAGTTAGAATATTATTCTAGCAAGAAGAAATAATCTTGTCAAAGAGATGGAAGATTGAAAAAGACAAGGATCAAGGATGTGGGCAACATGAAGATGGGATCCATTTCTAACGGGCTGTATTCTACCTGCTGGTTGTATTCAACAAAAAGCAAATTTACCAAAATTGTCATATGCATTTGGATCAGAAACAAAGAATTTTTGAATCAAACATAACGACCCATTCTCTAATTGCTTTTTAGACTGGTTCAAAATAACCTTATAATGTGGAAAGCCACATGATACATACTACACGCACTCACATAGACAACATACATCATGCCTTGTTAACTTAACTGCATTTGGACCTGCTGTCTGCCCGTGTGAAATCAATGCCTGAACTCCCACAGACTTTGATGGGAGCAAGATCAGGTCTGCTATTTGTCACATCAGTAATTGCTACATGCATTAAAAATTAACAATCTAATTTGAAGGACTGCCTTGTGGTCTGAAGCTTTATTGGGTTAAAAGCAACACTTCCAGCTAGAAACATGGTTTATCTTTTGCTAAATCCACTGCTTCCCATTACTGCTAAAATGAGATCTCTCTCCCATCTGCAATATATCATCTACAAAGTCCCTGATCCAATGATATACTCCCAGAATTTAAAGTTTAGACTGATGTTTTGCTTGAGATAATACAAAGCTTTCCATTCCCATCAGTAGAAATTCATGCCCTGTCAACACAAAATTGACTGTTAATGTACTCAAACAATTTAGTTGGGAGAAAAGACAACTAATGCAATTATCCCTGAATGGGTTAGATATTAATGTCTCTAGAGCATACTAAGTGTCCAAGAAGCCAACTGTAGCGTCTTAGAAATAAACCCTTAATCCCCCGCACCCCTCTATAACAAAGAAAATAAAACTAGCAGTTTACAGAGAGGTAAAAAGCCAGATTTTTATCCAAATTAATAGACTATTACTTTCTCCTTTCTTCTGAAAATCAGCAATGCATTCAGAGGTAACAAAATGCACTGATCTTTTCTAACACAATTTACAACTTTACAATCATTCCACTCACAAAACTGTCCTACTAACCTCCAATTAATATTCCACAACCCAAATCAATACAATCATGACCTGAAAGTTTTTTTGTCTTGAATATTTTTTACTTTGCTGTATTAAAAATAGAATTTCAGAATCAGGTAAGAATCTGGAGTGAAAAAGGAAACAAATTAAGTTCCTTATTTATGTTGCTATAATATACCCTTAACCTTATGTTTTGCATACATATATACACATATAAATGCTTGTACACGCAGTGATGTATTAGTAGCTACACAGATACTTCAGATATAAGGTTCCAGAGTAATCACTCTACTTCTTAAATTGTAGTAGACAAAATAAAGTGGAACCAGGCTATGTGCAGGTGGTTTGATTGAATCAGCTGCTAAAACCCACAGCCAGTTCTCAAACTGTCTACTTAACACTGCCTCCAACAAGCCCTGCTGTCCCACAGTGCCATGCCATCTGTGCGTGCTTAGTGTGCAGCTTTTCCTCCTCCTCTTTCACATGTTTAGATCATACCCCAAAGCCTCCCTTTCCTGGCCCTCCTCCCAGGGTAGCTTCTTAGCACTGTGGAAGCCCACAAGCACAGGATAAAGATACGGCACCCTCCGACCTGTAATGGCCACGTTTCTTCACGCAAATCCTCACCCTCAGCTGCCCTCCTAGATTTTTGGATTACTGTTCTAAATTGCAGCATATTAAGCTATCATTTAAAATAATAATAATAAAAAAGAAACACATCCGAAATTGCTGAGCAGTAATTATGGAGATGAGCACCATAAAGATTAAAAAAGTCAGGGGTAACACTGGGATGTGCAAAGCACACTCACACGATTTTGCATGCTCAATTCCCAGTGCTGTAGATGAGTGGAGAAGACTCCCAGGATACAGTCAGCTATTGAATTAAAAGTGCAGAAGAGGTAAGGGTTCTATATGCTTTACACAGTCCGTACATAAACGTACTGTGAGTTTTGACTATTGAGTTTTTACTATTGAGTTTTTATCACCCTAGCAACATAGACTTAACTTCTGGCTCCCTGACCTGTCAAGAAGGACGTTACAGCTTTGTTTCCTGAAGAAGAGAGGCCCACGCATTCATACAGTCTTCATGCCTCTGTCTTCAAGAATTTTGGACACACTACTCAAATTTCAACCAAATTTGATAGAGATCTCACTGTTTCATGAATGTAGAAATCTGGGTAGAGAAGGGAGCCCCAGCAGGATGAACAGCTGCAGAGTACGTCCACACTTCATCAGGCTCCAGAAAAATCTGCGTATGCAGCTCCAGGCAGAGCTCACCCCAAACCACAGTTCAGCCCCAAACCAGAAATCCACAGGAAAGAGGTTTCTTTGTGTAGTGTGGCTGGAGTCTGTGGGCCACTGGCAAAGGAGGGGTCCCAGAACTCCAGTCTGGCCCCTGAAGTTCCCAGAGTACCTGATTTAGGAAAAAAGAAAAAGGAGGATCCATAGGATTCAAAAGGATGGAACTTCAAATTAGATCATATTTTCTAGTACAATTTTTCTTTGTATCCAATAATTGTCATTGTGTGCCCTCTTGAATAAAGGCTGTAATTGACCATAGGTAGTGAGAAAGAAACACCTCTGATTTAATCCTGGGTTTTTCTCTCCCTTATTTTTCAACTTTTTCAGCAGCAACAATATTACCTTAATAGCTAAATGCCATACAACAACTCATACTTCAATAGAATGAAAATCAACCCTGAACACACCAGCAACTTTATAGGAAAAATGAGGAAATGTAGAGCTCTCAGTAAGGCTAAACAAAGTATCAAAACAGATTAAGGCTTTCTGTACATGCAGAAAGCCACTGCAATAAGTGTGCAATGCTTCACACTCCTGTGTAATTTCAGATATTAAATTCAGGCAAGCAGAATTCTGAAATAGTTAAGTGAATACTTGTGAACAGGTTTCTTTACACAAGAATGAAACATAAGTACAAAGCCAGATACTTAGAAGAGATCGGAATATCCAAAAAATCTCCTGAGTAAATTGTCCACAGATCAACTTTATTGGTTTTTGGGAGTGGTAACGTCCAAGAGGTCCTGTATTAACCAAACTCTGCTTCGGTAAAACCCATAGTGGACACTCACTACAGCCTATAAAAGCAGACTGGGACTAATCCTAAATACTTCTGGGTTCTTTGTATATGGTTTGTTATTTGGCTGACTAAAAACACTAATGTAACATCAATTGTTCCAGAAAAAAATACTGCAAACTTCGGTGGCAGCACAAACAACAAAAAAAGGTCTGTTCTCACGGCCGTTGACTCAATCTTGAAAAGTAAGGGTTTAGTCCTTCAGTTCATGTGAAGGGGCAGAGAAAGCAGTCTGCTACATCCCTGCCTGCAAGACAGGGATAATAAGGTTCACATTCTCCTGGTTTTCTGTCTCTCTTGTCAACGTAGACTGTAAACTTCCAAGATAAGACTTGTTTCTTGTTGCTAGCAGAATGAACCAGATAAAGATTCAGCTGTCATATAACATCCTTTAAATGCTTTAAGTTAAGGATGCATTTTAAAAAGCGTAGCTGTACTAAACTGAATTTCTTAGGTTTCTAAAATTGTGCTGGGTACCTTCTGAGAACAGCTTTATCTAGGAGGTAAGTCATTTGGTCTTGAGTAAAACCTAGATGTACCAGGCTTATAATCTCTATAGGATCCCATGTGTTATTTATAACCTCTGGAGAAGATGAAGTAGCATTAAAAAGTTAGAACAATTTTCACAAACTCAATTTCCACACTGTCAAATCACATAACCCACCCAAATCTTTTCTGTCTACATTTTTCTTGTTAAAGGAGCAAAAGCATATTGACAGTCCAACGACTTTGATATGGGCAAACAAATAAAAGTGGTAGGAGGTTAAAAGGGAGTATCATCTCTCAAAGCCAAAAAAAAAAAAAAAGACACTAACCAAAGTTTTAATCACACAGTCTTGGTAAGTAAAACGGGTTCTCCAGCTGAGCTGGTGCCAGACAGTAATGCCAAATGGACAAAAGTGAAATGTTAAGACTGAGTATAATGCAGCAGAGGAACTCACAGATCTGAAATTTAGCTTTGATACAAACGTAAAGAAAAGCAGAAAAAAAAATAAGCCACACATAGCAAAAAAATCAATGTACCTCACAGCAGGATATCCTGACTTGGCAGGATATCAAAAATGCAAGTAATACTTATTCTGTGCACTCCCTTAACATAATCTGTGCTACGGTTAACTTCATTTTACTTAGATAACTACTAAGAGAATGCATTAAAGTCTGATGGCATTTCCATGTAACTTCACGCACGCTTGACTTGAACAACATGGTAGTTAAGGTACTCCTCTGTAACGCTATTTGTGGTATTTTAGGCCAAAAGATTGTTCTGAGCTGCTCAGCTGAACACCCACGAAGGCGGTGGTTCTGCCTGAGACTTTTGCTGCATTCAGAAGGACAGCAGCCCTTCCTGCTTGGGGAGGTCAGGGTTTGTTTTTATTTCTGAGTTCCATTAAAAATCCAGTCTACGAAGAATGAGGTATTGAAAGCAGATTTGAAATCTAATTGAGCATAAAAAGTTTGCCAATTTTCAAGACTGAGCGGAATCATATGAAATTCAACACCCACTAAATATTATTCCTCTCGACAGGCTGCAGGATAGAGTTTTAATGATTTTACTTCTTACACTGAGCCAGCAGATACCCAGATACGATCAGTATAGTTGCTATTTCTAATTTCACAGATTTTAAATTATTTCAAATATTAAAACATCTTTCACATTGCCAGCCAGAGGATACAAGGCAAAGGGAGGTTAAAAACAAGATCCACTTCGTGAACACGAGTCCTAATTCTCTGCTACTTTGCTCCTGGTTCTGGGATACTGGAGGGGGAGAAATGTACTTTAAAAACATCTTTTTTATGCTCCTAGTATGTCAGGTTTGTATACGAAAAGCAAAGAAAGTGGAAAAAAAAGGAAGTATTTGCAGAGTTGAGAGTATTTTCTCTCAACGATTTATGGAAAAAGCAACAGAAATCCCCTGAAAATGAGGGGGTGTCAACTCCACACAAATATTTCTTCTCAGAGACTGTGGAGCTTCTGAGTTGAAAGGTGCCTGCCAACATCATGCCATTTGCTTGGCAGGCCCTAGGGTGCTGCTGAGGACCTCAGAGGTTCTCAGAGACACATGGGTCTTGTCAGCTCCACTGAGGCCAGTTACCAAACATTACTCACCTAAAGACAAGAGTCTGGAGATTTTCAGATTCATCACTGCTATCTGGTGGTTGGCAGAAGGGAAGTTGGTAAGAACTCTGCAAGTTTCTTTCTATGGGTATTAAGGATTTAAAAATGCCTAGTTCCATGGCAGCCAGCTTTGTGGCTGGCTGAGGATGGCCCTAGGCAGCACGAGATGCCTGTCAGTATTCTGAGTCTCTTCTGGGAGCCTAGAGCCCAACAGAGAGGCTGCACTGCCTTGGAACATAGCTTGAAGTCCGCCAGGAAACTGTGGGAGTCGTACCATTTGTAAGAGGGCAGATTTCAATTAACTGAGAAACCTAAGATGCAAGATGTTCTGATTCTTGACTCACTTCTGCTTGTAGCAATGCATCACTTTGATAATATTAATATTTAATCAGGAATATGCTTATCGTTCTAGGCAGAAAGAAAATGGGCAGTACTCTGAATTTCTCATGCCTATTGTACGTGGAAAATATATTAGAACTCATTTTTTCATTTATGGATTAAGAATTGTATACTCTTCTCAGCACTCAGTATTTCACTTAGCAAAGGACAGCACTTTATAACTATTAAATGCACTGCCTTAGGGATGTGGTAACCCATTGACTTGACAAGTCTTTTAAAAAATGCTGTAGTCAAACAGCAAGGCAGGATACATAGAATTTATCTGATAAGCTGGAAAGTCCCTAATGACCCCAAGCACTTCAGGCAACACTAAGTATAAAAGTCATTTTGACGAACCTGCAAATCACATATAAATCAGGAGAAGATCTGTGTGTCCAAATGTTTTTAAAGGCATATATTTCCATTACGTTGTCTTCTTTTTCCCCCTTTACAATTCCCTTGATATGAAAATATAAGAAATCATTGTGTTAACTGATCTGAATTAAACCTTTTTGTACATTGTCTCCCTACCTCCTTTCTTATGGCTTCAATGTGAAAATGGCAGCCTTCGCTCATTTTCCTTTCCCATGCTTTACAACATGAGAGGTCAAATTTAAATTTGTAAAGGGGCAGACAAAAACGATGCTTTCCCACATGACCATGTCAATGCTATGCTTGTTC
Organism: Chauna torquata; assembly: GCA_013399475.1. Taxonomy (NCBI): domain Eukaryota; kingdom Metazoa; phylum Chordata; class Aves; order Anseriformes; family Anhimidae; genus Chauna; species Chauna torquata. The sequence goes on along the minus strand of VXAL01000598.1, from coordinate 391,838 downwards.
TGAAGATAATTTTAGCTATATGCTACATGCAGAAGTGATGGGAGTAACCTACATACCCTGTTCAGGGTGCTGGTGCCTGCCAGTCTGCTATTCCAACAATATTCTGTAATTAATGTTGAGTGAGCAATAAAGAAAAACCCAAGAGAAGGCAAATCTGCTTGTTTTCTTTTCATTATGGATGACTATGCAAGATGAAACCAGGAATGTTCTGACAGTGCAGCTAAGATCTGGAAACTGTACATCTGTTTTGATCATTTGGATCCCAGCATTCATAAAGATGAGCAGTTTATTATGCTCAGTGCCATTTGTCAATACATCTTCCCCTATTTGTCCCTGCTGAGATTATGGCTGCTACAAAGTTAACAGCTGGCACTAGCACTGACTGCCCAGGGCCAATTTATGGAACTCAGCTGGTAAAATACTGACCACTTCTGACACAAAAGGATGTCAATCTCCAAGCCATCCAACTCCCTGCCCTTCTGTTGCCTCCCTTCCTCCTTTTGGCAAGAGCTACTGCTGCGGATGCCGTCTGCCCGAGCTCTGAACTCCAGCAAGCCAGTAACTCTCCCACCCCTCCCACTCGCAGAGAGGCTTTTAGCCACTCGCCCCCCTAGTTCTGCTTCTGGCAGATGGTCTGCTGCATCTCAGCTGAATTTTGTGCCCTGGCTACACCATACCAGCACTGAAACTGCCCACTTAAAATGCATGCAGAGGTACAGAAGCCAGTTTGATTGCTGGGAGGGGAGGGGGGGGGGCTGGGTATAATTTTTATTTTTTCTATAAAAATTGCATACTAGATGCTACACTCTTTCTGCTAAAGGAACCTGTTTTAACAATTGCTAAGGGAAGAGTATGCTTAAAAATACATTTTTTTCCTTAGACTAGCAAGCTTAAAAGTATTGGTAGGCTTCCTATTCTGTCTTTCCCCCTACCCGTCCCGTAAACAAAATCTCCCTGAGTACCACTGAAACATTGTACTACAGGTGAAGTCAGTCCTCCTCCCTGTATATCTGGCCAAACTGACACATCTAGAGACATCTTGCCCGCCAGTCTGCCTTACTGCTGCACAGACTTACTGCCATACGCGTTACAATTAGTACTGCTGAGTGCTGCATGCAATTGAGTTGTCACTAAGAGAACAACTTGCTATATACAGCTTTACAGGTCTCTGTACCATTGGCATTTTAGCGTTGTGGTTTATATCTGTTAAACCCACAGCTGTGTCTGTACTGGTCCTTCCAATCCTGCTGTGTAAGAACTGCAGCAGGCAGTCACCTTCTGTGCTCCACCTTCCATGTTCTGGTTTTGTACATCGGCATCTTGCACTTCTAGATCTCTAAGACATCATCTGTTGGCACACAAAAGTGGACAAGATATACCAACTGCCCCCGGCTGGCACAGTTTATGTAATACTTTCTGTCACCTGCAATTCAGCTGGACCTATACAAATTAATCTGATCTCAGGATCAGTCAAAGTCTGCCCAGATTATCTCAGAGGAATTTTATTAGGTGAAATCCTGGTCGAAGTGAAGTAAAACAGAACAATTCCAATTAATTGTACTAGAGCTGGGATGTCACCAATGCTATTTTGATAGGGTAAGAGTATTAAAAAAAACTTCTGGACTCCGTGTCCAGCATGGTGTTACTTCGTTTCTCTTCGGGATGGAGTGCTACTTGTTCTTAAAATGTCACTGTCAAGACAACAAAGGACAAAATGAAGTACAAAAATGGCTTCTGTTTAAATGTCCTGTGCTGTCTACAACTGTCAACAATATCTTCTGAAAATGGACAGACCTAACCAGCTAATGTTTGAGAATAAAGAATCTCCAGCTGTCACTAACACATCTGAAATCAAACAGAAAAGTGTTATAACACCTATCTAGCTATTACCAACATGTGCTGCTTTCCCTGCTTGCTGAGCATGTCCATCAGGTACCATACACACATGAATTCGCAAGTCAAGCTCTTAGGGCATTTTCTCCAGTGCCTTCTCCTGGGTGCACAATATACCCTTCAGTAGACAGGGCACAAATAGACATAATCCTCCCCCCATCACAAAAATGGTTTATACTCACACTTCACAGAGGTAAATAACAAAACTTTCTGTAAGGCAATGGAAAATTGCCTTGTTTCTGCGTAGCATGTTTCTGTTAGTCATCTCACTCATGGGGAAGGAAAGTGCTCTTACAAAGCTGGTGGGACCGGAATGCCCTGCTTTTTCCTAGAGGATCGTGTTTGTATAAAGAATTTTCAATAAAATCATACTTGTGACAGCTTTGCGTTGCAGCTTTTGGGAAGGTTTCACAAGCTTGCCTGTTCAATAAATAATCCTTTGGAGCCACACGGTATTCAGAAAAGCTTTACAAGCTGGCAACCAGTATGCAGCGCAGCCATTATGAATAGACTTTAGGAGCTGCAGATCTTGCCTAAGCAGATAACAAAGCGTCATTTACTGGTAAACATTTGTGTAAATTATAGATGTGAGATGTAGATTTCCCTCAATGCTATTTTTTAATGCGGTTAAGTCTATCAAATGCTTTGAAGTGGTAGGATTTGCAAGAAAGGCCTTCTGTGCAAGAGAACACTGATTGTATTTACAAATACAACCTACAAATAATACTTTGCAGAACTGCATTGCAGGCAGCCTGTGGGCACATTGTTTATGTGGACTGTTTCGCTTCTGTTGTTACCTGAACACTGTATCACCAAAGAAGGATTTATTTTGCTCCAGTGAGGTACACAACAAACAAGGAGATCTCACTACCCTCCCAGGGAAGAAGATCCAGAGCTGAAGTTAGGCTAATTTGTCCCACTAACAGTCTGCATTTTCACCTGATGTCTTTGCAGAAGCTGAAAGCACTCTGGAGACAGCTCCAGAGACAGCACAAAGGTGGGAGGAGACTGTGCTGTGACATGAACAGTCCACAATGCAATTTTACTCCTATGGAAGGCGATGCACAAGCACAGGGAGCAGTAAGACACGCAGGCACTGCACGCTGTTATACTGCTCAAGGTATACAACCTGTGCTAGCAGCAGTTACATTGGGCAGCCATCTCAGAAAGAAAAAAATACCAGTACCAGACTAATAATCATTGGTCCTGACTCAAAGCTTCAAACAATGTCCAACACAAGCCTGTGTCTCAGTACTTAGGGCTCCTGAAGCTTGTTTTATGCAGATGATGTTGCTGCAACTGAAATCTATAAAATTCCGGAGAAGTCAAGCTTGTTCAAGCCTTAAAATAGACTTCCAAAACTGAGCAATCCAATTGCAAAGCAAACGTGTACGTAAATTTCAGACTAAATACGACCGCCTTGCTTTGTAAGCTTCAGAGAAAGATCAGTCCATTGGTGATAATTAGTCCACCAGCACTTGGATTGTAAGAAAAAGTGAACTGTTAACTGAAAGATGAAACTGGACAGAGGCATCAGCATCAGCAATCCAGTCTTTCTAAATGCCTCCTAAAGATGAGAAGGAAATAATGTATTAATCTCTAAGGAAACAGAAGATACCTTCATTAGCGTTCATTTCAGTAGTCGGTGCGTGACATTACTGTTGCATACATACAGACTGAACAAACCTTCTAATACAGCAGGACCAGATTCTGCCCCCGTAAACAAATTCTAATCTCAAGTCCAACTGTCTGGAAGTTGGCTACTTTACACCTTTCATAGTATTTATTACTGTACAGGTGATAAAGGGTAAACACATTTGATAGATATTTTTTATTCCAATATTTAAAAAACTACTAAAAAAAATTCAAAATTCCACTGTCCTCCCCACTTCTGCTCTTCTGTTCCCCTCATTTGGCTTACGAACTGCCAGCATAAGGTTTTGCAATGCGAATTTGTAGTGGCATGCAGCTGCACCACAGATAGCTACAGAAACAGGTAGAGTGCTTTTCACAGCTACATTTCTGAAAGTATTGTGATAAAAATACAGCAACATAAGAATTCTGGCTCTGACCCCAAATAGCTTTTTCCCCCCCATTAAGATTAGCACTCTTATGAGCAGTCCTAGAGACAGAGAGGAAATTCCCCCAGTAGTCAGCACTGGGGATCAGGCGCCCTTGGAACGCAATGGCCAAGATCCCACTGCCCTCTGTGAAATTAGTGGGCATTGACCAAAGGGCCACCAAACACAGTCCTCAGCGTTTTCTACTACCAGTGCTAAACAATCCACTTCAATTCTGCCTTCCCTAGCAAATACTTAGCAGATATGTACATTTGAAGCATGACATTGTACATACAATTTTCCCGTTGGGGAGAGAGAACAAACCATTTGTGACAGATGGTAGTCGTGCTGCTTAATGTGATACTGGAAGACACTTAGTTACACACACTTAAGATACAGTGACGGAAACAGCATATGGACCTAAACAGAAGAGAAGAGGCATTAAGCTTCAAACTTTGAAGCTCTTCCTTTGAAATGGTCTTGTTTTACCAGAGACATTTACTAAAGGAAGAAGCATTGTTTGCAGTGAGCCCTATAAAAGGATTCAGTAATTTTGAAAAAACAAAGAATTTTCTGACACATACTTTCAAGACGAAAGTGTACAGCCAGCCTTCAGATTTTTCATGCTGCTCTGTACTCCCGATACATCTCCTGAGCTATTTTTTAAACGTATGTACATCTTAAGGTCTAAGATCTAACATGAATAATAACTGAAATGATACATAATTAAACATTTTGCACATCAATGTGTGATATTGATGGTTTAAATATTTCATGACTAATATGTTCAACTAGGTTTAAGCCAAGCTACTGAGTTATTTCTCTCTCACCTCCACTGCCCTACATCTGAGAATATTGATACAGCTTTCACCACAAGTTGAAAAGACTTCAAATCTACTTCCTGCAAGGGTGGTTAAATAATTACTGTCGTGCTAAAATAAGGAACAGTCAGACAACACAGGATAAGGAAAAGACCTCTCTTTCTACCAGCATGGAATACACATTGCCCTCTCCTGCGCCCAGTTTTCAGTAACATGGTGGAGCTGGTGACAGAGCTCTTCGTTTTCAGGTCTAGTAGCCCAAGGTACGAACCCCCATAGTTCCTAGACCCATACCGCCAAGTCATAAAACCCGGTGCCTTCTGTAATGCCAACATTTACTTGAGCCCATCTACTGCACTCAGCTTAGTCATGCCAAGTTCAAGGCCTCTATGTTGAATAAATCAGTGGTTCAGAGTTTTCCCTCTGCATTTCTCTCCTTGCTGCTAATAACGTACCAGCGAATTGATCCTTAGGCTCAGTGAGTGAGATCTTTGTTTCTGAGGATGAGAGGGTCTGTCTTTGCTGATGACTCTTGTCTGGAGGTTGTTAAATTTGCACCCTGTCAGAAGATGTACCACATGTGAAGAGCAGGTAAAAAAAAGTCCAGTGACAGCAAAACTCTTCTTTAGGTCACTTGACTTTAGTTCTACTCCAATGAAACTTTTTCAAGTATTCTGGCTTTTTTCTTTCTTCTCATGCTGCATTTTTCATGACCTTTAAACTTGTAGTGTATTTTGAGGTATGCCTTTTGAACTGAATGCCTTTTGCCTAAAATGTCTTTTGAACTATTGTGTTTATTATACTTCAGTGTATCCAGAGGACTTCTCCTTAGTTCACAGATGAAAATATTTCCATTTTTCTCTTTCTTTTCCCTGGAAAAGTGCCAGCCCCAGAAACATACACAAGAGTTTCTCTTATTATCCTTTGAAGTGTAGTAAGATGCACAAATAAAGATCCATCTATTACCTCTGCTGCAGTATAGAAAATGCTGAAGGCCAAACCACAACATCACTTGCACCTCTATAACCTTCTTCAGAAGCATTAGCACAAGGCAGACCACTGTGAAGATGAAGTTATACCTTGAGAGATCTAATAAAGCAATGAAAACCGTGAAGAACGTTAACATCATAGTTCTGCAAATGTTTATATTCAAGACTGGTATTCATACTCAAACTACTAATCCCAGGATTTTCACAGAAGTTTGAAGGAGGTAGGTACCTAATTCCTTTTGACAACAGGATTCGGGAACCTAGTCCCTTGGTTAATAGTTTTACTTCAGGTGTTACCTGAAACACCCATAGGTACAGTCCAATAAACAAGGCAAACAGCATCACACAGTCATTCTTAGCACTAGTTAGGGAGATATGTATATTCTAAAGGGATTAACTGCTCTGTGATCCATTGTCAAAGCCGTATCATACACACTGCATGCTGTGCTGAGTATGCTGTCAATTGGTGACCATAAATATCTGCTGTAATAAGGGAGATACAGTCAGTTATACAGCTGGGATAGCGATAGAAGGGCACATTCACTGAAAAAAAATCAATTTTAATTAGGAAGACAATTATATTTTCTCCCAAAGGTTGCCAGGGTCTCAAGATTTATCTTTAAGGTGATGGAGAAGTAATCTTTTGCCATTCTGTATCTACTGGGTAGCACTGAACTGTGGAAATATTTCAGGTCCACGGGAAGACCATAAGGTCCCTCAAGGTCTTATAACCCAAGGCAATAAAAATCACTGGCACATCATTAGCCTGTCCCCTGCAACAGGGGTTTATGATTATATCCTTTGATTTCTCCAAGCAAAGATTTGTTCAGTTCATTCCTAAACTATGTAGCAGTGATTTGGCCCACACTGTTGATTTCATTCCTCTTTACAGTTGAGCTCTGTGCAAGTAGATAACCCTAGCTTAGCTACCATCTCCCCTTAAAACAAGGACAAGCTATAAAAACACTGAAATGCAAATCAAATGCCTAGCCACAGCAAGCTGCTTTGTTTGGGACTTTTATTAAGGAAATCTGTTCTACTAGCTGAGAAGAGAAGCTCTCCAAGTATTTCTGGAGCAGTAACTGGTTGCTGCCAAGCCTTTCCATTTAAATGAGGAAAGGGTACAGCAGAAATGGGCAGTAGGTATTTGCTTTTTGTAGGATTTTGCTGAAAAGAGAAAAATTCCCCTCAACATGTCACAGTTTAGCTGCCTAATTTCCTTTCCATGAGTCTTTTGTTAATTGCAACACCAAAACGCTACAGTCCTTGGTTTCTAAAGATGCCAACTGTAGAGCAATGGTCGTTACAGTCTCAAGTAAGAATTCTGCTCCTCTTACAGAGCATGCTTGATTAACGCATAGAACTAGAGCAGAAACCAGTGTCTCTGGGTTATAATACATCCTGATGTGTAACTATTATTATTCAATAGTCAGCCAACAGAACGGAATTGCTCTCATTTTCTTATGGTCTATGCCAAGTATTGGTGCTTGTGGGTGACATGCCAGTTTATCCAAGCAGAAAAAATCATCAAGGATTGTTCGTGTCTTTTCTGAGACATGGTACTTGCATACTGTTTGTTTCAATAACTCAAGATCAAACCCTGTAGCCCTTTCTCATGTGATTTCCTCTCTTAAACTCTTCTTGTGGCCAAAACACCCAGGTGATGGCTAGGAAGGCTGAGGGCAAGATGACTGTAAAGAATCAGGTTGCGTAATTTGTAACAACCAGCTTAAGAGAGTAGGACAGGGAGGAGAGAACAAAAAACCTCTTCCCTCAGGGACAAATGGGCATTTCTTCTTCGATCCTCCCTCCTCAGATCTCTCTCCCTTTCATTGCCTCCTGATGGTCATACTGACTTTGCTCTGAATTATAGATTGAGAGAATGGTTTGGGTTGGCAGGGTCTCTCAAAGTCCATCTGGTTCCACCCCCCTGCCATGGCAGGGACACCTCCACCAGCCCAGGCTGCCCGAAGCCCCATCCAGCCTGGCCTTGAGCACTGCCAGGGATGGGGCACCCACAGCTTCTCTGGGCAGCCTGTGCCAGGGCCTCACCACCCTCACAGTGAAGAATTTCTTCCTAATATCCAATCTAAATCTCCCCTCTTTTAGTTTAAAGCCATTACCTCTTGCCCTGTCTCTACACTCCCTGACACAGAGTCCCTCTCCAGCTTTCCTGCAGGCCCCCTGCAGGCCCGCAAGGCCACTGTAAGGTCTCCCCAGAGCCTTCTCTTCTCCAGGCTGAACAACCCCAACTCTCTCAGCCTGCCTTCATGGGAGAGGTGCTCCAGCCCTCTGATCGTCCTCATGGCCTCCTTTGGATCCGCTCCAACAGGCCCATGTCCCGCTTGTGTTGGGGCCCAGAGCTGAACACAGTGCTCCAGGTGGGGCCTCACCAGAGCAGAGCAGAGGGGGAGAATCACCTCCCTCGGCTGCTGGCCACGCTGCTTCTGACGCAGCCCAGGATACGGTTGGCTTTGTGGGCTGCAAGCGCACGTTACTGGCTTATATCCAACTTTTGATCTACCAGTATCTCCAAGTCCTTCTCTGCAGGACTACTCTCAATCAATTCTTCACACAGACTTTACTGAAAATGTGGACTGACCCAACTCAGATGCAGAACCTTGCACTTGGCCTTGTTGAACTTCACGAGGAAAATCAAGAGAAGGACAGACAAGTCCATTCCCAAATAACTTCCAAATCTAACTCAAGGAACTAAAAGAATCTTTTAGATACTTGCAGAAGCTGGGATGCTCACTACATGAGAAATATTGGACAGAACATGTATGTGCTCGCAGGTAAAGGTTATTTAACAGAAATGATCCACATAACCCACCTCAATGGAAAGCACAGTGTCTCACCCCAATGTGCTAGATTATAAACACACTATTCCTATTTTAAGACAGTATATTACCGTAGTCTATTTTATCTTACTGAACATTTCTCGATGTTGTTGCTTGCCTTTCCTCTACTGCCATTTCCTGCTTTCTCTGCAGTAGTTTCACCTCTGGGCAAACTTCTCACATTGCTTCGCGGACAAAGCGTCAACAGCTACTACAGCCTCATGCTTCTTCAGGGCAACCCACTGGAGTTGCTGTGTCAGCTTAGTAAGGTGGCCAGCAAGTAGCAGCCACTCTCATTCCTCCTGCTCCTTCTAGACTACTTGCAAGCAAACTACCCTGTATGTAACTAACGGAGTTGTACCAATAAACTCAGGATCACCTGGTACACTCTCATCCTTACTCCTTTGTCTGGTGTGGTCTTTACACCGTAAGCTTTTCAGGACAGATCTGCCTCTATTTTTTGTGTCAGTACAGTACACTGCATTCCTGGTGTAAGCCACTTTTGTACTGTGGTGCCCACTCTGTCTAATGAGGGAATGGATACAAATTCTGGCCAAACTACTGAAAAAACATAATTGCCCAGAGATTCATCAGTCTGCTTTGATGAACACCACCATTTGTAATAAAACACAAGCACTGGAACTTCCAAATCACTACTGGAAAAAGATCTGCCAAACTGTCACCAACATTCACATCTTGCTCTCCTCTCTACAATGGATTTCTGTTACAGACTTCAAACACATTCAGCTCTGAAAATAACCCCTTGATGTCAAGATCTCTTCAACATATGAAACAAGTGCAGGGCACATAAGAGAGGCACCGCATGGTTCTGTGGTTTTGCATATTCTTGCAGCAGCATTCTACTTTTTGAGATGCTGGAATTGCCAATGAGTGGCCCAAACCTGCAAGACCTTCCAGGGTGATCAATCTGCTATTTTTATGTCTTATTTTCTCTCTGAAATATATCCTATTATATATTACCATGGTAATACTGGTGTGGTCTTGTTTCAAGTTGTAGTGAAATATAAGAATGTTTCTGAACAATATTCCTGTGGCTTTTTAACACCACAGCAATTTCAAGCTGTGCAAAGCCTGCTATTCTATATACATATCTCCTAAAACTGTAAACACCTTCTTGGTCAGCTGTGACAGATTTGATCCTGAAATTTGCAAAATATCAGCATTTAAGGAGTGCTGAGAACACCTTACTTCCACCAACACAGCTATATAGTGGCTCAGCACCCCAAATCCGTGATCTGTGCTTACCCGATTTAAAGGACCAACCCAGAACAGCACTACTGTGCTCTTCGTGAGGCCTTTGAACAGTTTCAAACCCAACAGTCTTAAAACAGGCATAATTCAGCCATTAGCAAAAACGTAGAACATGCTAACATTGATCAAATATATACAATGAACTAATATCAGACTACATTTTAATGAGGCTATAAAATGATGCTCAGGACTAAAACCGAAAATACGCAAGTTTTGTTTCTATTTAGCTGATCCTGAAAAGGCCAAAGTGGTGTGAAAGTGACAGAGGGAAACCCATGGAGGGAACTCAGACTTCAGAGGGACTTTAAGAGATTAATTTCAATTGTAAATAAAAACATGCTTATTCTTTTCTGTAAAATGCTGGAACAAGCCTTTTGAAATAGTGTTTCATCATTATAAACACTGGAAGGCTTTCTGATTGAAAGAGATTGCATTCAGGGATGTTTTTATTATGCGATTTCAACATACAAACTTCAGAGTAAAATTCAATTTAATTTCAAGAAGCAATGAGAGAGGGTAAATTTAATAGGAACATATTGTTCCAGGCGTGCTCTATGCCAGCCTGCAGACCTTGAGCAAAGCCAGCCATCTGAAAGCAGCAGGGGAGGGAATGAGAGACAGAGGGAGGTAAAGAATGAGAAGGAAGGGGAGGAGAGCACAGAGAAAGAGACAGATAAGAGGAAAGCTCCTGTCAGATTTTGCTGTGATGAGAGAGAGGAGTTGAGCACTGTGGGAGAAAGAGATACAAGGGAGACTCTGAGCTGACTGCATATAAAACAAAAAACAATACATTTAAGTTGGGCTACAGTAGAAGTCCAAGACACTATCGAACTTTCACAAAGTCAATGGAAAGACTCCTCTAATTTCTATGGTGGCATTGCCTCAAGCTGTCAGTAAATACAAACCAGCCTTTGTCCCCCTTTTCTCCAGGGCCTGACGATGTGAAGGGGCTGTTGAATACAGAATGATTCAGTCTGATCCCCACTAATCAAAGTCATCGGATAACAGTGAGAGTGATTCCTCTAAAATTAAAAAGAGGCAGCTTTTAACTACGTGGGTGCTCCCCATGCCAAGCTGGCACACTCCAAATGAATACTGGAAGGGGAGATAGCAGGATAGGACCATGTACACCTAACCAATAAATCTTTCTAGAGCATATTGTAAGATTTCAAGGCATTAGAACAGAGCAATCTCTTTCAAGAGCTCTAACAGCTATGTTTCAGCAAGTTCCAGTAAAAAGAAGAAATTAAAAATTCCCCTAAGCCCTCTTAAGGGAGACACTAGCCTGTAAAAAGAGCTTCAGCACATCAGCTAACGATCTTGTTGCTGTTTTTTTTTTGTCCTTCTCCCCTTTCACTTCTGCTTTCTGCTTGTTTAGTTCACTGGACCAGATTGTGAGATCTCTGGAACAAAAACTGTGGCACGGTATTTGAAAACACGCCATATGCATGTTTGGTTTTAACAACGCTGCCGGCTGATGAGAACAGCCAGGAGAAAGGTTTCACCTAGTGACTCCTGAAACTTAGCTGAAATCAGGGGGATGCAGGATGTTCTGTCTGACATGCAGACAAAGGACAGGAACGATTTTACCAGGTATATAGCAGCTGAGCAATCTTCCTATAACCAGTTTGATAAATCAATATGTAAACTGAATTCCTAAGCATGAGAAAGAGTTCTGTGCTTGCAGAGTTCAGAGCTAGTTTGTGTCTATACAACTAGAGCAGAGCTAGGTTGTAAGACAATTTGGAGGCAGGAACAGTTTGCTTCAAATCTCAGCTCTCACCAACATCTCTGTACGTGGACTTGAACAGATAATTTAGATCTAAGATACGCCACCTCTACTCACTCCACTGTTTATTATTACGATAGTCCACATGAAACACTTACAAAGATTATAGAGCCCTTTCTTTCTCAGAAATTGTTTTGGTTAAAGGTCTGTATTAAAAATCTAACTCCTCTGCACGATGGTGAAGACCAACTAACTTCTGTAAGAAAAGGAGCAGATCTATAAATCATACAACGCTTTAAACTTATGTTTATTTAACTGGCAGGGTATTTCAAGCAGCTTTAGATTCTTTTGAAAATCCCTCCTTTAAACAAGGGAGCTTCCTTCCGTGCAGAACTGGTTTTCTATTAACATGTTCTTAGTCGCTACGTGGTTATCCTATGATGTACAATGATTTATGAACACAGATAGGATTAACTGTGACCTTGTGAAAACCAGCAACTTCCCTCTTCCTTCTCTCCTCACCCGAATAACTTACTGGACTCCTTAAATAAATTAAAGAAATAAGTAAAAGTGACTGGAAACACTGCTGGACTATTTAAGTAAGCTGCAGAGAACTACACTGGATAATTTATTCTTGTGAGAAACATAATGATCACCCAACAAGTTTGGTTAGGAAGGTGGTTTATCAGGCCACCTTGATGTACTAGGGCAAAAAAATACACAGAACACCTACTGATGATGGATTGCAAGATATATTAATACGGAAAAGGATTGAGATTTACTTTCAATAATAGATTAAGGTGCTCCAATGCAGCCAAGACTAGTTCTTTTAAAACAACAGGGACTGAGTTTATTCTAGATAAGGACTTAATTTTTATTGAAAACCTACCACCTTCAAACTGCTAAAAAGTTGAAGCACTATAAAACTGTCAAATAACACCATTATTAAAAGCTTTATTTGACAAATCTTCCACTGCTGGGATAACTTGTGTGTTTGCCTTCTCTCTCACATGAAATAAAATCATTCACTTATGCAAACTGCTGACAGGAACGGAAACAAATGGGGTTCTCAGCACAGGGTGAAACACACTATCCCCTTTCTGCAGCTTAATGGAAACCATACTTATTCATAAATCATAAGGCACTAAGACTGGAGAGTTACTCTACTGCTTGTTGCACTGTACTTTGGGAAATATTTGGGATGGGCTCACAAGAAGCTCTATGGTTCTGGTGTAGCTGGTAATTTTCCAGGAGCAACCGGCGGGTAGAAAACATCTGCGTGAAACTATTCAAGGGCAAGAAAAGTGGCTGAACAGTATCTGACAACCAAATGTAGGATTTATTTTAATCTTCTTATAATAAATAAATGTTAGTAGCTCTGCTAGATGGCCTGATAGCTAGCCTTTTATCTGTGACCAGTGACCTTGTCAGCACTTGTTATCGATTCATAGATTTTTAGTGGCCAACAAGGACCTTTAAGATTTTCTAGGCTGACCTCTGAATTAACATTAACATGTGTGAGCTTTCTCTTTTGAGCATCACCTTGGAACAGTCTGGTATCAGCAACCGATGGACAAATACCTAACAATTTACCTCCAATTTAAGAAGGACTGCCATGGAAGTGGGTCAAAAACATCTGAAAACATTTATCAGCTTCAAACAACTTTGAAATACACCCTCACTTCAGGAATCGTTGCATCTGGAAATGCCTGGGGAGGTTTCTTGTTGCTTCCCTTTTTAAATAAAGCTTTTAAATAAATAAAGAACCACTTAAGACTCCTAGCCAGCCCTCCACAAAACCTGTACGATGTGGCTTATTAGGCAAGTAGGGAAATTCCCTTCCTGTGAGACCTCCTCGAACAGCATGTCTTCCAGCACGCACTTTGCCACTGCTAAGACAGTTGCCTCCTTGACTGATTTTGTCACGTTTGCAAGTGTTGTCCTGGGATGTGAAAAATCCTGGCAATTCCTGAACAAGTATGACTGAATTTGACGTGGTGCCTACACACTGCAGCTGTACGCTGGGGCATGAGCGACAATGGACTCCGCTGAGCTCTGGGGAGCTTCCACAGGCACAGGCAGAGTGAGAGCAGAGGAAGTAACAGCTGTTTCTCAGATCAGGTTATATTTTGAATTCGGTTTAGTAGAGAATCTGGAACTAGCTAGATGTCATTTAAGAAACTAACTAAAATTATTTTTCTGTGCTGCCGCTTAAGACCAAGTTAAAAAAAGAATAGAGGGTGGAAGGGAATCTGGGCTGAATCACACTTCGTGAAGTCACACTTAAAGGCCAGCTAATGAGTTGCAAGAGCACGAAAACCCTAACATACCTTCTGTAATGAATTCTGTCAATCAGAGCAGAAAGTCCTGCTTGAAGTTAACGTTCCCTGAATATTTTCCCCATCTATTTTTAACTGTGAAGTTTGGACCACTGCTTGGAGATCAGGGAAACATCCTGCCTATCAAAAACACTACTGAGTACAAGTAATAAAACAGTGGCAGCATTAAAATTACATTTTCAGGACGCTGAGATAAACCAAAGGTATCTCACAAACCTCTGACTTGTTCTGCTGTTGCACCACTCATGCATTCATTTTCATTGCTTAATGCCTTGATCTTTAAGATTTATAATTGTTTACCTTCTTACCAAATAATGTCTTTGCTTCTTCCTTCTATCCTTGTGACATGCTGTTGTGGCTCTGGCTGCACAGGATTAGCTTCAATGCCTATCATCAATTGCTTATCTAAGCTTTATTTTCGCTCTGCACTGCATCTCTAAATAAAAACTGTACGAATCACTTTCCATTTACTCTAGATTTAGTGGGTCCTGCAGCTTTGGTAATATATATTACATATCAGCCCAGAAGACATTTTGGGTTTTGTTTTAGAAAGGAAATATATTGATGCTTGTAAATGCTATCCATCCATGAAACCAAGACAGCTTGTGAAACAGAATCCATAGAATTTCCAGCACGATCAGAAAGGTTAATGCATGATTATGGTCAGCTTAAAACACACTTCTCAACAGTGTTCCATGAAACAACTTACACCTGTGCTCTTCTTCTTTCCGACAGACTGAACAAGCTTTGGCTCCCCTAAGCCTCAATTCTCCTCCTCAGAATTTAGTAGCTGAGTTCCTGCTCCAGGAACAGATCCAATGTAACACAAGTGATTCCTTCCCTTTAAATATTACCAGTTTATTAAGGACAGGGTAGCTTAGGGGAGGGACTGTCTGATTTGAAAGTGAGGCCAAAACACTGAAACACCACTAGAATCAAAATTTAGGTCTACTACTTGTCCTAATAAAAGCATACACAAACCCGGTATTTTATTACATTAACACTCTGAAGCACTAGCTGAAATCAAGCCCCACATGGTGGGTATACTGCAGGATGAGCCTCTCTCTCAAGTGATGCACAAGTTACAGTAGAAATGACAGAGGGGAAAACGGGGGGGACAGAGATGCAAAGGGGTGAAACAACTAGCCAAAGGCAAGAACAAGAAAATGAAGGGATCACAGGTGTTCGCAGCTCCACCACTATGACCTATTCTGCTTCTCAAATCATTGAAGAAGCTGATAAAATGAACAGACTTTTAAATAAAAGACACTGAATTTATTGGCATTATATTCTGCAAACATCTCTCAGGAGAGAATGTTTGCCTCAAAGTGCTATTAATTGTATGCCTCTTCTGGAGAGTTTAGAGCCTGTTTGCTTTTCTTGTGAAGCAGAGCTACCTCTTCTTGCCTCCCCTATTCCCTTGCCACACTTTCCCCCTGAGAATACTGGGAGCTTCTAAAATCTTGTTTATTGCTACTTCCCTGTAGTTTCACCTTTCATTGCAAGCCTGAATGGGCTTATTAGTTTTCTTATAAGCCAGCCAGCCTTCTCCGAAAAACACCAAGAGCAGCATCCTCTATCCAGTCAGTAATTCAAACTCTGGCAAGCTCAGGATTCCTCATCTGGAGGATGATTCTCTTTTGTGCTTTTGGTCCATGCTGTTGGAACACATGCATGTGCGAGGGACAGGGAGAGAAAAGGAGGGAAAGAAGGGACGAAAAACATATTCAAAGATGAAAGTCTATTATTTTAATGGACCTCTTCAACCTAAAGCATTACATGAAAATAAGCAACAGAGATAGAGAAAATGAACAAGAAAGAGAGAAACACTGTGTGCAGTAAAATGTTCCTTGCAGAAATACTTACTGCACCAATGAATATTTCATACTTTTGTTTATTCCCAGGCTCATGAGCCCCAAAATACTGTAGCACTTTAGGTGCTTGCTACTCTCTGTTAAATTGAGCTCATCCAGAGGGCTAATGACCTCCTTTATCTCGCACTGTGCCTGCACAAGGGTAACAGCTAACAGAAAACCTCCTTCCTCCCACCCACTTTAACATCAGCCGCAGCTTGCGGCCCGGGGTACAAGGCCAGGGCCTCTCCCATCAGGCTGCCTGGCCAGCGCCTGCCAAAAGCTGTGGGGTACAAGTCTCTTCTGGAGGAGCACACGGAGCGTGTCTGGGAGCTCTACCATGAGGCACTTGAATGGTTTTGCCTGTGGTACTTTATCGCTTACTTCTAGTACAGTCAAACTTGCACAGAATATAGACTGTCTTAGCCTGGTAACAGAGACGGAGTGGTAATAGGAGCGGGGGAAGGAGACGAGTGTTCGAGCAGTGGCACTTCCAAGAAGCGCCCAGTTAGCACAATTTACTATAGTGCTTCACGATAGCTGACCAGAAATTCTTGCTTAGATATAACATCATGATGTCATATAACAACATCAAGAAAAACCTATAATTACTACTTTTCTGGAATCTCTATGCCAGACTTTGTCAAGTTTGGAAAAACAGGTAAGAGGATTTGCAGGTAATCAGCTTTGCCAAAAAACATGGACCGCAACAGCTGAAATACTGCAACGCACAGTTTAAACTCCAGCGAAAGGTTTGTTTCACAAACAATGTTACACAGGTAACTCTAGGGTAACAAAGTGAGTACTATTAAGTGTCTGCAGAGCTGTAAGTGTGAAACAGCAAAAATTAGTTGTAGAAAGCAAAAGGAACTGATCCCTTTCTGCTGGGCTTGTGTTCAGTACAGCATCTGAACACCTCTGAAGATGCGCTCAACTTCTATTTCACCCCATGCAATCCATGGGGTCCCTGATGTTGGTATAATCAGAAATTAATATACAATGAATACTTCAGCACTAACAACGCAAAAGACAGCTTGAGTAACAATTCTGAAGTGCCAGTTTCTCACCGCAGTGGGTATACCCAAACGTATATCCCTGATTACGCTAAAAGGTGTATTTTCATTTCTGCGACATGAATGGGGAGACGGCTGTCCCCAGTTCAAAGCTGGACACACTTCCCAGCCATCAAAGGTCGATACACGGATACCAAAGTGAAAGTTCTGAACCTTAGACAACATTAAGTTTCAAAAAAGGAGAGTGAGCAAAGCCGTGTTTCTCATGTTACCATTCCTTCAACACAGAGTGGCCAAGTGGGGTCTGATGTTACAGGAAACATCCTTTAGCACGCTACCGCCTTTCCAGTCCTGACTACAGTACAACCGTACTGAACTGCGCTCTCTCATCCGATCCCAATGAAAAGGAATAGAGAGCACGTTTAAGGGAAGAAGTCGTCTTAGGTTCTTATTTTCTGCGGTGGAGGAGGTAAAACTTGTCAGTCACGTTTCAGTATCTATTTCTGATTTAAAAATGGAAACTGCCTAAAAATACTGTCAACATAAATATCCTGTGAATATTTTTGCCAGCAGATACACAATACTGCTATTTCCTTCTTCGCTTTAGCTACTAAGCACATGAATGTTATCTGTCAGTGATCCACCCTTCAGCACAAAAAGAAACCATCACCTACAGCCCAAAGAACTAATAGAACAGTTACATTTTTATGGCATAAGGTCACCGCTGTGAGCACACTTTTCAGTGCACGAGGTTAACCATTTATACATACAGCAAACAAACCAGTGCATTTAAACTGCGAGCACAAAGCTGCAAGAGAGACTTGTGAATTTAGTGGGTGACTATCCCATGTCCTCCTTTGCTCAGGAAGGCCACCCAACATGAAATTACATAAAGTTTTACATTCTACTGTTTCAGAATGATTTTAACCTGTTAAATGAACTTACAGATGCAACCACTGCATTTGTACAGTCAGAGAATCACAGACACTATGGAGAATCCCAACGGTTTCTGTATTTTATGTATTGTCTTTGCATCATTAGCAAAGCACCTAAAATTTCATCTCTTTCCCCTAGATCCCACCTTTCTTCATCAGTCCGGACTTTATTCTATTGTTTCCCTGCCTGCATTGTACAGGCTCTAACACGTGAATAATGACGTGATTCAAGCCATTCCTACATCAGCCAATGCCTGTTTGGTTCCCAAGTTGTAGTAACGCTGGGGGCTGCACTAGAGAAAAGCACTTACGGTTGCTCACAGTTTACGTGCCGTGCCTCCCACACTTACAGCGGGCCGAGCTGATGCAGTGCTTCCAACACCAACGGCCCCTCTCTGCCAGGGCTCCCGTCACTGCTTGTGCGAGTGGAACTGCCAAGGCGCGAACAAGGGTGGGAGTTCTGCGGGCACACACAGAGCTATGCAAGCTAGATAAGACAAAGCTCTACTGGAGATTTTCAGCCGTTGTGTCCTGCCTCTCCTTAGTCTGAGAGGGAATGTCAACCACTCACGGTCAGTGCTGTGCATGAGGATTTAGGGCTAAGAACACTCCTGCCTTTGCGCTCGGACTGCTAAGCCATCATCTTCTACCAAAGAACAAAGAAAACAAATGTGATGGAAATACTCAGCAGGTCAGCAATATCTTTGAAGAGCGGGATTTAACTTAGACATTAATCACTATATAATTGCTTACGTAGCATGCCTTTCTTCACTATTAATGATTTAACATGGTGATTTACCAAGGCACTGAGAGAAAGCCTGGATGGAGGAGAAAAAGAACAGAAATATAGCCTGTGGTATTCTCTGCCAGAAAATGAATCTACCCATGCAGGAGTGTCAATTTGATAATGAAAGATAAAATGCATGGTGAGCCCAAGAGGGTACTTTACATATTGCTATGAATAATGCTGCTGCTCTCTCTACCCATTAGGCTGGATCAGCCTCTCATAGACCCAGACAAAAAAAAAATGGTGACTACTTCATTCAACAGAAATTGTTACTCAATCAGGATACCATTTCCAATGAGCAATTTCTTACGTAGGCTTGTACTAGTGAAAAAAGTGTACCAGGTGAAAATACAAGTTTTCAGTATTCTGAGAAGGCTTCCTCTTTTGCTATAAATATCAGAACTCTCATCATTGCCCCTCCTGGCAATCACACTGTTGCTAGCTTTGTTGAAAAACTGAGGTTAGCATAACTTTATTGGATCTGATGAAAGAAGTTTCCCTTTTAAACATATATTTTGACCTATTCTGAGACTATTTTAACCCAGAACAGTGTTTTTCAAGTGGTGGATTCCTAGGCACCTGAGGATTGTTTGTAAGGGATCCATGAACAGAAACCAAAAAACTCAAACCTACTGATACTAGGTTTGAAATTTCCTTATAGGAGTTTGGATCTCCACATTACAAAATTTTTATGAACCATGTATCAAAAATGTTTGAAAAATTTTGATCTAGAAAAATACTATGTACAGAATATGCTGTTAAATCTGCTGGTTACTTAACAGTGGGATAGAGAGTTTAGTTTGGAGCAAGGCATCCAAACTACCAATTAGCATGCAGAAATGCTGTGGGAAGATTTAAAAAATATAACATCTAACAAAACCTCTGAGAAGAAAAACATTTTTAAGATGTATGATTTTGGTTAAGACAAAATTCTCATTCTGTGAAAATCTGTCCCTCATTTGATATCAGGACTGTATTTAAAATAAGACTACTCAATAACAGTTTAAATTTTCTGTCATGAGCACCATGACATTCCCTCCATCCACTTTCCAAAGAGCAGAACAGGAGTAGCAGTAACATTGCTAAACAGCATTTTTATTGAGTGGAAGAGAATTCACTCAATCTTTTATTTGTATAAAATCAAGTGTGATTATACTGACCACAAACTCCATGCTCCCATAATCCACAACAAACTTCAATTTCATTTCAGAATAGAACACACAGTCTTGGATTAGTTTTTTGTGATTCGTGTCCTCAAAAAAACACAACAATACAAAACAAAAACCTAAACAACCCCCACAAATCAGCCACAAGCTTCCTCACATTAGGGTCAAGTAAAAGCATAAAGTCACCTGTGTGGAAATGAGGCTCTCCTTTTTATAAAATTTTAACACCATCCTGAAACAGTGGATTGCAGAAACATGTCGCTGTCTCTAAGCTCCTTTGTTTGCAAATCTGCATTCTACACATTTATGGATTAACAGCCACAAAATTCTAAAGCAAATGGGGCAGACTTGTTTATAATGAACTAAGCTGTTGTAACATCCTCCTGTAGGTAGGCACAAGACACTGTAGGAATTAATGGATCCAAAAATTGTGAGCATGAGGCAGTAGGTGTTTCGTACCATCTCAATTATCCATGGTCCAGTTTCCAACCAGTGGAGTGGTACAAATTGTGTGGGGGTTATTTCCTTCAAAGCCAATTAGCTCTTCATTGCTAACAGTAGCATTATTCTAAGTACCCGCAACTGTGTTTGCTGAATTTAGTATGAAATCACTAATCAACATATTCAAGTTGGGACAGATAGACTTCATGCAGAAGAGCCTACAAAGCTGCATTATCTCATCACGAGTGAGACTATGCTGCCGCAGCACAGAAGGTAGCTATCACCCTTCTCAATACCCCCAGACACAGCAGTGTCACAAACATCACACTGAAGAGGTTAACAGGTACCCAGAAACAAAAGCTCAAATCGAAGATGGCTGGCTGGAAAAGCTGAGCTGAAAGGATTCTCAATGGTCCTACCACGAAAGTCTCCACGAAATCTTCCCCTTGTACCTGTCATCTCAGCAGTTTTCCCTCGGTGTAAACAAGTGGGGCTTTTTCCTGTGGACTTTCTTTCCACAGAAGCTGCTATGAAGCAAATGGGGCCTCCTCTTCCACACGTGCAAGCGAACATGAAGAACACACTAAATTCAAGCATGTAAAGTGGAATTCCAGAAGTCGGCTAGACATCGGCGCTGAACATCACCTCAAGCTCAGCCTGTAAGTAGTGCAAGCTGCACAGGCTCAGCACCTTCAAAAGCTCCACACAAATCTGGACACAGCTCCAGGTCTTGCTTAGACACTGTAGCTCTCTCCCAGAGACACAAGGAAACCAAAAGAAACCAGAAGAAACCAAAAAAAAGTTGGTTCTGATCCTCACTACGCTTTCGCTGGTAAACGTAAAGCCCAGCTCAGCCTAACTCCATCAAACTTGGCTAATTTTGGCAAGAGGGAGCTGGTGGGCTT
This sequence comes from Chauna torquata, assembly GCA_013399475.1. NCBI lineage: Eukaryota > Metazoa > Chordata > Aves > Anseriformes > Anhimidae > Chauna > Chauna torquata. Next base: position 370,795 of record VXAL01000598.1, on the reverse strand, counting down.
AGCTTTTTACCTAAAGTTATAGTGCTGGCAGTCACCCCCCTCACCCAAAAACGTGTGAACCAGAAGTGCATTTGACAGCTAGCTCTGGAAAAGACATGACACAGCGAATGAAAGCATCTGGCCAAGACACGGCCCCTCGCGGCCTTTTCCTCTGTAAGAATTTCATCTCAGAGATACGGAGGAAATGGAGAGGGAGAGAAAAATGGATATAAAACTGCTGACACTTCAGAGATGATATTTCTAACTTAGGAAATACTAAAGCTCCTTTTTGCTAATGCACTCTTCAGTGGTTACCATTAGATCCACCTGGGACAATGGACAAAAAAGAATTAACATAGCTGCTTTTTATTCCATTCACACAATCTGTTTCCATTTTAAAAGCAATTTTGTAAATTTCTCACACTCCTTTTATTTAATCAATTGTGATGTAGAATATTAATTTCTAAATTGCATGAATCTTAAGTATTTGAATACCCCTGTGGTCCTAAACCCTCTGCATCAGCCCTGTGCATTTATCTTTGTTAGCAAGTGACACAGAGCTTAAAGAGTACAGTTAGGGAGTAGAAAGATCACAGCTGCTGTCGTATTAATATTTAGAGAGCAGATTTAATAAATACCATATCTCACTCTATGTTATTATCTGCATTAGTGCTATCAGGTTTTAAGGGAATTCAGGAGACGGTTTCTTATCCATCAGGTTGTCAGAGGCAGACAAGAGGAAAATCAAATGTTCATTTACTCACATCTGGTGTTCCACAGGGATCCATGTTTAGACCCCTACTGTGTTTATCTGTATAAATGGTTTCTATCTATCATCTAAATCAGAAGAGTTTATGTGTAGAGCAAACAACATCAGATAAATATCCTTATCCACTAACTTGATATAAAAGTACAAACCAAACGTATCCAGCACATTGTAATTCCTGCTGTTACTGAGGTTATAAAACTCCCTTCCCTCTTTCTTCCACTTTTATTTTTGCTTTAGGTTCATAACCTGATTTGCAACCAATTATTACTTTCCCCTTTTCCTCATGCCTTTTATCTTTATACTGATACATAGCTTCTGTTTCTCTTGTACCATATCAAGAAGCTGGAAAATTGGTTTTAAAAAGTGTTATAAATAGGTAACGCTGAATATAACATGAAAGAAAAGCAGATGTACCCCTGGAAATGAAATATTCAAACTGGGAGACATATTGCATCTTGCTCGAGGGAACCTGCTAGGGAGGACAGAGCAACTGTGGCAGAAGCAGAGGTATTACACCGAGCTTTTTGCTAATGCTGCCATTATTATTCTCCTTTTTGTATCTGATCTTTTTACGATGCCAGCTTCCTTCCCCAGGGAGGAGTCAGTAGAATTTTATATGGGAAGAAAGGAGCAGACAAAAACCACAAGCGGATGGATCTTTGACATCAACGTCCATTTTGGCTTACAGAGTTTTCACACAAGTTACTAAAATTGTTTTGCTTTTATGCAAATCTGAGTAATTAACATACAAATATTGAGACCAGGACCACCTGCAACCTCACTGCCCGTCCTAAACAGTCATCTGGTACTGTTGCTACTCAGGCAGCTGTATGAAGTGCACGTAAGAGAGACGTCCTCCTGCAATGACACCTGGGTGAAGGACACTTTTTTTTTTTAGATATTGTTGTGTTTCCAAATACCTCCCCACAGCACAACGAGTCTTGCCTATCCTTAATGCAAAACCCAGCTCTGTTTGGAACGTGACTTCTATTTCTCCTCCACTAGTGCTCTTTAACCAAGTCAAACAATGTGTGTAAAGCAGGAGTGTCCTGTTTCTAAAAAACTCACGTTGTTCTCTCTCTGCCCTGCGATTTCTATGCATTACACTCATTCCAAGAGCTACACTAATACAAGCACACTGGATTGGTGGTAACCAGCACAGCAGACACTAATCAGCTCTCTAAACAAGAGTTCCCCACCGATCATATCATATCAGTTAAAATAATAAATTTATTATTCTTTTTTTCTGCAATCCTGGCAACATGGTAGTACATTTGCTTTAACTTTTAACTTAGTGTTATTTTGAATATCTCATCTGCCTTAGTTAAATTATTTATTAATGTCCTCCAATCAAATACATACACGCTCATAAGCAGTCTGTGACTTTCCTTGAATCCTGTTTCAAGAAGGCTGTTGTTTCAAATAATTAAAAAGCAATAAATTTTAAGATATCTATAGATAAGAGCTCCACATCTGCCCATATTTTGCTCTGAATAATTCCATGCAAGTCAGATCTCCTCAAAGCACTGGAGCCACTCTCGTTTTTTCCAACATGTTGCACAAAATCATTTGACAATGTATGGGTAAAGACCTTTCATTTCACATGCTGTCACTAATATTTTGCTACACATAATTTTGATTACTATCCCATTGTAAAGCATCACAAAATGAACAATATAGAGAACATGTTCATTAACCCATACAGGATGCATAAAGAAAAAATGATGTTAACGTGCCTCTCTCTCTGCAGTATGAAAGAGAAGATTGAGACAAGAAAGCGTTTATCTCAGTTGGAGGACATGTAGTTGTATAACAGAAAGGTACATTTAGACTGGTAGCTACTACCTCTACCAAACTGAAAGGTAAAGAGGACACGAAAGATGATGCAGGGGAAACACCGCCCGTATCACAAACCAGTGCTAAGGACCTACATAACATTCTGGAAGGAGATAGAAGCTTACCTGCTTGTGCTCCAAGATGGCCTTAAGACATGAAAGTATGTTTTACAACATGCTTTACATGCTTTCTTGGCCAGGCTAATATGCCAAAAAAAAAAAAAAGTAAAACATGCTTGCATGGGCTTGCATTCCCACAATTTTGGATGCACAGCTAAGCCAAACTAATACAGTTGTTTCAGAGGAAAAACAAAAATTCTTCAATAGTTGTAACAACTCTGTTTTTACCTCATCATTGTAACGGTCATGCAGTTTAAAATGGAGTTTTAAAAACCTAATATTGAGCTTCATTTACCTTGAAAACCTATATCTGTGAAGTAAAGCAGTGCTATTCGCTCCTTTAACATGGGAGAAACTAAGGCTCAAAAATATGTAAATGACTTGGCCAACCGCCATACAGAAAGATTAAGTGCAGAAACTGGTCTCCAGAAAATCAAACTAGCAACTGGACGCAAGTGTCCTGTTCTACCCCTTCTCCTCTTGCTCTCCTCTATTGCAGGAGAGCACCAGCGAGCTTTCCACTGAGGCTGCACAGCGTGTGCCGTAACGTAACTGGGCTCAGGGACTGCCAAGCAGCAGGAATACTCCCGGGGCAGGAAGGCTGATGCGCGCACTCCTACTGTATATACATACAAACACATACACACTAGCTTGTTCTAAATACGTAGAATGCTCAAAAGCAGGATCTTCCCAACAGATTATTGTGGCAGCTGAGATCCTGTCTAGTTCAAAGACACACTACACATTTCATGTTCTTCCTCTGATAGCACTGGATAAACATGCGTACTGAAAAGTCAGTTTTTGTTTTAAAGCAACCTACAGATGGTTGCTTGAGAATCTGGTCTCAGGAGTTACTAAGCCTCATTAAAAGAAATAAACAAACCCAAACGGTCTCTCTATATTCCAAATGAGAATAAAAAACATGTAAGAAGTATTTTCTGTGCATGACAATTTTTGACTACACATTGAAATAGTCTGATGCTGTTTTGCTTCTAACACTGGACCATCAGTGTGTTGCACTGATGTTCTCTCTCCAGGCACTTTTCACTGATACTCGGTTGGCCACAATTTCCATACATCAGGGACTCTCTCCAACTCCACACCTTCTTTAGGGATTAAGGCTAACTGGCACTTCAACTCCATATCCCCAATTTAGATGTTCACTATGAGCAGTGAACAAAAATTCCTTCTGTTTAGGTGCAACAAATAGCCATCAGGCAGGCAAAAATGGTTCTCCAATGCTTTTCAAGTGCCTCGCATTCTACTGCACGTTAAAGCAGGGCAGCACTGGGGCAGGCAGCCTCCAGGAGGCAAGGAACGGCGCAGGCAGAGCCCGGCGCCTCATTCTGCCAGGCGCACGTGGCACTGGCGTCCCCGCTCCTGCCTCGTGTTCTACAGCCGGTCGTAACTTTCGTAATCAGAAGGAAAGAAAAGGAAAAAGGAAAAACACAAGGAAAGAAAACAAGCCAAGCTCATGGAAGGACAAAAATAGCTGATGGCTGGTACAACCAACAGGTTCACAAGGCTGGAATCTCACTGCTAAAAGACATGAGGGTTTAAGGAGGAACTTCTGCAGCAGTCATGCAAAAGACTACAATGAAACAGGCCTGAGCATTCTCATTCACAGTGTGCCTTGCCCACACCTTTACATTTCGTGTTTTCATTTCCAATCAACGATATCAACAATTTCAAGGACACTGCAACAACAGTGGCAATAAATATGTATAAAATATTAACTAATGGAAAGGACCTGATATTGGAAATTAAGAAGAAATTACACTTAACATTAAATTTAATGTAAAATGTTGCAATGGTGCTCTAGGAAATTGATTAAGAATATATCACAGTAAAAACACATACAAATTTAACATGTTATTTAAAAGTAGAGCACAGTAATGAATGCATTCATAAATGGTTATAAATGGTTAGGTTTTGTGCTATATACTTGATTGAACCTGCGTTTAGTGAGGTGTGGAGCATTGCTTTTATGTACGTGGTAAATTTTACTTATGTTTGGAGTTGGCATCCTGTTTTTAGGATTTGAGATATATTTTCTTACTGTTTTTCATGTTGTGAAAAACTATGTTAAACTTTACACCTTACAGCTTACACAGTAGATATGGGATTAGTCCCGTATCCAGATTTATCAGGTACAATGTCACTTATCACAAAACTTTTCAAGCAAACATCACCAGTGTAAACAATTCCAATTCACATTTCATTTCACTTAGTACACTCACAAGAGCACTAAGTAGTCTGTCTGCTCGCACATATGCAAAACGTATTTTTCAGTCAACAGCAACCTGCAGAAACACAACATGGCCAGTATTCGTGCTGGCATTCTTTTAGTTAGGTGTTTGGGTCAGGCTGTAAGCAACGGCCAGACAGAAGTGAAGTGTGAACAGCTTTGCATATGGTGCAAACCAATTCCTCCAATATTTTCCTTCTCAGACTAGACAGAAGCAGAGTCAGGTATTTCCCACTTAATCAGTAGATGGTGGAAAAATTTTCTGCAGTGGGAGTCAGGTTAGATCAATCCTGAGTGCCTCTGAAGCTTCCCCTGCCGTGCCCGGAGCTCCTCAGAGCACCAGTGGTGATACCTCATCTGGAACGCTCAGCAACCGCACGGCAAAGCGCTGCTTCATTTCCTACACCCTGATACACGCGGGATCTGTCCCTGAAAGCAAGTCTGCCAACTCCAGGGAGGAGCTGCAGGAGTCAGAAACAGCAAGTTTCATACTGCTTCACTACAGACCCTACTTAAATTCACACAAGGGGAACCAGTATGACACGTGGATCCTGAGGGAAAAGAGCCGTGTGGATCTTTTTCTAGGGACGTTTAATCCACCCCTCTTTGAGAGCTTTTAAATAAAGTCTTCTTCAGAGGCACATCAAACCATACATCAAGGAGGCAAACTGGCTTTGCAGCCCTGCAGTAATCAAAAGACTTGATGGGGAGCACCATCGCTCATGCACTGCTAAGCTGGTTCCTCTCCTGTTCTCATGACGCAGTACTGCAGTTACGCTTACTGACGTTAACAGGAGTATTTCCATGGACTCTGGTGTGTAGCGGGTCACATAATAAGTTCCTCCATATGTTGTAATTTGAGGGCCAGAGCAGTAGCTACTCATTTTAAGCACTATTTTAAGCTTTGATAAATGGCTTAGCTCTTTTTCCCAGTTTTCCAAGGACCCAAGGTAAAATCAAAGCTAAATACAAAACATTTCATGGCATCCTCTTTTTTTTTTTTTCCTTGTTTGGTTGTGTTGTTGTTGGGGAAAAAACGAGCATTCAGTACAACCGATAAATCACTTTGTCACCTTAATCTTTTATTGATCTCAATAAAAATTGTATTTTGTTTCTTAACAAAAATTCACCAAGAAGGACATCACATCCCAGGATGTGTATAATGTAGGAAGCACTCATCATTTAACGTTCTTATTTATGGGACAAGATATGGATTTTTGTGGAAAAATCTTCTACTGTTTTTGTAAGGTGATGCATCATATTTTTAAAGATGCGCTTGACTAAAAGGCAGGAGGTTTATCAACACTAAGAAACTATATCTTATAGTGAGTTTTTATATAAACAAATCATAAAAACACTTTTTCTGAATCAGTAAAGGTAAGGGAGTACAGTACTTTCCAACACCAAGACTGTCACTTCAGAGAACTGCTGTCACTTCAGTATCTCACAGTCATTTAATTTTGTTTCAGACGATCATGTTGGGAAATCTCAGCAAAAAGAAAGAAAGGAGAAGTGATTGCTAAGGGAGCGCTACGCTTCCCCATGAGGATCAGTTTGAAACCGCACTCCCGTGGCACACGCAAGAGAAGTAAAACCTTGACTGTCCCCTGTGTTAGCACTTGCTTTCTAATCATCTCTGAGAATGTAAAAGCCATGCTCAAGCACCAATCTGAACCAACGTCGGAAGCACACTGGTAAAGCAGGATGCCCTGTTTCTAGCTCAGCTCAGGATGCACTCTGGAAGGGACAGAAAGGGAGACTGGTAACTTCGGCACGATCACACGCTAAGTTACAGAATGTGGACACCACCAGCTGGACCGAAGAACGTCCGACTGTTTCCTACATCTCCCGCCTGAGAGAGGCCCTAAAATGAAGCCACTTTAAAAAGTCTTTGTACTTTTTCCTCAAGAAAATCCTGCGACAGTGCGAACTGTGAAACTGAAAAACATTACCAGGTCTAACTGAAGCAGTAACTGCATTTTGATCCGTGTACACTTGTACTTCTGCAAAGTACTAAGAGGGAGTACGTTATCTGCAACTGTGCTGTAATTTTTGAGGGTCCAAAGGGAGGAGGAAGAAGATGGAGGAAAGGACAAGGAATTTTTAGAGTCTCACTGATCTGGGGCAGGGAACAAGTGAAGGGATAGGATATGAGTACTCCTTATTCTCTTCGACAGAAAAATAAAACATTAAGTAATACGGAGAATTTCAAAACTTTCTGCTCGCTCCAGAGGAAGAAACAAAAGGCTTCACTCAAAACCTTACTGATGCCCACTACTTTCTTGTCCCCATGTACTGCTTTCCCTTCTTTTTGCAAGCTAACTCCAGTAAAGGCTCAGTAATATATAAATCAGAGCTGTCTCCAGGTTATGGTGGCACGTACAGCTACGAGCAAGATCAAACCGCACTTAAACGTGTCTGTTCTTTAGTTTCATTGTCAGTCCTCACATAAGTAACTTACCTGAAATTTATCTCATCGTTTGTTACCATAAGACTGTCATAGAATTATCACAACTTTAAACCATTTTTATTTAATAAAATTAACAGAAAATATTGGTGAAATTGGAAGTTCCACAAAAATCCTCAGGAAATTCTATCCACTCTATGCTTCGCTCATGAAATGGATGAACTGCAACTAAGCCCAGTTATTCTTCACCACAACTTTCTGAAGAATCCTCAGGCCCTTCTCCTTTCTACATAGTTCAGCACAGTCTTTACTGAACACTCAAGCTAAGGGCTTTAGCGAACTGTAACTCTGCAACCTGTGAGTTGTATGAAATCAACATGCGCTTTAAGAATTGCTTAATAAAGGTTTCTGATTTTCATCACACAATAATGTTAAGTAAGGGCCAGAATCCTTTCCATTTAATTTCACATAATCTACACGACTGCACCCAAAACCGGCTATAAACCCTCATTTGCACAGTTTGCAGATTATCCAGGCTATCTTCCCATCAAGAAAGGCAAAACACAGAGAAAAAGCCTCTGCAATCCATCTTTGGAATTGAATTGAAAAAAAGTAGTCCATAAAGTCCCCTGGACTCTTGGGCCCAAACTTTCTATCCATGAAATACGAGTCTGTACAAAATGACCCTTCCTTCTCTTCCTGAAGGAAACTGCACAGCCAGATAAGCACGTCCTTAACATCAAAGATTCACTGCCTGCAACATTATTAGTGGAACCATCTCTCATGTGAGAGATTTTTTTACGCAGCATTTTACCCAGCAGTAGTTACACCTCTCATTTTCTCCAATCACGGTTTGTGCTGGTTTGGGAGGCCTGCAATATCCAATATCCCAAAGACCTCAGCAACAGGCTTTCCCAGGACGTACTGTTGACAGACTACCCCACACACGATAATTTTTCATCTTAAAGTCAGTAGAGCATTTTTTAACACTACGTCATTGTAAAAAGATTAACATTAAGTAAGGACTATTTCTTTTTTTATCAGACTCCTGAAATTCTCCAAATGTTCTCCGACATTTAGAGTATATTCAGTAGAGAATTAGCACAATACAGGTTCCTCACGTTTTTCATGTTCTCCTGTTCGATCTTCTCTGCTTCTTCATAGTCTGGGCACATACTTCTTTATACTTTAGAGATAAAGCGAATAGAAAATTCTACCAGTGCCTACAATAAACCAGAGGGCACTTATTTCCTGCTCATTCCTGTAAGAAGTGAAGCTGAAGAAACACTTTCTCCGTTCTTTATTTGTTTTTCAGGGTCAGAAATTCAAGGCACATTGCACAGGCTTCTTATATCATGCCTAGAGGTCAAACCTCATAATACATGACTTGTCAGTATCTTTTAGCACAATTGATAGCAGTGTGCTGCTGACTCTTGCATTCCAGACCTACAAGAAAATGTCCAGAGCAACTGAGGTTATATGATAGATTTTGTAAAATATCACCAAGTCTCAGGAAGAAAGATGGTGTTGGAGGCTCGGAAAAGGGCTGCACATCAACTTTAAAAAATGCCGGAGTTTTGATGGATGTTCAAAACTGGTCATTAACAGCAGTGACTCCTGCCATCCACAAAAATCTCCACCTAGTTTAGTAAGAATTCACATATGCAGCAAAAGCATTTACAAGCAGATCTCTCCACCTCAGATTCAAACAAAAAAGACAGAAAAACCATGCTCCTTGTATGTCTGTATAAATGTAAAGGGGAAATTCTGGCCCCGCTGAAGTAACTGGGGAAATTCTATTGACTTCCACAGACTCAGAACTTTACAATATGTTATTTTTAAGGGGGTGGAGGGGGCAGCATGTGTGTGTGTGCATGTTAAATAAAAGCCCAGAATCATTGTCATTTCTAATAAATAAAATAAACTGATATGATCTCTATTATTATGGAACACCAGCTTCCAGTACCTTGCAATCGATCTACTCTCTGTTAATACTATATACAAAAGTGGTTCCAGTAGATCTTCTGAAAAAGAAGGAAAATGTAATAACCAGATAAGGCTACAATTAGAAACAATGACTGGGGAGGGAATCTAAGCTTTAGTGCCAGGAAAAATGATAGCCATTATTTCTTATTTTGAACTCAGTTTCAATTACCTAACGATAATAAAATCTTTTTAGGCTTCTGAAGGCTTACTAAGGACGTACAAATACCCAATAGCAGGTGTTCATCCATTAACTGATCCATCTATTTTCCTAGTAAGCAGCGATGTAAATAAATCAAAACACACACACATTTCAACACCATTTTCCCCTCCCCTGTATTTTTTCTCCAGTTTTGCTCACGTTAGAGCTACTGAGAGGACCTGTAAATAATCATCAGGAATAGGTGAAGCTACAGGCACACAAAACCAACCTGTTTTCTACAGAAAAAAGAAACATCTTATAAAAAACATGAGAAAAAGTGAACTACACATGAACATCAAGGATCAGAGTCTTCTTCTGTTTACCTCACTGTAATCCAGGATTACCTTTGCTCACATCAGGACAGGACGATATTGGTTAACAGGTGAGGAGACAAGATCAGTCAGCTCACACCAAGAAGTCAGCAGGGAATATTCTTCAACGCACCCTCCTTAGAGCCAAAACAAATAATCTTTGGGGTATAAAACAAAGCCTACTACGATATTCATTACAGATTAGTATGAGCATTTCCTTTGTCCATGTCCCTGCAAATTCAATGAGAGAAGGCTACTTTGCAGCACCACTTTCCTCATAACTCCGTTTTAACATAACTTCAGGAAATTCTTTTTTACCCATTCATTATTCTTCAAGGCCCCTAACTTTTCATAAAGATTATGTTATCAAATACTATCACAGATGTACCATGTCCAGCTAGCTTAAGCAGCTGAAAGTAAGGAGATTTTACTTGCCATACTGATGCTTTTTATTCAATAAATTCTAAAAAAATTCACAGACAGAATGGAGGCCAGTTTTCCATTACATGTACAGTAGATAAGATTAAAAAGAGGATAAAAAACTACTACATTTACTTTTGAAAAGGAAAGGTATACAGAATCTTTCCTAATTTCACAAAAAGATAGATTACAACTTTTCTCATCCGATTTCACTGCAGTTTGCAATAACATAAATTTGAAATGGCGGTACTAGAAATTTTTGCATGTTTGTTTCATTGTGCCTTTTGACTTCCTAGAGAGAAAAAGGACTGCTGCATTATTAACTACCCAGGTCAGGAGATGGCAAGGCTGGGAATGGAAAGACATAACAGAAGACGAAGAGCCATGGACTCCAGCAGCAGATGTTTGCATCCTGATTATTGGAAGAGAGGTGTAAAATGCAGGATTTATTAAAAAAAAAAAAAAACCTGTGTGAAGTAGGCCTGTGAATGTTTAATTCCCACTGTATGGAAACCTTCTAAAAATCAGTTTGGGAAAGATCTAAAGCTGACTCTACTAAAATCTCCCAAGCCACATAGAAAAATTTAAGTGACTATAGATAATACTAAAAAGTGCAATCAGAGTGAAATCCCATAGGCTACTCAGCGTGCACAAAGGCTTTCAAGGAGATATGTCTCACCCTGATATGTTTCAGCTCTGACCTGGCTACAGTATCTCCAGAGATAAAACAGAAGTTCCAGTATCAGTACACACAGTCCCCAGTGCACGCTGTTGAGACGGCCAGAAGCAATCAGAGCCAGCCACAGGCATACCTTTTTATAGGCAGTCAGAGGTGCAACAAAGAACCGAGATATCAAAATATTACAGGCCATAAGTACCTGTGAGATGGTGAATGCTTCTGCAAAGAACAATTCAAAAGATCACAAAAAGACAATGATTATTGAAGTTATCTTTAAAATCCTAGAGTACATTAGAAGTTTGTAAGCCAAAAGAAACCAGCAAAGGAAAGACCCCTGTCAGATCCCAGTCTGTCAATAAACGCATTGAACACATCTTAACTTTACAGCAGAAACTATTGTAACAGCAGAACTATAAAAATATGAAGGTCTGAAATGCATCTGTGGTCCCATCCGATTACAGTAAGTATCCACTAGCACCAATTTTACCAAAATTATGGGTAAAACCGCTGTGATGATTGAGCCTTAGGTGGTTCTTTGGGCTATGACAAAGATTTTATCCCAAATCCATTGCTTTATTATGGCCTTCCAACCCAAGAAACATATTTCAGAGCAAGTTCTAGTGCTTAAGCAATTAACAGGAAATACATATAACGCCTTTTTAGAAGAACACAAAGAGTAATCACACTTCTGTCATGGCCGACAATTAGCAGTCTTCATTCCCCAGAGATACAATGCAGCTATGTCATTATCATTATCAAAATCTTAAGCCCACTATGGGAGTATTAGATCTCTGCAGAAAAGCCAGCTGGGAGAAATCCTGGCTCCACTGAAAACAACGGCAAAACTCCCATTTTCCCAGCTACAATTAGCTGTGGTTAAATTACAGTGAACGTACAGTGTACTCAACTAGAGCTGATGAAAGAAGAAAAGCAGATCTTAATATTTGGTGACTTTTCTGAGGCCGCAGTCCTCAGTCCTCCATCATCTTCTCCAAGACGACCATTAGCTTCAATCCCCACTTAAAAATGACAGAGTCACGGTCATGACAAGAAAACAGTTACACAATCAGGCAGCACATCAGATGTGCTTACATAATACTTTAGTGTGTATGTGTATTTTTGGGTCTCCAAAATTATCTATTTATTTCTGTCTATCACTGTTAATACAACAGAGGGTTTTATTCTTCCCTTGCTCCATTAAATATTACTGTATTCCTGATTAAATCATAAAAGTTCACCCTTCTAAATTTGTTCAGAAACTGATAATGGAAACTGAAGTATGTGCTCCTTTGAAGCATACTGAAAGACAACATTAACCTTGCGAGTATATCCTGCAAACAGGTAACCAGGAACAGGAAAGAGCTGCTTCCCAGACATCACATAGCAATCAGTGGCTATATGGTAATGGTATATTTCAAAGTATAGCCTGGCATCGTATGATGTTGAGCTTCGTTAATGGTGTTGCATGAAACATCACACAAATTAACCTCATCGCTTCCTGGCAAACACAAAACTGACGCGGCACTTTTGATGTGCGATGTGCAGTGTTTCTGGCCAAGTTCATTACACTTTGACTCTAGACTGCTCGTGACAGAGCAATTGGCACTGCGTCAGTTCAATAAAATCCCCATCCTTCGCAACTCCAAGACCCCAAGTGCAGAGCAGCTCTCTTCTGCTCTATCCGTTTGCCAGAAGAAAGAAGCAGCATCGGGCTGCGTAAAAGGGGATAGCTCAGCTCGCTTCGGTCTTTCACCCTTCCTGTTACTGGAGCTATGACATTGTGCACACAGCATTAGTCCAGCCCCGGGGCACAGAAAGAGTGGGACCACATATCAATATCAAATTCCTGGATAACGCTGGCATTTAGCACTTTCTATATGTGCACTTTTACTAAAATTCGCAACAAGTAGAATCAGATGAACAGTGCTGTTATGCTGCCCATCGCTAGAAGAGAAAAGGAAAAAGGCAGAATTGTTGAGATACGTAGAAAAAAAAAGCAGCATTAACAAAACAGTACTGACATGAACCACTAGCAGATAAGGAGGAAGCAAAACGAAAGCCAATAATGGCTATTGTGATATCCAACGAGCATGGTGAGAGTGGTGATACCTCTGATTTTCCTTCCCAGCTGATACCTCCCTGCTGTTCAGTTTTAAAGGGTTTTAGTGGGTCTAAGTTGTTACAGTTAACTTTCCACATCCCCAAAACACCAGACTCAGGAGAGTTCGTTCTCAGCAGTAACAGGCACTTTTATTTGTCCCTGGTAGCCTAAAAAAAAAAAAGAGCTATCCCCATCCATTATTTTTCTCATAGAGATATATGGTGAGAAGATTTAATTGTTCATGTCTCTGTTTTTAAGGAGATCAGCTAGTTAGCACAGCCAACTGTTTTATCCAGCTGCAAGTTTAATATGCTCTGGCACAGGAAAAGAATAGACTGGGCTCAGCAGGACCTTCTTGTGCTGTCTGGAGACAGGAAGAGGAATGATCTGGTCATGAGGATCAGGCTGCACATACAGCATCACATAAAAATGGAGGAAAGCCACTTTGTGGCACTGTGTGCGCCCAGTCTTAAAATATTCCTGTTCTGTGTTGTCCAAGCAGATTTGGGTGGTTGCCAAAAGACAAGAGAGGCAAACTTTGGAGAGAAGCCAAAAGACAAGAGGCAATTGACCTAGCACTTTTCTGCTCTTTCCTGGGGATTGCAGAGCTACAACATGCCACAATTGCTTACAAATGTTAGGATTGTTTTCTCTACCTGTGCATTGTGTAAAGAGACTAATGTGCTTTGACCTGCAATTTGCAAGGGGGTTACAACTACCATGGGAGAAGCAAAACTTAGCACATAGGTTCAGAAGTGCTCAGGTGGAAGAAATGGAAACAGCTGAATTTTATTGCTCCCTGCCACAGAAGCGATGCTCTTAAATCTTTGCTTGTACACAGACTCAACCAGGGCTAACAATATCAGAAAAATCTTGGCCTGATTTATGCACAGTGCTGTACAAAAACTCAGAGCAGAGCAGCCTGCCCTCTACTTCCAAAAGTGACTGTTTGTGTGACACCTGAAGGCCTGCAGCTTTTCAGCGAGCAGGCTCTTCTCTTGAGCTCTGCCACAAATGTGCATGGAAAACAGGGGCGCACAAACTCCGTTTTGAAAATAGAAACTTGGGTGGGATATGCCACCCAGCAGTCAGCTCAAGCTGTCAGTAAGAACGGTGCAGAGGAAAGCAGTATTCACCTGAGTGAGCACTGACCCAGCATAAGAAGCCCTGTAGCTGCGCAGATGCAATACCGTTTACCTTCACGATCTTACATTAATCTTATTCTGCACTCAACTGCATAAATATACGGGTGCGCCTTCACTTCCACTTATCGCGTTCCTGTTCTGTGGACGCAGTCAGGAAGCGGCACGTGGCGATGCTGCCTTTGGCTGAGGAAGAGCTCTGACACACCTGGCATGCGGCAGCAAGGGTATCTTCCACACAGAGTTAACACTGATCACGAGGCTTTCCAAAACCACTTGATTTTGTTGCCCTTTTATAAAATGCAAATTAAAAAAATTATGAAAGAGTAGGCAATAAAACCTGAATTTTTAATACCAAGCAATCACTGAACCTTTGCACAAGAGTATGAAGGACTAAATAATCCCATTCTTTCTCACAGCACAGACCCAGGAGAATTTCTTTCTCTATATTGCTTTTGTAACAGCTATCTGTCTTAGTCTGGTCTTGTTGATATATTTTAAGGCTTTTAATTTGGAGGCTGTTATTTGCTCAGATGTTGTCTTCAGCATATTAAGTACAGTAAGCTTTCATCAAGTCATATGCTGGGCATTTGAACTGGGGCAGAATTTCTTACTTAAACACCCATGTACGATGGCAGAATAAATAAATAAGGAACACCTTCAAGGCTTCGAAGCACCAAGTAACAAAAACCACTCTCTAACCTCACAATAATGCTCTGCTTACAGCCCTCCCAAAATGCAAGTCATTTGCCAGATCCCAAATGATATTTGGTTGATAGATTGCTGGTGATTTCTACATCAGAGCACCTTGGAGCCCTAGTGCTAAACCCCTGACAGCGTTAGCATAAAAGATTTACATTTATGTTATGAGGGCCACACAAGAATAATAATTTTAAAATACATTGCCTTGGCTGCTGGTGCACCATGGGAAATCTAACAGCAGCAGGCAGCATGCCTGCGCTGTAATTACAAAATGGCAGCACGGGAGAGGCTTTGGAGACAAGGAACTAGAGACTACAGCCATCTGCATGCCTTGGCGAATTGAAATTACAGTAATATATGAAGACATTACCTGAAAAGCCCAGCACCATTTAAATGATTTACTATTACGCCCCAGCAAGCTTTAATTTAAGGATAAAGTCATTCAGCAAGCTAATCTGATATAGGAGGCATTATTTCACACAGTTAAGTTAATTTACACTAGCTGATTGTTGTTGTTGCAGTTGGCATTATTATCTGCACAAACAGCCGATCGGCCCTGACAGAAGCAATATACTGTTTAATACAGCGTCTTAATTCAGCAGGCTAGCTATCTGTGATAAAGGTTTGTTTATAAGCAATAATGGGGAGGAAAGTCATTTTGAGGCTAACCTGATAACACTGAAGAGAACTATTTCTTTTTTTCTTTGTAAGAAAACAAGCAGGAACTATCCACTCATTTGTCCGCCTGTCTAATAAGAGTAACATCCCGACAGATTTCTCTTACATTGGTTTTGCTTTCCCACCCTAACTACAAGGTAGATCTTCGGCACCACCTTCTGCATATATTTCATTTGACAAACAGCCATCACCATCACAGCAATGTAAGAGCTCCTCTTCCCCAGCGGCATACAGGCTTCGGGAAGACCTCCACAGCTAAGCTGTCTGACGTGAGCTAGTTTAAAAAGCTTCTAATACATCACAGAGAAGGCAAACTACACATGACATATTCTGTAGTTTATGTTGGCTTTCCCCCAAAACCTAACGGTGAGATGCACTCTTAGCAGGATAAGACAATTCTACATCAATTTGTGCTGCAGTGTGGACAGGGCTTGGATCAGGCTAGCCTCAGCCTTACAGGTGCATGAGCGATCTTTTCGCTCACAGGTGAAACCGGGGGAGAGACAGACAACAGTGGTAGCTGTAAGCATGTCTGTGCATTAAAAACTGTAAAACTCTTTACCAACAAACACCAGTACTATTTTTCCAATAGAAAACCAAGCTACAAAGAAAAAGTTTTAATAAAGTTACTTCCTGTAGCTTCCGCTCACTGGTGAAATCAGCTGACTTACGGATACCAAGCCGGGGGGAATTCCTCAACCCTGCTCTCCTCCTGCACATAGTATTTAAGGTCCAAAACATGCTTCTAGAAACTGCCCCTCTTCCCCAAAACTGATTACCCAGTATAAACGTTTCTCTGTTCATACAGTCAGAATGAATATAATTCAACTGCAACTGAAAAAAACCAAACAAAAACAGAACCAAAAAAACCACCCTGAACTTGCAAGCAGACTTTCTTCATTTTTCAACAGAAATAAGATACAATATTCTGTAATATTGGTTCAGGAGCAGGAAAAATAAAAGGGCATTTGGAGACTTCTGCATGAAAAGTATCTTAAAACCAGATCCTCAGAAGTTTTTATATGACTCATTGCCATCTGGATGTGAAACCCTACCGACTCTCACACCAGTCACAATCCTACATACCTCTGAATGCCTAGGTCTTCAGGTGTTGCTGGAAAGCATCCTTTTCACAACAGAACTTAAGCATGAGTTTAAACAAGATACAATAATACCACTAAAAAGCAAGTCCATGGCCAGCTTTTCTGCTGGTTTTGACAGCACACTTCTGAACAACTCACTCCAGTGGGGTATCGGCATTTTGTACCCGCCGTGACGAGCCTTACAGCAGACCATGAAGTACTGCTGCGCCAGACAAGGCTTCCCAAAAGTTGTTCTGACAGTGAAGAAAACGGGTACTCACTGGTTATCCGAGCTTCTCTGGGGCACAACTTTTGGTGTCATCAACTCACAACTACTGAGGTACTGTAACAGGGTAAGTTCTTTCATCAGTTTTGCAATACACTGCATCTGGTGTGGTGGAGCATCTGCCAGATGTCAGCAGACGAGCCCTACTTAAGTGTAACTGGGAGCACACTCTGCTCCGATCTGCATGAATATTGTTCTTTCTAGAGAGCATGTCTCACTAGCCACTGGACCGAGTTATGAAAGCAAGCTGCACTTTGCCACGGTGGCTCCCCAGGATGGCAAGGCAGCCAACCCACCGGTACAGCCTCAAGAAGATCACTCGGCACGTGGGATCATATTTTCCAGGGTTTTGTTACGACTGACAAAAGAACCAATGTCACAGGAGCTCTTCTGACATGCTCCATGTTTTGCAAGCTATTTGAATAGCCTGTTGGTGCATGATTTTCTTAAGAATCACGTTATTTAATGTCTTAGTGAAGAAGCACACAAAATATGCACTTGTTTCAGCCACTCAGTAATCAGTGAGTTTTCATCAGAAGTCACTGAAAAGCAGCATGAGAGCACATAAACGTAACTTAGAGCAAAGAACCATTTAAGGGATTTTTTTTTTTCCCATTTTATGGTAATAACAAGATTCTAATGGGAGGTAAATTGCTACTATTCAATATCTCTTTTTTAATTATAGTTTAAGGAGTGTACTTTAGCACCTTAGATAGTATAATAACGGAATTATACCTCCAGTGATTTCATTATTTTTTGATTCAAACGTAATAAAGGCAACTAAGTTTTTATCAGCCATTACATCACTTTAACCAAGGAGTTACATTCAATTCCTGTATATGTCTACATTTGAATATTAGGGTTCTAACGTACAACAACCTTTAAAAAAAGGATTGAAAGGCATAAAAGAGGGCGAATACAAGATGTTTAGTTTTTGTGCTTTTAACTTGGAACACCAAAAATACAGTCAGACACAGGAAATAAAGAAGAATATAGTAAATTAATTTGAAATTATTTGGGTGAATTAGGCTTACGGTCTGATAACTGAAGTAGGTAGTATATGGGAATGTAAGGTCATGAGACCAAGAGCTGAAATGTAATCTGACGTTCAAGAACAAAAGGAAGGAACTGCACTTCCCCACTTGGGGGTAAATTCAGGATAATACAATAAAAAAAAGAAACATTGTAAATAAAAAAAGGTATCAAACAATCCAGAATACTGACTGAGTGAATCACTCATAATTAACTCACATAAATGTCTTCCTATTTACAAGACTCCTTCCACGGAAAAATTTCTCTGTATTGTAACTACTGATTTAAAATGGGGACTGCTTTTATAAATCACTGTAAGTCTCTAACAAAAACTTGGATCCAGCCTTGCAGAGTTTTAGACAGCTAATTTCTAAATCGGTATGAAATATGTTATGCCATAACTTGACTCTCACTATTCAGTATTAATCAATTTACTCCACTGTTATAGGTAAAGTAAGTCACTTAATATCAGTATTTGCTCTGCTAACTTGAATGGCACTACATAGTCCATTAGGGATGAATTTCATCCACACGAAGAATGAATCTGGTGAAACATTTTGGGGTTCTTGCATGTTTTGTGCAATTTATATGTAAGTATTAAATTCAAATACAGAAAGAGTGTATAGAAGAACTGTATTTATGCACACAGACAACTGGGAGTATTTCTAATTTCATAACTTCTTTCTATGGTAAGTGAGGTATGTCATGTCTATTTTATTCCACCTAATAAATTTATTAACATTTATTAACCAGGGGAAAATACTAATTGATTTTGCCTCCTGGACACACACGCTTCCTAGCTAACTGCCTAGATAATTGATAAAAAACGTACTGTACCATTAGATAACTCATGGCATATAGCGCTGATGGCTGAACTCCTCAAGCTTGGTCCTGTATTTAGTGGGATTGACCTGGGCCCTCCTCCCTTTCCTTCCACACTGCAAATCCCTGTTATGAGTCAATGGTAACAGACCTTACAAATAATCCTATGCCAAAACAAAACTCACTCTCAGGCAGTTCAAAGGCATGCATTTCTGATGCACACACACGAGAAAGAACAGGAAAAGAAAAGTTTTGTTCAGTAGAGTCCATCGATTGTAACCTCATTTTGACCCCATCCTCAATAGAGGACCAAAAGGAAAGGGTAATGGCACGTGTTTATTATTAACAGCAGCTAACAGTATGCCTAGGTATTCAAAGGAAGCAGGACGGCTTTTGGACTGGACTCCTGGGCCAGCCCACGGACAGCCACGGGCCTCCAAACTCGGCTTCCTCGCAGAGCTCCCCCGGCAGCCGCAGCGCGTGGCCGGGGGCAGCCCCGCCCGGCCCCAGGCGCCGCTCCCGGCGCCCTCGCCCCCCGCCCAGGGAGGACGGGGGGAGATCACTTACCAGGCACTGTCGCGAGCCGAAGTGACTCAACTTGGCGAAAATTAATGTAACGCACTGGCAGTTAGAGTAGGGTTGGAGAGGGAGAAACACGCACAAAACCACTTTTCCTCCAACCGTCCTCCTTCCCAGGCTGAGCCTTCGCTCCCGACTCCTCTCCCTCCCCGCAACCTGGACACCGTGCAGGGGACGGGGAACGGGGCTGTCAGCGCACACCGGCTCCTCTCTGCCGCCCCTTCGTCCTCCTCCTCTCACCCTTCCCCTGCTCCGCCGCGGTCCTCACGGGCTGCCCGGGAATCTCTGCTCCGGCGCCTGGAGCCCTCCTGCCCTCCTCCTCCTCCGACCCGGCGGCTGCAGGGCTGCTCCTCGCACTTTCCCCTCGCGGCCAGGCCCCGCTCTGCCCTTTCTGCCATCTGTGTCCCAGCGGCAGCACCAGCGGCACTGAGGGGCTCGGCTGTGCCCTGCAGCGGGGCCTGGAGCCGGCTGGGGCCGGCACGGGGCAGCCCCGGCCTCCCCTCACACAGGCCCCGCCGCCGGCCTCCTCTCACTTTTTGTCGGTGTTTTCATTGCTAACGTTACTGGTTCAGAAAATCTTTGCACATCTTATACTATCTAACCTTCTTGTATTTTATGACATCTACAGAATTGTTCTAAAACTATTTTTAAGAAAAAATCACTACGAAAGAAACACAAAATTAAGTGGTATATCATTGCATTAAGACAGTCACGTACAAGCTCTTATTAAAATACTGGAAATTATGTGCATAATTTTCTATAAATCACATAGGACATTTAGCTTGCATTACTTTTATGAAAAAACACAGGAAAAAACTTAAGACAAACAACCTGAATGTCTGAACAAAAGGATATGAAAGACCTATATTTATCTCGGAAAGTAGAGGTACATTAGATTAAAATTAACTATTCTAGATATCTCACTTTTTTTAAAAAAAAAACAAAAACTAGGAAGGCATTCTTATTAAAAGAACACAAAGAAATGTCTTGTAAGCAAGTCTAGGCAAGATGAATATATTTCCATTATGAAAGATGATGAGGTGGTACTTAGGCCAACAGCCATAAAGAAATGTAATGCAATTTAGAGAAGTCTATAAGGCCTTGTTAGCAGACAGTAGCTATTATTTATGGATACTAAACTACATCTNTGCCAGGGCTCCGTCATCCGCACAGCACAGGAGTGCTGCCTGGTGTTCAGAGGGAACCTCCTGTGTGTGCCCACTGCCTCTGGTCCTGGCACTGGGCACCACTGAGAAGAGCCTGGCTCCGTCCTCTTTGCACCCTCCTTCAGGTATTTATAGACATTGATGAGATCCCCCTGAGCCTTCTCTCTGCTGAAAATGCTCAGTTCTCAGCCTGTTCCTCCTATGAGGGATGCTTCAGCCCCTTAATCAGTTGCAGCCCTTTGCTGGACTCTCTCCACTATGTCCAGGTCTTTCTTGTACTGGGGAACTCAGAAGTGGACACTTCTCCAGGTGTGGCCTCACCAGTGCTCAGCTCAGTTTCTGTTTTTGTTTTTGAGAAGGTGTGAAGTGCTATAAGGTCTTGAACCAGTGTCACAGCTAAAACTGAAGCAGTTAAGTTAAATAAGAACACAAAATACCATGAGGCTTTGCCATGGGATCGAAGTGGATTTTGCAGCATCACTCCTCAGTCCTGCTGGCACTCCAGCTTACACTGGCTGCAAACAGCCTTAGATGATGGCAAATCATCGGTACAGTCCTAAGTGTACCAGGCCATCCTGCATCAGTGGGTCGCAGGATGGAGATATATCAGCTCTCTACAACTCAAGATGAACCTCTCAGAGCTGAATGTGTTAGTTTTACATGGACATTGTACACTAACTCGCACATTCCCCCACATCAGGGCCACAGGTAAATCAGGACTGAAGAGGTATCCAAGGCCTCACAAGGAGAAGACTAATGAATTACTTAAATTTAAGCACTCAGGAAGAGGACAAATTGGACTTTTAAGTGAGATTATTTCTGCAAACACCACCTACAGATCCAATCCAGCAAAGAAAAAAACAGCAAAGCACCAAAACAGTCCAAAGTATTGTGTTGTACAAGCTAGACTCTACCAATTAAAGGAGGAGTCCAGAACATGCCTAACTGTGCTCCCAAACATGCATCTCAGTTACTTCCTAGGGTTTTTAATAGAGAAGAACTCAGAAGTAGCAGTGTTTCCGGAGATGCCATAAAGAATCACCAGCAAGTGAGAATTTCTACTGTTGTCATTCCTGCCACCGTTCTGGCAAGACTTTTAAGGCAAAATTTTGTGAAATTATTGAAAGAGAAATTTTCAGATTAAATGCTTAAGAATTTAATTCACTTCTGTTAACATTTTTCCATTTTGTTAATGTGCCACACACAGAAACATGCACACACAGGCACACACAAAACCCCCACCTCTGGTTATGAGGAGGAATGAGGCAGGGTTTGTAGGTAATATTATTTATTAGATCAACTTAAATAGCAAGGAAGGAGCAGACAAGCTATCAGGTGCAAAGGGCAAGCCACATCAGTTAGTCCAATAAAAGATACTGCCTCCCTACAAACTCCATCTCACTTATATTCTTAAACCACTCTGTTTACAAGAGCAATACTGCTACACATATAAAGAGCACTGAGCACTTTGATGAATCAGATAAGAGCACTACCAACAAAATGACTTAATCTTTAAACAACAAAATTTAAAATTGGATTCTGGTCTTGTATGTTAAGAATTATCCTACTGTATGACCAAGTAATTTTAATTGGAAATATGCATTTAGACCCCCTAATCTGTCGCACACTGGAAGTGTGATTCTGCTCTCACATAATTTTTGTGTAACAGTGAAACACCTCCAAATTAAACAGATATTTCTGGTTTATAATGAACAGAATTAAACTGTGGCTTTTTTGTTGTCGTTATTCAATAGTCAATATACATTGGAGATATCCAGTATTGAATATAAATTGTCTTACTGCTGCTTCTATAAATTTCAATTATTTAACATGTTATTTAGCACAAAGGTATAAATATTTGGATAAATATTTGGATTAAATCATACACATACTGTACAGGTTCTCTTACTCAACTTTGTCATCTTTCTGTATTCTAAATCACATGCATCAAATCATCACTCATATTTAATATGCAGCTCTGAAACTGCAGTTATACATCACATTCATTTGTTGAGGAGTGATATATAATCTGGACTGATATTAAATAATGTCATCCTATGTTTAGTATTTATTGATACAAATTTAACCTGCTCATATTTCAACCTCCAATCTTCCCCTGAATAATCTGTATTTAATTATGCATTCCACCTCTCTATTGACCTTTGAAAATATCCCTCATGACTACCAATCAAAAATGATATAAATTAGAAAATCTTTTGAATCCCCTTGCAGTATTTATCATTCCACTCCCCAAATTATTCACCGGAAGCACTTTAAGTTTGTTCTCAAAACCTGCCTTCCTAATGTGAAAAATTCAATACCCCAAGCCCTTCAAGTTCCCAAAATTTTCATGAAATCATGAACATATTACTATCCATTTATCAAAGATAAGATAACTGCATACACGAAGCAGTCCAGAGTTATTTTGTAATGGCTAAAGATGAGGATCATTTGGGGCATATCAATTTATGAATTACAACTTAAATCCAAACACCATTCTAACTTGTCAAGTAGGTTTGTTCTTAGAAGAAACTATAGCTGTACTTTCCAGTATTATATTGCAACCTACTAGAAATATTATTTGATGCAAGAATCAACTTAAAAAGAGCACAGAAAGTGGACAAAATTCTAGCCACATATAACCCCCCCCAACTTATTATGAAGTTTAAAACTACAAAGTGCTATGTTGTGTGATCATGAATGAATAAGAGTACTGACTAGAAGACTTCTAAATTGAAAGCAAAGGTGGAAAGAAAGATTCTCCCCTTGTCTGCTGAGCCAGTCACTTCATCAGAGAAGGTTATCAGGTTGGTCAAGCGTGACTTCTTCCCCTTGGTGAATCCATGCTGACTACTCCCCATCACCTTCTTGTCCATGTGCTTGGAAATGGCTTCCAGGATTAGTTGTTCCATCACATACCCAGGGTGGTGAGGGGAGCCTGTAGTTCCTTGGGTTCTCCTCCCCACCCCTTCTGAAGATAGGAGTGAATTTGCTTTTCTCCAGTCCTCATGCACAGCTTCCAATTGCCATGGTCATTCAAAGATTATTGACAGTGGCCTCATCTCTAAGCAATGCCTGCAACTTTTCTCCATCTTGATAATCTCTTTCAATGCTATTCTTATTCCTTACAGTTACAGTTTGTACATTAGCTTCCATTTTACGTATGTCTAATAATCTGTCATGTATCACTCTATCAGGCGTTTTAGAGAGATAAGGCCAGTCTTAGCCATATATTTGCTAAAACCATGTTGCCAGTGAGGTTGTGCTGACTGCCCATACCCCCTGTGAATTCTTTGAGAGGGAAGTGGTCTGTGGCTTTGCATTAGCTTACATAACTTTTCCTTCAGCTCAGTCTAAAGCCCACTGACAGTACTGGAAATCTTTATTTTTGTGCACATAAATGTACCTACATGTAATACAGCCCTAGTCCTGAGTAAACATTTCATATTGTAGATTCTTTTGGCTGGACTCCCATTTGGTTTGGTCAAGTATTATTACTGAAATAAATCACGTATTATGAAAGAGCACCTTGTATCTGACAACGTAACCAAACTTTCCACCCCCTCCTGTGGGACTTCTAGGGTGATGTCTTTCACTACAGTTAAAATCCGCACATTGTATCGCTGAGGTCCTCAGAAGCATACGCTGCTGATATCAGATGAATGTACCTAATGCATTTAACAGCAGCAAAGCAATTAATTAATACTGCTAATATACCACATGTGCTATCCTCTTGGCTAATAATAAATACTGAAAAAAATACTGCATAGAAGTTATGTAGGTAAAAGTTTCTGTTAGGTTTATCTTTTGAGACAGTTTTATTAGATAGATTAAGTTCCTGTGCATCTCTCCAAAGACCACAGTAATAACCAGTGTCATGACTTTCAAATCCTTTGAACTGCAAAGGGGAATCAAACATGGTTGTCTTTTTATCCCAGCTTTCACTCTTTAGAATTCTAAAAGCTAGCTTTGCTCATCTGTCAAAGGGATGGCATTAAGGGGATCACTGTTGACAAGTGATAGTACAAATTATGCAACACAAATGTCATTTCACTACCTCTCTCTGATCTGCAATTCCTACTCTCAATGATTCCCTATTCTATGAAAATATTAAACCACAAATCCAAGTGCAGAAAAAAGTGAGAGTGTAGGTGTCTTGTGTTATCTTGCTACTGAACAAAAATAGGTTCTGAAGCCCACACCTGTAATTATGTTTCTGAAAATAGGATCCATTTAAAGTTCACCTGGGTCCCTGTGGGGATCTTCAAATACAAGCATATAGCCCTGCTCCTGTGAGGACATCTATATGGTATTTTCTGAGTAAGTTTTAGCAGTTGCAGAAGGTTTTGCATTAAATTCAATGGAAACCAAAATCATTAGGCTGTACTTTACCAAAGAGGTTTCTCCCTACACAAGGAGAACCTGAAAAAATTACATGTTCTTCGTTTGTCCCTGGACAAAGCTTTATCTCACACCCATACAACATCAGTTCCTGATGAGCTCCCTCATATTCTTTCAAGGTTTACATGGCGCGAAGTTCAGTGACTTCACTACATGCAGAGACCTGAAGAGGATTCTGAGAAATCAGGTTGCAGCATTCAAACTACTCAGGCCACAGCAATAGCAACCAAAACGCTGCACAAGACGGGAAGTGCCAGGAGCACGTCTGCAGTGGCAGTGGTGAGAAGAGAAGTGATTCCAGTGGCTAGGACGCAGCCACAAAAAGCATGAAATCAGACAATCTGCATACGTTGGCTGCCTTGCGCTAGCTAGAAGAAAGACAATTTTCAAGTTTTAATGATGCACTCCTCCTGCTGTAGTGAGACAATTTAGTGCTTTGAACATTACAAATCAGTTTAACCAAAACCAGTTTTTGGCCTCAGAAGAGGAAGACTGGAGGTGGGTTTGCATGGTACGTAAGATTATTCCCCTCCCACGCACATGACGACGTTCTTATAAACTAGAGCAATACAGATGGCAAAATACTTTTACTGAAAGTCATCTGAAGAGATTGCATGGGCACCATCAATGATGCTGTAACCCAGGAACCCTCAGGTACAGACATTTTGTAACCACAAGTTTTGTTTATACTCAGTCAACAGTACAGAGAAGGTTCATTTTCAGTACTTTCTGTTTTGCAACAAGAAAGTTGACCAAAATCATTACATGAACATTTTCAGAAGTGTACAATTGACTCATTATGGCACCTGACCTCAAGACACTGTCAAAACACAGAAATAGTGAAATGAACAAGAGGGTTATAACATACATAAGAGAAAGAGAAATGGGATTAGAAACAGAAGTTTTGCCAAAAGGCTGTATTTAGACCGCAAAAGCAAAACAAAAGAACAAATAAAATTGTATTAATCTATTTTTGCCCAAAGCTTGAAAAAGCTCGTGTCAAAAATCACCCCTCTAAGTTACACTTGGTATTCCCATTATATATTATATTAACTGCTTTTTATTAGCAATCTTATTACTGTTGATGTGCACAAGAATAGAAGCAGATTACAAATGAACAGAATAGGACTGCAAAGAGTACAAACCATATGAATTGTTACAGGTTATTTACTGTCTTAGTATAAATCTGCATATAGATTAAGGAAGTCAATTGGGAAGCACCTTCAGGTATGCCTCAAAAGATACGATTATGAGGGTACTTGGAAGCCTTGTATGCATACAATGGGCTACTACAAATGGAAGAAAACAGTTCAATTTGTCAAACATGCTTAGGCATCTGTTTTTATTTTGGAATTACTGTGTGGTATGCCTTGGAAGAAAAGGAAATACAGACGTTGGCTTATTGCTGAAGAGTAAATCACAGGAGTTCTTTGTAAAGTAGGATTATACTGAGTTTAAGGATAAAAATCCCATATTCTAATGCGATTTAAGAAACAAAACTCCCTATGCAAGTTTTCCCAACCTTGACCACTTTTCACAGATGAATTTAGTTCTGCTGAATAAATCATCCAAGAATCAGTCAGATTACAAGTATAAAATGAAACTAGAGGGAAAGACATACAGGTTAAGAGCATTAGAACATAAAATCTGCAGTGTAACACAGTTTAGCTGAATGCTACTCCTTTGAAAAATTGACGATACAGTCTCTAAGAATGCTTTCTCACCTACTTCTGGAAACCACAGCTACTATAAGGTAAATAAAAAGTGGTTCTGCTTATTGTGCATAGCACAGTCATCTTAAACGTGTTTCATTTTATATTTGTGCATAAAGAGTTCGACCAAAAGAGAATAGCTGCAGATACTCTAAAATCTCTTTGGAGACATGACTGTAATTTATACTTTAATCCAAGTAAAGCCTTGGCACTAACATTAAAGCAAACAAAAAAAACACAACCGTGACTTCTGAAAATTAGGTTGTTACATAAAAAGACTAATTTCTTTGCAATCAAGCAAAAATTGCTTAATTAAGATAGGAGTGTTCTGCAGATATATGAAAGAGGACAGTCAACCCAAATACATTTAATTTTTGCTATCTATTGTATGATCTACACGAGGCCACTTCAATTCTCAAATGTTTGCATCTGTAATTGAGAAGACAGTATTTCTCAGGAAGATAGATTAAAAGAAGCCCTAAGCTTCAGCTGATCACTGAATCTTATTCACAGGAGTTTTGCTGTTAGTAAAACTGTTAGTACTGTCACACATAACGTAATCTGTAGCTGTATTAATTAGCGTAATTTTGGAGTGATCTCCTGTTCTTGCTCCTCTCCTCTCTCCTCATCCTGTCTTGTGTCACTTCGTCACCACATTCAGCATGGATAAAATTGTCTCGTGGAACATAGTGTTGACAAAATCAACATAATATCTGTTGGACTGCCTCTTAGCTGGGGCAGCTAGCCCATAAGGGAATTATTAGTTACCATAGCTGTCATTAGGGATTCTGAATCCTCTACAAGTCCATAGTCAGTAAACTTAAAGTCAATAAACCTCTGAAGGGACCTTAATCTGTGATATGAGTATTTAATCCTTTGTTTCTCTTGGAGTCTTTACACAAGGTACTCAGGAGTTGAATTCTGATAAAATTAAAAAGTAAACTCTAATTAGAATGATGTTGTTCAGGCTTTCACAGTTAAGGTTGTGTCAGCACTTTCAATATAAGAATCAGTCTATGAGGGCTTATAACTCAGCCATGAAAAAATTTCTATGGACTTAACTTGGCTAGCAAGGTCTCTAGCACACTGTAAAGCCAATTTTTAGACTTGCTTCCAATCACATAAGCCTTGTTAAAGCAAAGGGTACACAGTCGTGCATCTGCACGAGAGCATGCCTAACCTAGCAACTTTGGAATCTGTTAGCTGATTTCAACTAAGTTAGACAACAAGTGCAAAAAGAACTCTTTTCCTGTGTGTTTTATGGATATAAGATTGTTAAGAAGGTACACACAAACACAAAGAGAAGCTGCAGTATAGAAGTCACTCATTAGTAGATAAAGCAGAATTCAGCTCACATCCTACTGACCATACTGCCAGTCACTAAACATACAACTTTAGAAAAGGAGTACTCATAGAAACACTTGTTTGTTTCAAGTAAACTTGCCTGTTTGCCAAGCCAAACCTGATGGAGTATAATACCATTTTGACTGTCTGGTGATATCTACAAAGACTTGCTGTGCCAGGTAGGTAACCTGCTTGCAATTGGTAGAGGACCGAAGTACACACCTCCCTCCCCTGTCAAATCCCAATCTCTTAGGCAGGTATATTCTGCCCTTCAGTAAGAATTAAGATTTTGGCAAAGTTTTTTTTTTGCATTAGAAAACAAAGGCCATTTTTTCATCTGAGAATTGTGATTTTTTTTTAAAGCCAGTTGTCATTACTGACATATGGAAGAAAAAAATTAAAATGAAATGCACCAAGAATATAACCCTTTGCTTAGGGATAAGGGTCACACTTTTGTCCATGGTATCTGGGAGCTCTGAAACTATGTGTGTGAAAATGAGATTCCTTTCTCTTTCCAACTTTCTATAGTATGGAGTGTGAAACTACTCAGTCATATACAAGGCACATCCATAACAAAGGTGAAGTACTTCCTGGCAGTGCTTTTCATCTCAGCCTAATTGCAATGTCCCAAAAAATCTTTTGCTGAAACTCACTAAAATTAATTCCTTCCAAAATCTATTTCCCTTTAGGACTAACTGCAAAGACACTTTTGTAGGACTTTCAAAGTACTATAAACAAAGAACAGCTGTATCAGCAGAAACAGCAGCAAATAAAGACCTAGGTCCTTTTTGCTTTTCCAGGTACCTCTAGAGCTCTAAAAGCCTTTTTTTTTTTTTAACTCCTACCTTTATATAATAATGCACTATGTCACAGCTGTTACATAATTCAGTCTCTTGAGTCATTTGCTTTTCTTGACTTGTTTTGAACATGTAATGAAAGTGGTAAGAAATATTGATAACTACTGATAAGCCTTGTGATTGAGCTAGGAATGAGTGATTGGAGGCCAAGTGCTTGGTGTAGAACTTTCACTAAAGGTAGTCATAAAAAAAAAAAAAGATAACTGGAGAATAACATGGATTTAGGAAGAGGAAAGAGAAGGGGAAGCAGATTAACTTTAGTACTGTTCTACATCACACACAATAGAAGTGAAGCATCACTCTGGAATTTAGTTAGGTTAAAAATGTTAGGCCATTAAATTTTTCTTGTTTCATCCTGACTCTCCCGTTGTCCTCTGGCTACCCAGCTACGTTAAATAAGATACTTCAAAGGAAAATAATCTCAAGTGTTCAACAGCTGATTTTGTTCCCAGAGGGGCTGAACTGGCAAAAGTGAAACCACGTGGAGTTAATATAATTAGCCAGAAAGGAGGATGGACTACTACAGCATTTTACAGCCAGAAAATAAAATAGTAATGAATAGGTTTGGAAGACGAAAGTAAGCATGAGCTAGGCTTAATTAGAAAGGCAACAGGGATGGTAGGGATAAGAAATCTCCAACCTCCTAATATGTATCTGATTTATGCAGATAAAAAGATACACCCATGCATAAAACGAAATAACACCTTTCTTCTGCCACTGGTTATGAATATCGCACCACATTCTTCAGAAATAGGTCCAGACAGTAATAAGGACATGGTAAGTGGTTCTTCAGATTTTTTGACTACTACCATAGCCCATTTGCAGGCTTCTCTTGGGGATAAGAATCTAGGTACCTGAACGTTTGGGAAAAGTCAGTACTACAGTAATTTGCCACGTCATAATTCGAGGGGAATTCCCTCATAAAAAGCAAATGACTGTTTATTCCATACCTTCCTCAGTTGAAGGCTAATAACTGATTGGCAATTGGGCAAATATAAAGTTACGTGTAGACTATTATGACATTTCCTCCAGAATTTCAAAAGTATTCATCTCGTGAGGGGGAGGTGCCTTTAGTCTTATGCTTTAGAAACAGAAGAATGTGACATCATCCTGTTTGGAAGGGGCACTGCAAAGAATGTCTCATTCAGGGACCAGCAAGTCATGCATGAGGAAGATCACATGGCTTTAAATTAGTGAACCACAATCATATTCCTCTCAGATCCCACCCATTCTGATTCAAAGTGGATTTGCCTCTCTGATCCTGTTATTAAACACTAGTTACAACATGAGTTATCATCATGCCACCAGAGGAACTAAAGTTATCATGGAAACGTGATTTGGCTCAGCTATGGCTGCCTTAGAACTGTGGTGTGCAACATCCCTTTCCCAGCCCACAGACCTGCTCAAGGCCAGCGAGTCTACCAGGCGGCCACATCGGCGCACCCAGGCACAGCTCCCCTCTGCCTGCAGATGCACACAACACTTCTCACCTTCACATTCTGGGTCTGCATTTCTAGGCTGCCACAGCTTAATAACGAGATGCATTCTGGTTATTTAGTCCTATTTAGTAAAGACACCTTAGTTTCCTTACTATCCTAAAAAAATAAAAATCATACAAACCAAATTAACCATCACAAGTAACGATAAAATCTAACACATTAGTTCTACACAGTAGTTCTAACATCAGTTTTCCGAAAGTGTAATTTGATACAACTTTAGCTCAAGTCAACAGAGATCATGCTCATATAAACCAGAGCCCTGGCCTGGAATGAGTTACAGCTGTTCTTTACATTACAAGGTATGATGCAACGACCTTGTTCCCTACAGAGGGTTCTTCCCTGCATCCTCTGGGTCACAAATGGTCAGTTGTGGCTGGCCAGCAGTGAACCACGGCTGCAGCTGGGAGAAAGCAAGGCAGGGAAAGGCCCAGCAAAGGATTTCTAGTTCTGTCAAACTTACCTGGAAAGTGATATAGCAAAATCGGTGAAGGCTTATTAAATACGTCTGTTTAATTATATGGAGATGCCTTACAGTATGTTGTTTTTCACAAACATAAAACCAAAAATCCACTATGAGAAATAAAAGTGGACAAAGTCATGCTTATTTTTAAACTGCACTGCAAATCCCTGATCTACAGCAAACCCCGAAGACAGACTGAAAAGACAATTTTACTGTAGTGATCAGTGGGACTGAAGCTTATTTCCAGCCTACCACCCGTAAAAGATGCTGTCAGACAACATATAGTGTATTATAAAAGCAGACGGCAGGAAAAAAAAAAAAAAGACTACAATGGTTCAGGTGAAAATTCTCTGTGTTTTTAAGGCTGGAGAGGGCTTGGGGATTTTTGATGATGAAATTTTTCACATTGTCTTATTTGGCAGGTTGACCCCCAGCCAGCAGCCAGACACCCACCGACCTGTTCTCTTATTCCCCTCCTGAATAGCATGGGGTGAGAAATTACCGTGGGCAAAAGAGACATGACTTGGGGGAAAATAAATGTATTTTACTGCCAATTAAAATAGGATTGGATAGGGAGAAACAAACACAAAACCACTTTTCCTCCAACCCTCCTCCTTCCCAGGCTGAGCCTTCGTTCCTGACTCCTCTCCCTCCCCGCACCCAGACACCATGCAGGGGACAGGGAACGGGGCTGTGTCAGCGCACACCGGCTCCTCTCTGC